>ML677392.1:6638044-7048764 GCA_007922305.1 Dermatemys mawii | reverse complement strand
CCGCAACTACCCGGCCCCCGACCGGCCCCCTGCGGACCCCCAGGAGCCCCCCTGCACTCTCCCGGCTGGGACCTCTGCTGAAAGTCCCCCGACTGGACCCACAGCCCGCCCCTGCAGCTCCCTGGACCCCAGCCGGACCCCTGGGACCACCCCCCGCAGGTGTCCGACCTGACCCCCTTGGACCCCGACCGGACCCTCGGGACCCCCCTGCAGCCCCCTGACCAGACCCGCCTGCAGTCCCCCAGACTCCCACTTTACCCCAGGACCTCCCCTGCATCCCACCGGCCCCCCGACTGGCTCTCCCAGGGCTCTCCCACTGCATCCCCCAGCCAGGACCCCCCACTTCTCCATGCCGCTCCTTGGGCAGCAGTTCCTGTTGACTCCAGCTATTTTACACTATAAATGGGCTTGTTTGCTCCCCTTATTTAGCACAAAAGAAAGGTGGTTAGAACACCCATCAGTTTTAACCAGGTCTGTGGTTCATGGAAGCCATTAACACCTTCTTCCAGCATATCATCATCACTATTACTGCTATAATGCTACAGGTGTGCATGGTGCTTCGTTCTGTATAATCCCCATGTCGGGCTGGTGATAAATCCTGCATTTTGGGAGGGTCATACCTTCCCTCTTCCTCCTCTGCTCTATCTGAACAAAGGAGAGAAGTGTCCAGTACTTGCAGAAGAGAAAGTTAAGGTGGAATTCCTGGATTCTGGTTTTACTGCAGTTATTCCTAGTAGGAAATGAACAGCTGCCGCTCTTACTACAGTTCTCTTTCATGAGAGCTAATATATTTTTTGCGGGGACGGGGGATAAGAGTAAAGAAAACTTCCTACCACTACTAGAGGTGAAGAATTTGAAATTTTGCCAAGATAGGACATTTCTTGACTAGTGAAACTGATTTATAAATTGCTATCTATTTCTCCTGAAGGATAATAGTGCAGAATTGAAATCTGACTCTTAAAAGTTTTAACTTTTAAAATAAATGTGTAGGGTTGCCAGTTCTTGTGCCGTCTCCACTCTGGTAAAATTCATGGAAAACAGGATAATTTGAATTTGCGTAATACTGGGGTTCTTAACTGTTATATTTCCAGTTCCAAAACCGTAAACACTTTTCTCTTTCCACCTCATTTCTTTTGTGTCCGTATTTCAGATCTCTTGAAGCTGTTTACGTGGAGTGCTGGAAGTGGGACAAAGGATGTGGTCTGAGGAAAGAATGCTGTTTGCTTTATGCTGGCCTCCTCACACCTCCATGAAACTGATGGCTGGGGAGGAAGTTATGCCAAAAAACATAATGCCCCTGAATGCATAGAGCCCTGAAAATCTGCAGATACCCATGGTTCATATTTGCGGATCGCAGATCAGGTGTGGATACAAATTTTGTATCTGCACAGGGCTCTGTGAATGCATTCCAGCTCTATTTAGTTCCCTCCAGGCTCTTGACAGCCACAGATCCTGCCGCAAGGGAGTTTGTGTGAGTTAATACCAATTAGCTACCGGTGATGACCCATTAATTTATGTATGTAATCCCTGCTGAGGTTTGGTAGGAGAGAAATATCATATTGTCATGCCCTTAGTCTTGTTCCTGTTCTTGTCCAATACCTCCCCACCATCAGATCCTAATATCTGTGGACCAGGAGATAAATAATGTAGGAGTGGCTGTCTGCCTCTCAACCCCTGCCCTTGATCTTCTTGAGGAGGAAAGGGGAGGCTCTTAATAGTCACATAATTTAATTAGAATAATTCCAAGAGTCCTATACATATGTATCTGACTGATAAAGAAGAGAAAAGATTTGGAAAGGAAGAAAATTGTAAAATTAGAGGTATATGTAGCCCCTCCACTTTCTAACAACTCTCCCTTTTCCTCCTGAAACTATTGGATATGTCTTTCAGCTAAACACATTCTCAAAATGCTTTGACTCTCACTCACTGCTGTTGTATGTAATGTAACAACCAGGTTAGTATCTGCCCTCTTATTTTAATATAGTTTGTTACAATATTTTTCCTTTTTTCTTTGAAATAGGTGGTTAATATCTGGGCATTTTAAATTCCACAACAAAAGGGATGTAGATTTGTAATACCCTCATTTGTTTTACTTTGAAAATTATGTATGTTTAATTTTTAGGTAACTATGTCGAAGAAGCTGTCATTGCCCTCTTTAACTACATCATCATCCTCTGTAAATGGCAGAAACAATGAATGTACAAATACAGAACTTCCTGCTCCAATCACTAATACTAGTAAGCTGAGGGAAAGACTAGTTTGTATGGCTCCAAAACAGATTGCCACAAATCCTCAAGGTCTTAAATTCATACATAGCACAAAATCACAAGAAAGAACAAGAAAGAGACAGCAAGCCATAAAACTGGAACCTTTGGTATGTTTAAGAGAAATACAATTTTTAAACTGATCTGTAAATGGGAGCTATTATATTTACAGTATAATAAAATTTTGTCCTGCTGTCATTATCTGTAGTAAGATGTATATGCCAATTCTTCTAAAAACCTAGAAATGCAGGGCAGGGCCAGATCTGGCCTGCAGTTTTTCATATATGTAATATTAAGTAGTACATGAAAGCACAACAGCTTTCTTTGGTATTTTTAAAAGAACATCTTCAACTAACTAAAATGCTGATTAGCAAAGGTATTTTCAGTCCAAGTTTATATGCTGAGAGGAAAAAAACAGAACACCAGAAAAACCTGATTTCCACAGTCCCCATTGGGTGTGTCAGGCAGAGGAACATTTTAACATCATAGGTAACTCTGCCAGTCATCACTCCCTCCCTCCAGTTCAAGTGCATAGTTTAACCCCATTACTGGAGTCAGCACTGACTGAGGTGCTTTGGCTGAGTTGTTGGGCATAGGGGGCTCAGGATTGGAAGAGCGGCTCTGCTTCCGGTCAGGAGCTCTGTAGATTGAATAGGCATGAGGCTGCAGGTTTGTTTCATGACTCCCTCCACGCTGTATTGTACCTGGCTCAGGCAAGATCATTTACGTTTGCACAGTCAGCAGTTCTAGTTCATCTAAACCGTGCCCATTCGGGGCTGCAGTGAAACTCTTCTGCCTATAGAAGGAAATGGGCAGACAAGGCGAGAGATGACCAAGACAGGCAGCAGTTTTAGGGTTAGAGTTTAAAGGTACGGTTGGGGATACTGGAGGATATGAATGCTGACTGGCTAAAAGAACGAGGAGTACCTGTGGCACCTTTGAAACTAACAAATATATTGGGGCGTAAGCTTTCGTGGGCTAAAACCCACTTCATCAGATGCATAGAGTAGAACATACAGTAGGAAGATATATATAATATACACACACAGAGAGCATGAAAAGGTGGAGGTTGCCATACCAACTTTAAGTGGCTAATCAGTTAAGGTGAGCTATTATCAGCAGGAGAAAAAAACTTTTGTAGTGATAATCAGAATGGCCCATTTCAGACAGTTGACAAGAAGGTGTGAGTAACAGGAAGGGGATAATTAACATGAGGCAATAGAGTGCAGTTTGTGTAATGACCCAGCCACTCCCAGTCTTTATTCAAGCCTAATTTAATGGTATCCAGTTTGCAAATTAATTCCAGTTCAGCAATTTCTTGTTGGAATCTGTTTTTGAAGTTTTGTTGGAGAATTGCCACTTTTAAGTCTGTTACTGTGTGACCAGAGAGATTAAAGTGTTCTCCTATTCGTTTTAGAATGTTATGATTGCTGATGTCAGATTTGTGTCCATTTATTTTTTTGCGTAGAGGCTGTCCGGTTTGGCCAATGTACATGACAGAGGGGCATTGCTGGCACGTGATGACGTATATCACATTGGTATATGAATGAGCCTCTGATGACATGGCTGATATGATTAGGTCCTATTATGGGGTCACTTGAATAGATATGTGAACAGAGTTGGCACTGGGCTTTGGTGCAAGGATAAGTTCCTGGGTAGGTATTTTTGTTGTGTGGTGTGTGGTTGTTGATGAGTATTTGCTTCAGGTTGGAGGGCTGTCTGTAAGTGAGTACTGGCCTGTCTCCCAAGATCTGTGAGAGTGAAGGATTGTCCTTCAGGATAGGTTGTAGATCTTCGATGATGCGTTGGAGAGGTTTTAGTTGGGGGCTGAAGGTGACGGCTAGTGGCGTTCTTTTATTTTCTTTGTTCGGCCTGTCCTTTAGAGCTTATGCCCAAATAAATTGGTTAGTCTCTAAGGTGCCATAAGTACTCCTCATTTATTTTGCGGATACAGACGAACACGGTTACTAATCTGGAACCTGACTGGCTAAGTTACTTCTCAGGCTCCTCTGCCTGCAGCACCAAATTGACACTGCGAAGGGGAAGTTGTTATTGATATGCAATTGATAAAACAATGAAGAGGAGGAGTGGTTTAGGCGAATTAACAATAAATTTTAGCAGTGGTGTCGGTATCCTGTAATGTTGCACATGAAGGGATAGAAACTACGTTCCTGCCATTTCTGCCACCTGCCAGCTCAGGAGCGAAGCATGCAGCTCTCTGATATAAGACTATGCAATTTTACTTTTGTACTCCTTCAAATAAATCATTAACTTCCTCTATTTTTTGTATTTTTTTCCTCCCCCAAGCCTGTGCTAAAGGTGTATCAGCATCATAAACAGCCTGATTACATATATCAAAAGAACAGAGAGCGTTTATTGGCTTGTGGATTACTTCGGCCTTCCTCAGCAGATAAAAGAAAATGGTCCGCTTCCATGGAACTGACGGCATCCTATGCACCTTTAATTGAGTTTCCAGAGCATGTAAGAGAAAAGCAGGTATTGAACAGTGACCCGAATCATTAATTGTTATGGAGCCCCCACTCCTGTACTTCTCATTCTATTGAAATCAGTGGAGTTTCTGTGTAAGGAAGGAGTGCAGCCTTTTAACATGAGATAATTACATTGGCCCAGATTGATCCTTCCAGAGAAATCTGTGGGAAATAGCCTTTGGGAGAGTGAGACAAGTTTTCCTTTGAAGGGGCTAAGATCCTGTGGAGTTTGAACAGGTGAAGGCTCCAAACCCCACGGGCCTGCAGGGAAGACACTTTTGCTCTTCCCTCCCACATCCCACTTCCAGAACCCGCAAAGATAGGAGCTGCCTGCCTTTAGCCGTGGGAATGTGTTTGACCCACAAGGAGCAATGTCATGGAGCTTGGCCAGTCCCATGTTATGACTCCACTGCCCTTCACTGCACTCCCAGAATTCCATGGCGTCCTGGTGATGTTTTAGCTTTTGAGATTCCTTGAAAACTCATGAAAGGGTGATCACTTCTGGCTAGTCTTCATCAGGATGAAATGAACCAATATATAGAACAGTGCTAGTAAGGCAGAGACAGCAAACTCTGAAGCAGGCTTGAACAATGAGAAAAAAATACGTGTATTTCTTCTGTTCATGGATTTGCCCTTACAAGCATCTTTGTTGAAAGCGATATTCAACAATAGCCTCTATATTCCTTTTCTTATTGGACTGCTTCCTTCTTTTCTTGCCCCCCCAATTCATTTTCTGGGCTCTGACTTTATATTTAGATATTAATTTTGCAGTTGCTAATATCCTTGAATTAAGAAAGTTATAAAAAGGCATTGTCATGACATAAGGACATTTTGCCATGTCTGATGTATTTTTTCTGTAAACTGATATCTAATTTTGCTTTTATTTTAAGGTACAGCAGCAAAGCCCCAGTAAGATACTAACTCCTAGTCCTCCCAAACAGCTACGTACTGCTCTAAAGCCAAGTGCCTGTAAATCTTCCGCCTCTCCACCTTCTTATGCTTTTAATGAAACAGAAGATGTAATTAAAGCTAACATTACAGATCCTCTGAAAATTATTAAAATAATATGTGAAAACAAAAATCTTGGATTCCTGTACATGACTCCAGCAGTTCCTAAGTCATCCATTAAATACGATACATTTAATTTGAAGTGAGTTATTTTTTTCAATATGTTTATTCAGATTATGCATTGAAACTTATTGTTAAAGTTTATAATGAGCAGTGTTTATGTATTATACATCTACTTTTAAATGCTGGCTAATTGTCTTGTGCTTAATTTTCCCCTTTATATTTTACAGTTTAATTCTTTAGAAATAGTTGATATTGGAATGTTACTTTTTAAGAAAGTTGTCTTATATTTTGAATATAACTGTCATTGGCTATAAAGAGAAAGTAGGGCTATATTCTTTATAGGCTATCAATATAGCATGAAGTGTGTTATCAGATAAAGAGAGAAACACCTGTTTCAGAAGTGTTGTCAAAACAAGGCCAAGAAGTGCATATCTTAATGCCCATCTGGCTGCAGAGTATGACTGATGTATTGTCCTGAGCCTCAGCTGCTGTAAATTGGTATATATACCTGCTGAAAATCTAGTCCTTTATCTGGTACCAGTAGATACAAGGTAACAAGGATGAGAACAGCCATCTTGCCACAGATAATGCCTCCTGTTAATCACAGAGAGGGTACTTCCTCCAGTAAAGCTAATAAAAACACCATGAGTTGGAAGAAATTTCAGGAGATGCCAGATCATCTGACTAAAGGCAGAACAATTGAGACAAACAAGCAAAAACAGAGACAGAAGGAGGTAGATAAAACAATAGAGGAGAAAGTTGGGTCAGACTACTGTTCTAATGGTAATATTTCATTTCTGGATTCTTTGGCTCCTTGTGCTAATGTTACTATGGAGGCAGCCCACTGCACCTCAGGTGTGACGGGAGAACTTTATATTACTCTGCAGAAATCCTTTTGGCTGATTTTAAAGAATGCTATTGAAAAACTTGGTCAAGGTGTCATGTGCAGTTCTTCTCAATAGGATGGTGGTTGTGATGCTGAATCTGAAGTGAAACATTGAAGATGTCCTTTAATATTCTGGTCTGAAACTAAAATATGCTGCAAACTCCCTAACCTCTCACCAGAAGTTGCGAATTAAAGGAAACAAAGAACTCACTAACCTGAGTGTTGCCTAGAGAATTGATGCTAATTCAAGCCAACACTCTTAATTCAAGTTTCAGATCACTGAGTCCACAGAATTCTGAGCATGTAAGAATGTACTGAGCACAATGTCCATGTGACAAAATCATCTTGGGGCCATATCAAAACATGTTCAGACCAATTGGCAACATTTGTGTAACTCTTGATACTCACTGCTGGCTTAGGTCTGGGGCCATCCATCCCATAAGTAAATGCATGGTGGGTGTGCGTTGAAAATGTGGTGTTTACTGGGGCGTTCACAATGGTGTTGAGGCCTTTCTGTGAGGAAATGGGTGTCTCTTGAGTAATGAGTGAATGATGTTGCACTGTTAGTGGTTAACTGGTCATTGGGTTTGGCAAGAGACTAGAGTTAAAGCTGGAGACTGCAGAGCTTGCTATCCAGAATTCATCTTCTACTACACAAGTGGGATTGTGGAGGATGAAATCGAACTCTCTTGTCAGCCTGAAGGCAGGGTACAAAGCTGAAGACTAGACCAGGGGTCGGCAACCTTTCAGAAGTGAAGTGTCGAGTCTTCATTTATTCACTCTAATGTAAGGTTTCGTGTGCCAGTAATACATTTTAACATTTTTAGAAGGTCTCTTTCTATAAGTCTGTAATATAGAACTACACTATTGTTGTATGTAAAGTAAATAAGGTTTTTAAAATGTTTAAGAAGCTTCATTTAAAATTAAATTAAAATGCAGAGCCCCTCCAGACTGGTGGCCAGGACCCGGGCAGTGTGAGTGCCACTGAAAATCAGCTCAGGTGCCATAGGTCTAGGTGATCTGTGGCTACTTTTGCAGGACTCAGTCCTGCGAGGTGTTGAGCATGCTTTTCCAATCCAGCAAGGACTTTATTATATGCTTATTTTAAGCATATGCAAAACCCCATTAAAGTAAAAGGGACTATTCAGTTGATCAGAGTTAAGCACCCATGCTGATTAGTGATGCAGCCTTAGCTGCTGCTCTCTCTTTGCCTCTTGGAGAGTTATCCCAGTTTCAAAGTGATGCTACATTGAAGAATCGGGCCTTAAAGGTAGGAGCTGAAAAGACAACTGAGAACAGATTTTTGGGTCCTGCTGCAACTTGTGGCACAACAGAGTCACAAAGCCATCTGAATGGGCCTACCTCCTTAGTTTTTTTTATAGATTTTACTGGAGATCAGTTAATTCATTTGTATCCTATTAAAATCAACTTTACATTTATTTTTAGAATTGTAAGCTATGACTGCGTCAACAAAAATGACTACTACACCATTAGCCAGAAAGCAGTTATCCACACGTGTGACGGAGAAGTTGAATTCATGCAGCTTGATCGCTGGGAGCAGGAATATCTGTATCACAAAACATTTACTAAGATTCCCATCTTTGCTATCTTTTGCAAACTGAAGTCATTTACAGAGTGGAGGAAAAATGTCCGTGCCAAGAAAATCAGTGCGTGCCGTAAAGCTTTGCAGGAGAACTTGTTCATCGTTAATGCTGTACGTATTTGCTAATGATGATATTTCTAAAGGAAGTAGAAAGCTAATGTTGTTGCTAAAATATGGATGCTTCCTCTCAAATGGAGGGCTGGCCTAACATATTTTTAACTAGTAGGAATCCTGTACTGTGTTACCAAACATAAAATCAGATACTAATGTCATGATTTCCAAATAATCGTAAATCTAAGCCTTATTTGGATTTTAATTTGTAGATATCTCTTGATAAACTCTTCTTATTATTTGGCAGTCCTTGCGACCTGCAGTACTTAATGTTCAAGAAATGTGTTACCGAATCAGTGACATGGGGCTTTGTCGTATTGAGAAAGGTTACACATACACGCTGGAGGAATTTAGAAGCACTCAGTTCAAACAACTGGATGAGGTGAACTGTTTTCATTGGTTCCAGGTTCCTTACATGTTCTTTTAGAGATCAGGTTTACATGGTTCTTTTTGCATACAATCATTTTCAGGTGGCAAGCCGTCTAGCAGAGTTCAGGGAGATAGCGAAAGAAGTTGTTAGAAGTGCGTGTCGAACTGCCCTGCTTGAATCTGGATTCACTCCTGATGATTTTTATGAACCAGACAGTGCAGGTATGAAAAGAAACTAAACATTTAGTAAATGGCTGCAGGACATGTGGATCTTTACTGTGCATTTTGTCCTGTATGTCAGGTCACTGAACTGTTTCTTGAATGGGTCTAGTATTTTCCCCTTAGTCTGCTAGGCAGGGTGTTACAATTTTGAATATATATTGTGGAAAAGGTGCATCTTTTTGGATTCTCTTCTTCCATGTCTATTCATTTGATAATAAATAATGTCTAACAATTCCCATAAGAGGCCAACTCAAAAAGTATAATGTTAGCATCCAGCTTTGACTGTTTGGGTTAGACCTCCATAAAGAATTGAACTTGTGTTCTACTGAAAATGAGGAGAAACATGGGCTCATTCTGCTCTGCAGTGGTAGGAATTTCTATAGCTGAACTTTAACCCCATTTGCTGCAACTGACATTGCTACTTCAGGATATTCAAGGGACGTTCTTTGGCTCGTCACTATAAGGTTTTCAATTTAGTGATGTGGTATGGCAGTTGATTGGATCTCCTTGCTATCTTCTGCTATCTTCTGCTCCTCATTACTTCTGGAGCTGCTTGCTCCCAATTGTCATAGTGCTGCCTGGAAACCGGCAGTGTACATATTTATGTTTGCTTTACCTTGTTTCTGTTACCTAAACTGACAGAGAACTGGGGGAAAAATACAGGTTTTCAGAAGCCAGTGTAGATATCTTTGGCCTCTAAAGGGTCACTTGATCCATGTGGATATTTGAGGATCTACAGCAAGGGCTGTCAGCCTTTTTCTTTCTGACTCCCCCGCCCCCAACATGTTATAAAAGCCCACCTGTGCCACAACTGGTTTTCTGCATATGAAAGCCAGGACCTTTGTTAAGGAGTAGCAAGGAGGACAGTTGCCCAGGGCTCCACACCAAAGCGGGCACTGCAAAGCTAAGTTGCTCAGGCTTCTGCTTCAGTCCAAAGTGGCAGGGCTCAGGGCTCTGGGCTTCAGCCCCATGCGGTGGGGCTTCAGCTTTCTGACCTGGGCCCCAATGAGTCTAACACTGGTCCTGCTTGGCAGATCCCCTGAAACCGGCTCGCAGCCCCCCAGAAGGCCCCGGACCCATAGTTGAGAACCACTGATCTACAGGGTTTGGGAACTGAGCTCTCTGCTTTCTCTGCAGGGGTTGAGAGGAAGGGGGAATTTCCCTTGAACTCTTCCATCAGGGAATTTCTGCACAGTTTCCCTGCTGAAGTTTCTTGGATACTGTACAGTATTTTTCCTGTAGCCCCCGTCCCCCTTTGCTTTTGACTCAGCTCAGACTGAATTGTTTTAGTGATAGTTACACACGCTGTAGTACTTGCAATGTTTTCATTAATGTGTTTGCATATCTTCCATACAGAACAGGTCACTGTGGTAACTGGATTAGCTGCTCCAAGTTTCCTTCTTGTTCCTCATTATGAAAGAGAACTTTATGGAGAAACAGCTGACAAAATGACCTACACAGAACAGGCCAACAAAAGATCTCATTGTAGAAGGTTAACATGGTCAGTGTCTGGTGTTTGTAGCAAAAGTTGTTCTTATGCTTTCTCCTCACATAATCTCCTAATAGCTAAAATTATGCAATGCAGTGTTCCTTACAAACAATATATTGGTATATGTTGGACTGATCATAGGCAATAATAACTGCATGCCACATCAGTCTGTCAGTTCATCTAATCTTACGAAGGGCCAAGTATCAAATGCTTCAGTGCATGTTGTTGGTGCTTAATAAATAACATATCAAATAATATAATTATAGGAGCCAGGTTTTAAAAAAACGCAAAAAACCTCACAAGGGACCCAGCCAATATTGTAGTGCTGTAAAGAGGGTGTGGGGTGGAAATCTGACCTGATCCCTACAGGCAATTAGATTTCAAAGCATAAAATCGTTTAGCTAGTGGTTACATAGATATAATGATTGCTTTGCTTTAGTGCATTGCATTGTATTATGTTGTTCTGTGAAACATCCTGATAACGTATTTTACATTATAGGTAAAATGTGCTCCGCAACTACATTAGCTGGAATTTCCATTGTATCTAGCTGGATGAGAGAATTGTATATACTTATTGTAATATGTCTGCACATAATTATGGTATATGTGCTGAAGGCTTTAATCAAGTAATACGTTTCAAAGTGAACTTGCAGGATTGGTCAGCTTGGTTCCTTGCAGAGCACCATGGGTGAGATTCATAGCCCTGGAATGGGGTTATGGCAGTTTCAAACCATCATTGTGCGTTCCTCATCCTGGGCTCTTCTAGGGACTGTAATTTAGAAAGCTCTAAGGACCTGTGTAAGTTACAGCACCTCTCCCTGAGGCCCTGTGGGCTGCAGCAGTGCCTGGAATCTGCAGTATTGTAGCTCTGCCGTGGCTTGCCCCTCTTGCCTTCAACCATGTCCCTTTGGTGGGACTTGCAAGGGAGTCTTAGGGAGATAACTTCATGGCCATCCTCCACTATGCCTAAGCCAGGGGAATGCTCTCCTGGCAAGATATGGGCTTTTAGGGCCCTTTTACACAGTGGAAAAGAACCGGAGCAGAAGTGATGATCTCACTTCATAACTATCTTTCATGAGTTCTGAGATCTTAAACAAGCAGATTCAAGAGACGGTGAGGGAACTGGCTAGCCTCCAAATGTCTGAATCTAGCTGCCTGGCACTGGAGTCTCTCCAGTGACCCCCCTCTCTACTCTTCCCTCATCCTTTCTCCTATAGGCTCAATAACTGACCCTCCTTCCCTTCCTCTCTCTCTTCAAGAGGACACACAGATCATGTCCCCTTTCCACTCCATCTGCTGATGTCTTCTTTGGGGTTAGGCCTGTTGTCCCCTTCTGGGGACTTCTCTCTAGCTCAGAGTCATAATCTCCTGGTCTGCTCATGGGGCAATGCAGCCATACAAGGTTCGTTACCATACAATTTAGCCCTTACTTTGTAAGTTCTTTGAGGGAGGGGACCATGGGTGAAATCCTTACTCTATTGAAGTCCATAGAAGTTTGCTATTGACTTCAAGAGTCCAATATTGCATCACTTGTCTTTTTATCCATCTATAAAGTATCTTGCAAACTCTTGGTGCTCTACTACCACTACAAAAGATAGTAATAAATGTAATCATTTTAATTTAACATACTGATGTCAAAAGATTTTAGCTGGCAAGTTGATGAGTCATAATTGGCAATAAATAGTGGAAAAAACAAAGAATTCTCTTGCGCCTGTAAAGTCCTCTGTAGTAAAACAACACTGACTTGAGGATATTTGCAGAACTGGAAAAATACCCAGACTTTGTCTCTCAGAACATAGATTCTCAGGGCCACTGGGCGTCAGGGTGCTCTCTTCTGTCTTGCTTAAAATTGAGTGACTGTGCAGAGATTGACCTTGAAACTTTGAAAAAAGTGCTGGAAGGAACAGCTGGGCAAATCTTTGCTGCTCTAAAATTTCTGGGTTCATGAGGTTTGTATTTGCACAGGGATTTGGTGCAGATTTGTTGTCTTTAAACCATGACAATTATTTAAGGTGCCTGGAATATTTGAGCAACTTTGATGCTTTCACTGTAGAGCACCTAGCAAAATTGGGTTCTTGTACAGTGCTTTATGACAAATTCATAAAAAGTCACACTAATTCATTAGAAAGCATGATTGGTATTGACATTTTCTGTGCTGAGTGGTCATTTTCAGAGTTAAAAGCTATCACCACAGATCTTAATGGTCTTCTTCTCCTTACCAGTGAAGATTAACTACCAAAAAAGTTGATTTCAGTGATATCAACATGTTTTCTTGGGGAGAAAGAGGAAGAGGTCCATATAGAGTCAGCTTAAGTCAGTAGAATGATGTGTAGAGTGTTTCCAGCTGCTCAGAAAAAGCAACATAAGGTAGGGTGTTTGGAAGGGCTTGGGTGTGGCTGTGTTTAAAAAAGAATAAGTTATGGAGGCTAAAATGGAGATCTATAATATAAACTTGTTTTAGCCCTAACTGTGTAGACATAATTGCCTGGCTATATAGTAAGGACTTGTCTACATGATGTGTTAATGTAAATCAGCTGGGTGTAAATTTTAGTGTGCACCAGCATGTCGCGCACTAACTGGCCTTGTGGACTCCACTGATGCACACTAAAAGGTCCCTAGCGTGCAATAACATAGCACTCTTTGAAAAGGGACTATGTGACAATGCTACATCAAGTTGCTACATTTCAGAGCCATATTAAACCAAAGGAGCTATGTCACAGGTTACCCCCAGGGACTATAGGATCATCATGAAGAGAAAGAGCATGCACTTCCATAGAAGAGATTTGTAAGACAGACAAGTGATTGAATACCTCTCAGTGGCATCATATGATTAATCCTTCTAGGTTTCTTCTGACATCCTTCGGGTAGAGTTGGCATTTTTTTAGATTATTTTAATTAACATTTTTGTCCCACTCTGTTTTGCTCATTTCAGCCATTTTCCATTCATTAAGATTGATGATTAGGTGTTGTAAGAGAGAGAAATACTAATGCTATCTTCTCAGTTCTTTTCTACTAGATAACGTCTGGCAATCCATTAAAATTTCTGGCTAGAAGAGAATTATCACTATTTCATAAAAAAATATATAATTGACAATCTCATTTTATTGGAGAAAGTTGAGCAACTGCATTTTAGTTTTCATGCATTCATGTTAATACATGTTTGTATAAATGAGGCCAGTTTTTGTGCTGACTTTGCAACTCACTAACTTAATTGGCTTTGGGGTTTCAGCTATTAAAAAAGAAAAAAGGAGAAAACCAAACTTTGCTCTTTGTGTATTCATTTTAGTTATATTTTAATTTTTTTTGTTTGGCACAGTGATCCACCCTGTGCAATTAGGAAGTTTGAAAACGAAGTAATGAAATAATTAAGAACTAAAATAATCTAACAGACTGAACATCAATATACTTGCTGTATGATAATTAATTCATTTGTACTGTAATTTCACTTTTATAATCAAATTATAGAGTTGCCTGACAAAGCTATTAATCTTTGTAAATGCCACTTTTAACATGTATGTCAGTGCTGTTCTGTGACTCAGCTAATAAGGGGTGATCCTTGAGAAAAAGTTAAGATGTGTTAAGAAGTTAATAAAAAGCCCAGTTATACTGCCTGACTTTGAGAGATTCCTATTTCTTGTTATGGCAGAACATCCCTACAGTTGAGGCTCTACTGCTGAATTCACATAATACAATTTGTTTCTTGAGGGAACATTCCATTTTTCTAGATGAAACCAAGTTATCGCCTATGTAAATACTGTTGGACCAGATTTACAAGTACATTCCATCGGCTTTGCACTAATGTGGCGATATGAAACGCAGAGCATCACAAAGCAGCTCCAATGCGCTGGTGAATCTGGGTCACTCATCTTTGTCATAAGCTGTTTCGAGTTTAATATGAAATGTGAAGTAATTGAGAGTTTGTTCTATTATTTGTTCTGTAAGTCAATCACAAAGCCATCTTTCAAAGTTATTTTCTTCTGTATATTTATGCATTCTGTGCATATTAGAATATAGGTATTTTTCTGCTTTCTGATGGAGAATTGTTGGTCCAAATTCTGAAATCCTTACTCATTTTTTACTCTATCTTTACACAGGCAAAAGTTCCAGTAAGGTTAATAGGAATTTTGCCTGAGTAAGGAATGAGTGAGGACTTCAGGAATCATTCCTTTGAAAGTATAATATACAGTATACCTTTCCATCAAAATCAAACGCTCTTATCACAGAGACTTGTGGTATTCACATAAAGTGACAAAGTATTGTTCTTCCTTCTTCTGTCCCTCAAGCTTTATTCGTCTCGCTGACTACCTAATAGTGAACACTATGCATGTCCTGGCAGTAAAATCAGTCACTACTCTTTTGAACTACCTTTCTGATAAATTGAAAAGGACCCCTGGTGCGGATGTCATACAGATGTGGAGTACAGAGGAAAAAATTGAAGTAACTGAAAAAAAGGTAATTATTTTCAATGAAAACAAAGGACAAGTTTTTTACAAAGGAGTGGGTGGGATAGTTCAGTGGCTTGAGCATTGGCCTACTAAACCTAGAGTTGTGAGTTCAATCCTTGAGGGGGCCATTTAGGGATATGGGGCAAAAATGAGATTGGTCCTGCTTTGAGTAGCAGGTTGGACTGGATGGTCTCCTGAGGTCCCTTCTAACTCTGAGATTCTGTGAGTGAATGCATAAAATCCCTTTAGTCCATAATGAGGTCTATACATAAATGGTGTGATTTCAAAAGTGCTGAGTAGTCAGACTGTAATCTTAGCCTACATGTAACATAGTTGTCTGTTTATAGGTTGGTTTCAAAACAAAGCTTAGAGGAAATTTTCGTTAGGAAAGTCTAACCTCTTGCATTAGTCTCATTAATAGGGGAATCTATGCCGATTATCACTTTCTTAGAAGGAGCTTCCACTTGCATTGTCCTGCAAAAGTTACTGTTTGTAATGTAGTGCACTGTTACCTGTATTTACAGTGCAGTAAAGAAACAAAAATTACACATTTGTAATCCTGCTTTCCCTCTCCATCCCATTTGCAAGCAATATGTGCCAAATGGGCCTTTGCAAAGAAACTTACATTGAAATTCCTAGAACTGGAAAAATTCCTGTATATCTGAATTGAAGTCTCAGATTTTATATGGGATTTCTCTTCTTCCAAATGTTTTCTTTAGTGTCTCCTTTACTCTTTAATATATTCACAAAAATTCTCTGCCTTTGATATGGTACCAAGGAGCAAAAGCATGCACTAACATACATATATGGAGGCAAATTTCTGATCTGTAGCAAGGGGTACAAAAATTGCTGCTATCTGACAAGGAACTCTTCTAAGGGCTTGATTCTGATCTTGCTTACCACAGTTTTATACTGATGCAATTCTATTGACTTTGACAGAGTTAATCTTTATTTATACCCAATTTGAGATCAGAAGACTCTGTCTTTGCAAGTTTGTTAACAAAGAATTTAGGGCCTGGTTTGGCTCCCATTGAAGTAATGGTGATTTTGCCATTGATTTCAGGGAATCCAGGATTGGCTCCTGACATGTATTTGTTTTATCAGACTTTTTCATTCTTCTTTTGTCTGCCTAAAAGAAATGTGCAGGGTCATAGAGAAAACGTGATGTTTATTTTTCACCCAAGATTTTTAAACATGTCCTGATCTTTTGAAATGTGTATTGTCTGGGTTTGATTGTTTCAGGCTGCACCAGGGACTGCAGGGCAGGACGAAGAAGAATCATTTCTGCCCATGTTTCTTACAGAGTTAATTTTGGAGATCCATGCATTGTTGTTCTCACCATCTTTGGATGACTTCCAGGTCTGTTGTAAGAAAGTATCAGCTTATCTTTTAGTTTCATGTTTTAATCCCTTTCACTGAACAGAAATGTCAGGACTGTGGGCCACATTCACTGGTATGCCCTGCTTGTTTTTATGGAGTCCAGAGACACAAAACAGCTGCAAATCTTGTTTCGCTGTCTGGTCATGAGAGTGGTGCAAAATAGCCATAGCATCCTAGTGAATCCATCCCTCTCTGTTTGGGATCCATGACTCTCCCACTATAAAAATGGAACTGATTATGCGCTTTGGATCTCAAAGATACCTGTATGCATTAAGGATTCATCACACACACCACAGGTGACATCTCACATTTGTACATACTGTCTACCTGATTGTCTCCTCCTGCTGCCCTTTGGAATACAGACCACTGCCTAGTACAGTAGCCACTCGGGGTATGTCTACACTGCAGCTGAGAGCGAGCCTCCACAGACTTGCACTACTGTGAGCTCCACAAGTACACTACAAAAGAGCTGTGTGAACACTGCAGCACTGGCAGAGGCTTGGACCCTGTGGGTAGGATGGATTTGAACTTTAGTGGCTAGCCTGGATCTCTGCAAGTGCCTTAACATGCGCACAGCTATTTTTAATGCAGTAGCACAAGCCAGCTGCTGCATTAAACTGTCTACCTAAGTCTGCCTCAGTTTCCTCAGGAAATTCTCTTCTTCCATATCCAGTGGTGCAACAGTAATATTCTGCAGCAGTTGTCAGTGGGAACAATTTCTTCTCTACAAGCAGAGTGCCTTTTGGCTACTGCAGTATTTTTTGTTGCAGAGAATGATGGTATCCTGTGGGTTCTCCCTGTTTGAGCTCCCTATGAGGCTCCACCTAATACAGGGGTCGGCAACTTTTGGGAAGTGGCATGCCAAGTCTTCATTAATTTATGGTTTCGTGTGCCAGTAATACATTTTACATTTACAGGGGCCGGCAGCCGGAACCCCCGACTGGCAGCGGGCTGGGCAGGGCCAGTGACCGGGACCCTGGTTGGCAGGGGCTGGCAGATGGAAAGCCGGGCTGGCAGATGGAACCGCAGACTGGCAGTGTGGGCGGCAGAGGGAACCCAGACTGCCTGCACTGAGTGGCTCAGCCCGCTGCTGGCTTGGGATCCCAGCCACTGGCCCCGCTCAGCCCGCTGCCGGCCTGGATGGACTGAACACTGGGCCGGCAGAGGGCTGAGTGGGGCCATCTTCCGGAATCCCAAACTGGCAGCAGGCTGAACAGGGCTGGCAGCCGGGACCCCAGCTGGCAGGAGCCGGTGGATGGAACCCCTAGCCGACAGCGGGCTGAGCGGGACCAGCGGACAGGATCCCAGACCGGCAGCAGGCTGAGCAGGGCCAGCAGACAAGACCCCAGACTGGCGGCGGGCTGAGCGGCTCAGCTCGCTGCCGGTCTGGGGTTGCGTCCGCCGGTGCTTGTCAGCCGGAGGCCTGGCCACCAACCCCGCTCACCCGGCTGCTGGCCTAGGGTACCGTTCATCCAAGCAGGCAGCGGGCTGAGCGGGACTGGCAGCCGGGACCCTGGCTGGCAGCAGAGTGCCACTAAACATCAGCTTTCATGCTGCCTTTGGCACATGTGCCGCAGGTTGCCATCTCCTGATCTAGTATCTTATCTGGCAAGACCAGTGCTTAGCAAGTTGCCTCTCCACTATTCCCCATTCCTGCTGGTCTGGAAGTGGTGCATATTGACAGTCTGCCATAGACCTTTGCCTACATATAAATGCTCTCTGTTTTGGAAATGTTTCATACCTAATTTGTTTCACAATTCAGAAGGATTCAAAGGGTGTTAATGATGTTCTCCGTTGTCTAACAGGAAGGTATTGCAGATATTATTAATCAGTTTCAGGCAACTGTGTTGTCTGTTGATAATCTTGTACCTGATCAATACTTTGATGCCTTTACTCGTCCCATTATTAATAACAAAGTTGAAGAAAAGACTTGTGGTGAAGGACCAAGTTTGTCAACCATGTTTAAAGATGATAAGCATTTGCAAGCTCTCATCCAGCAAATAAAGGTACAAAACTGTTTCAATTTCAGATTTCATTTTTGTTGTTAAACATGAATTAATACCATTGTGTGCCAAGTCTCTTATGAAGGTACTGCCCCTTGTGATGGCTAAGGGTGATACAACAGTACACTTTGCATGCCTATCCAGTCTTTCCTGAGACTGGGCTAATAGACACCAGTTATGTTCATGGGCACCAGTCCACAAGGAAATGGACTGACACTACCAAATATTTTCAACCAGGTCACCAAATTGACCTTAGATGGCAATGAGTTTGATTCACCATTGATCTGAGTTAGCTGCAGACTGGCGACCTAGAGATAAAAGACCACTATTCCATTACCAATCCACCAATTTACAGTTCCGCCAGAGATTTTCTTTTAGAGTCAAAAAGAAGAGTCAATGTAGCATGTAGAATTGTTTTCATTTTTTCTGTTATTTTGCTCCAAGCAAATTCTTATGCACAATGACTTTTTTTGTGTAACATTTAGGAAACTGTGTATTCAGCATTTGAGGCAGCCAACTTATATGCAGACACTTTTGAACAATTTCGGTTATTTTTCAAAGAAAATGAGAGTCTTGACTTGGAAGCTTTGAAGCAACAAGAACATGGTGAGTTGTCTTTTTCCTCTAATTTTTAACTAAGATTCTTGCAGATAGTAATATTTCATTGTTTGTTTTCTGTGTTATTGCAGCAAATATCTGCAGGGTTCGGTTATACAGGTTCTCTAAACCAGTTTCCAGCGGAGTAGTACATTAATCATGGGTTCAAATATTTATTTACTCTCACACAAAATAATCTGTGACTATGTGTGCACACAAGAGAACAATGGAACAAACTCCATTTGTAGCTGCAATCGTGGAATAAACTGTATTTAAGCTTTGATCCTGCAATTGGATCTGCACAGGTGTCCCCTGTGGAATCCTCTTTAAGTCAGTGCTGCTCCATCCAGGGGTCTGTGCACATCTGATTGTGAGATCTGAGCCTTAGTTTGCACCTTTTGACTTCTTATCTGTTCTCTGCTCTACCAGAACTAGTCAAAATATCGATAGGCACAAAGCTGTTTTTACTTCGCTCCAATTTTCTTGCACTGTGCCAGCAGTGGACGGAGTTGTCAGGGATAGGCAGCCTATGAGCCTCTCTGAATTTTGAATTCTTTCTCGAGTGATTGTCTACATGCATTCCACTGATGGTGAGCATGCACCTCATGAATGAGAGATCAGATTCTTTTCGCCAGCAGTGGGCCTCTAGCCTTCTTTGTGCTCCTGGAGTAGGGTCACTGGTGGGCTGGGTGGCCTAGGGTTAGTGTCCACTCAGTCATGGGATAGTGATAGGTGAGCATGGGCCCATCCATGCCACTTGGCTCTGACCCAGGGCTATAGGAGTGTCAGCAGCATTGATCCCTCTGAGTTACCCTCCCAGGGTCACTTCTTACTGCTGCTCCCTCTGCTTCTGGTCCCAAATAAAGAAAAATAAAAAGGAAACCAAACCATCAGCCCCAACGGGGCGCCACATACAGTCCTGGTGCTACAGGGAGGCATCTCTAGCCCCTTTTGGCAGGAAGCTGCAGGGTGGGTCTGTACTTCTCCTCAGCCTCCCACCTTCTGGGACAGGTTGCTCCCTTTTCAGCCCTGCTTCCAGCTGGAGCATGGGCTGCAGGATTGGAGGGACAGGGCTAGCTGGGCCCACTGCTGTCCTTTAACACCTCCAAATGGCAGAAGTGAAATCCCTGGGTTCAGAACCTTCCCCTTGTGCAAAGCTTCAGTGCCGCTTAATGATGGGAACACTTGGTGCCTGTTTTGTCTACAGAACGGACATATCCTTGAGTATGTTCCACATGTCACTCTTCCAAGTTTATTCAGACAAACTGTTTCTCTCTCAGCGCTCAAGTCAAGCCTCCTTGGACACTGAGAACAAGGATGTAGCTAGACCATAGTCCTCTGGTTATCTGTCTTCCTGACTACCTCGGACCTTCTCTGGGGGTAATTGTTGAACTGAAATTCCATCCTGAGCTCTCAGCCTACATCAGCTAAGGAGACCCCAGTCCCCTGCCTACATTCTGGTGCAGAAAAGCTCACTGTTCCAAAGACAGGTCAAGGTACAGGGCACCTTCTCCAGTGCACCAGACTTCTGACTTGTATCAGGCTCAACCCATTCAAGGGCAAAAATGTGAAAAGTACTGGCTGCTAAGAGAGTTTGAGCAGTATACACCAAGCCTGCAGATCACGTTTCTCTCCTTACCCGTTTTTCAGCACCAACCTCAATACCCTGCATCTCGGTACTGAGAGCTTTGGTACCCACCACCTCCATACTTGTTACCATAGAATCATGGTCCATATTACTCAGTGCATCAGTACCTGTTGTCTTGGTTCCCAGAGCTTATACAATAATGAGAGATTTAACTGTGGGCCTTGTACCAGAGGTTGAGGGTGATGGTATCTAAGCAACCATCTTCTGAGCTGTTGATAGAGCCAGTAAAGGAAGTATCTCCAGTACCAATCTCATCTCTTCAGAGGGCACTCATGACTGGACAGCCTTCCTCCTCATCCCTGTCCAGACACAACAGGGAGTCAACTCCTACACACCCTCCTTACCCGGCTTTTTAGCAGAATTGGAGTCAGGCGGTGACATCTTGGGAGGGTTCTATAAGGGACAATGGGAATTGACCCGGACACCTCGTGCATATCCCTCTTTGTACCCTCCTATATGTTCCCCACTTGGGTACTCATATCCTAATCCTAGCCCTACTGAATGCCCTGTAGTGTGCAGTGTGTTCACATGAGTGTGCATCCTCTGCCCCTTCCACAGTTCCTCTCCCCAAAGAGGCAATATAG
Source organism: Dermatemys mawii (assembly GCA_007922305.1). Classification (NCBI taxonomy): domain Eukaryota; kingdom Metazoa; phylum Chordata; order Testudines; family Dermatemydidae; genus Dermatemys; species Dermatemys mawii. The sequence continues at coordinate 7,027,603 of ML677392.1, read as the reverse complement.
ACTATCCCAGGTAGGTCTACTAGTGCAACCTCAGATCCTGGAAAGGCAGGAGGAAGAAAACAAAGAAGAGTAATGACTGTAAAGGGAAGAACAACTGGTCCTCATGGCAACCTTCTCATGCTTCGCTGGTGAGACAGTAAATCCATCTACGCTTGCCTCAGTGGATAATTTTAAGGTGTCTCAGGACCTCATTAAATGCATTACAGAGACATTGGATATACCACTAGAAGTGGAGCAGGAGAAATCTCACGAGCTCCTGGAAATCTTGCAGCCTTCCATGCCCAACAGGCTCTGCATGCCAATAAATGAAGGACCGTTAAAGCCTGCAAAGAACCTATAGCATACACCAGCATCAGCACTGACCACATCTGAGTGAGCAGAGAGAAGGTACCAAGTCTCTTCCATGGGATTTTTAAATACTTTTATTCCCAACAGCACTGGGATCAGTTGTAGTAGTTACACTACAGAAAACGGCCAAAAAACCAGGGACCTCCCAAATTCACACCTAGAAAGAAGGACCCGAAGAAACTCAGCCTCTTCAATTGCAAATTCGGCTCTCATCCTCCATGGCTAATTACCAAGGAGTATCTCGTTTCCGAGTATGATTACGTGAACTGGGGATAAGCTGTCTCAGTTTGTGAACAAGCTATCACAGAACTACTGAGAGGAACAAAATCCATCATGATTGAGGGACAGTTCATGGCTTACAATTTCCATCAAGCTGTAGAGTATGTATCTGATGCCATGTAAGTGGCAATATGAAGGTCTTCCTAGCTCCTGTCCTTGTCTATGGATGCCAAAACTATAATCAAAGACCTTCTTCTTTTGGAGTGTAATTAACTTTTTAATTCTAAAATGGACGAGGTCCTCCATCCGTAAAAGGAGTCCAGTATGACTCTGTATGGTTGGATCTGTATGTTCCTATCCCAAGAGAGGAAGTAAAAAGACAACAAACTTATTTCAGGCAGCATCCTTCTGCCCAGTATTATTACCAAACCCAGAGGCCCTCAGAGCCACTGAGAAAGAAGAGGTTCTAGTGATGATTGCTCTGGGCACCCCCGTTGCTGTGCACTCTGGACACATACTAGACAGAGAATCTGCTGGACACTCGCCCACCCAACAACTGGGAGAGTGCCTCACTGCTTTCTGCTGGTTTTAAAAAGAATCTTCCCTGTTCAACAGTGAGGTCAGGAGAGGGGAAGGTATGAGAAAACTACTGTGTTTTTAAAAATCACTTTAGCCTTCTCTGGGACCACAAGCACTAATAGGCCTTAATCCTAATTGTATGGCTGTTACATGGTGTTGCTACAGCCAAGAGTTAAGGTTGTGTCCTTAGGTTAAAGGTGTCTGAATTGTGCCGTTCCATTCCTCAATGTGTAAATTTCTTTTGAGTTTAACCTTAACTCTGAATTTCCTAGTTTTTGTAACGTTTGGGTTTTTTGTGATAATCATGGCATCCCTAGAATGTGTCTTACCCTAAATTACTTATATGTGATCTCATCTTTAACTCCAAGTTAGTGTGGTTCTTTGGCTGCGAATAATAATAATAATTAAGACAGTTAAGGAAATGAAAGAAATGGCAGTTTTCTTAACTGTCTACCCTTGAGAGAGACTCAGTCTAATGCAGTGATTCTAAACCAGGGACATAGGTAACCCTGGGAGTATCCAGAGGTGTTCCAGGGGATACATCAACTCATCTAGATGTTTGCCTCATTTTGCAACAGGCTAAATAAAAAGCACTAGTGAAGTCAATATAAACTAAAATTTCATACAGACAATGACTTGTTTATACTTGTCTATATACTATACACTGAAATGTAAGTATAATATTTATATTCCCATTGATTTATTTTATAAATATAGTAAAAATGAGAGAGTCAGCTATTTTTCAGTGAGTGTGCTGTGACACTTCTGTATTTTTATGTCTGATTTTGTAAGCAAGTAGTTTTTAAGCAAGGTGAAACTTGGAGGTATGCAAGCCCAATCAGACTCCTGAAAGGGGTACAATAGTCTGGAAAGGTTGAAAGCCACTGTTCTAATGCCTTAAAATCCTTCCGACATCCAGACCTCAAAGGGCTCATCTACCCAGGGTGCATGCTCTTCTGATGTTTCAAGCTGATATTTGTGGTTGCAGAAGTGTTGATGCCAAAATGTGCGCTGATACAGCACTGTCTCATAGAGCGGTGGCCCTGGTGTATAGTCAGACAGTGCTTTGGCACTGTGAGTCAGAAATCTAAGTATTTCAGTGTTACTCCAGTGTGCTAGGCAGGTACTGATGTTTACCTGCACCATGCAAGTAGTAGTGCACGTTTGTCTCTCCAATAGATGATTTCTTCCCTTGGCCCTCCCTACCCATATAACAGAGTAGGTCCCCAATTCCTTTTATGTTTATTTACTCAGTGAGGACAAGTGTCATGCCTTTAAAAAGAAAAAGTTAATCAAACTTTATAAAACTTCAATTTTAAAAGGCTTGGTTTTAGCTTTAGGCGAAGGCTCAGGTTGTTTTGTCCAAATTGAAAGATCTGTGCCTGTCTCTTAAAGCTGAACCTTAGAGTTGAAACACTGACACATAGCTCTGTCTGTAGTTTCAGTACATTGTTCAATTGATGTTTGCATTTGTTTCTGTTTAGATAATCAGAGTTCTAGATATGTTTTGTTCTGTTTACAGCTATCTAATACAATTGTGCTTTGATAAAGCATTTTTCAAAGTGTCAATTATTTTTAGTTTGACACTGTTATTATAATACACAGGTGTCGATTTCTTTGCGGAACAACTGGAGAAATATCACAGAGAACACAAAAGTGCTTTGGCTATAAAGCAGAAAAGAAATTTAGGCTTGTTGCTTATAGATGCTAGAAAACTGAAAGAAAAATTAATACCATCACCAAAGCGCTGCTTGGAGGTAAATCTACAGACAATATAGCAAGGATTTATTCCATTTCAGTTTCGCTAAGGTCAGTGACTGCCCAGTGACGCAACTGGACAAGCTGGTCAGCTCCTTTTGTTTGAAGTCCTACTTGTACAAAAAATGTTAAGAGATCTCCAGTAATATCATGGGTTCATCCTGGTTTTAATCTCTGTTCATACACTAATTTCATGGGTACTTTGCAACATCCTTTAAGATATACTGCAAAGTATTACAACATGGCATCTTGGTTTTAGAATGGAGTATCTTGTCATGAGCACGCAGTGCCAGTGCATTGGGATCTGTACTGGCTGCCTGTTCGTTATAGGATCAAGTTTAAAATTACTGGCTCTAAAAAAGACCTAAATGGCCTGGCACCTCCCTAACTGAGAAAGTTCACCTCTCCCTTTGACATACTGCCATGGTTCAGATCAAGCTGGAGTGCCCTGGGTTAAAAAGAAAGGATCTGCCGACAAAGCATTGTCCAAGAGGACTCTTCATCTTTTGAACGCACTCCCATCCTGTCCAAAATAGTTTGCATTTATTGACCTTTCGCCTCTAACTTTAAGAATATTTGACACAATCTAATATTTCCCGTTGCTTTCTAGGTCATTAACGATATGCTTCCGGTTATCGGGAAGAAAAAAGTGTCAGCCATTATAGCTGAGGCACAAGATGCCAAATTTAGACTTGAGTTTCTCCCATCCACAACTACAGAATATGTTAATAGCCTGATATTCCTTGATGAAATTCAGGAACGAGTAAGTACATTCTGTCTTTCAGGAGATGGGGGTGAGGGGCCATTGCCTTGAAAATCCGAGAGTATCGTTTATAGATGTAGTTTACTGAAAAAGGTGGGTAAGGATGAGCATGTATTCCCATGCTGCAGACCCCCACAAAAAATAAAGTTTGTCCATTATCATTTCTTAATGGAGCATCACTAGAAATTATAAGACTGAATCAGAGTTAATATCAAACTTGTGTTATATTTTTTTGCTTACAAACAGTCAGTTTATTAGGCAGGAATGGATTACTGAGCTGACCACCCCCATCCCAGAGATGTCTCACATCACAGAGATAGCACAGTGGTGAGGAGTTTTGGTGCCACATTTCCCTCGATATAAAACTGGGAATACTCAAGCCCAGTATTTTGCCGTTACTGGTAGAAGTGGCTCAAGAAGAGAAGAGCTCTCTCTGCTCAGTTTGCTGTTGAAAGGGTTTGGTCACTGCCTATGTCTGGAGTTCTTTCCCCTTCTCTTCACTCCTCTCCTGGCAGGCTCCTGATGCACAGCGCTGAGTGGGAGATATGACTAGAGAAAACAAGCATAGCAGGGCCACTATCTATGAGTATCCTTCTCCTCTAGCAGTGGGGTACTATCTGGCATCCCCTTCAGCTCCTGAGGCTGGTGGTTTTCTGTGCTGAGACTGCGTAGTGGTAACTCTTACATGTAGAGCCTTTTCAGATGCTCCTCTTGTCAATGGCCAAGGTCCTTGGACAACTAGGTCACTACCCCAGGTTCAGTCCTTCAGCCTTTAAAAAAATGGTGCAAGATCAGAAATTTGACACAGAAAAGGTCTCTAGCAGAGGTGCTAGTTAGCAGGATCAAATTGATATGCCTCCCTCTTAGGTTAGGATGCATAAATGGAATTTCACTTGTGCCATGGGTACTATTTGTACACAGTACAGGAAGAGGAACCTAGTGATATCAGGTGCTTCTGTGCAGGGAATGATCAACGGCCAGGCCAATTGGCTGAATCATTAGACACTTTCCCGAAGACAGTTGAGGGGCTGAACAGCAAATGCTTCAGTCAGTCTTGCTGGAGTGGAGGAATCCACAGATTGACTCAGACAGCAACAAAAATGCTGTCTGTTCTGCTCCAGGGAATGGAAAAACAATGCATGCAAGATAGATGCCTTCTCCTTTAGTCTGTCCTTGTTAGTGTTTATGGTCATCAAAGACCTCCTGGTGCCAGGAACACACATACTGCCATGACCAAGGCATAGTTTAATTGACAGCCTGAAACTTGGAAAGAGGAATTGTGAATTTGGTCATCCCAACTAGCTGGAGAATGTTCTCCTTCAGACTATGGGAGACTGTGTCCAAGATTTGTTACCACATCTTCAGAACCTGATGTATTACATGCAACATGGCTTCAGTGCTAAATCAGTTTCAGCCAAGACCTATATTTGGTTTTTGTTCAATCAATACATTAAGAATCCAAGTGGCTGTATTAGGAACTCTCATGATTCCTTCAGAAAAGAGATTCTAACTTCTCATCCTTCCGTGCCCAGATTTATGAATGCTGTGACTAAAATCTGTCCTTCTGTCTAAACACCCATTGGTAGTCGGAAGTTGTTCCTGGATTAGCTGATGCAGCAGTCATTTGAACTGTGGACTGCAACCTCAGTGTTTATTTCCTCTTCATTTAAAGTAGCTTTTCTTATACCAGTCACCTCTGTGAGAAGGAATGGTATTTTGAATGTCTGATTAGTCATGGCAACGTGGTCCTACAGACCTGGAATTCCTTTCTAAAGTTGTCCCTTATCAACTGCACCAGGAGATTTCTTTTTCATCCTTTTTGTACAAAGCTTTCTTGCTTCACTGAGCTAAGATGGCAGCTTCTGGACATATTGTTAATTGTTTCAGAGTCAAAAGCATTGGAAATTGTCAGCTGGGCTTGTGATGCGGTTTACCAAGCATATGTAGGGGGAAGTTGTGATATCAGAAATCCTTGGCAGTGAGCTGCCACTCCCTGCTCATGGGCAGTGTGGCCAAACCAATAGTCCATTCCAGACTAGTGGGTTTCCTGTTAAGAGGAGACAACTTTACAGATAAAGCTGCCTTTTTCATTTCAAAAATGTTTCTAATTATTGCCAGCTGAAAAATTATTGCATTCACAGGTGGTGGATGCTGTGTTAAAGGTTGAGCTACATTTTCAATCTTTAACCTCCCTTTTTTCAGCTGCTAATAATTTTCTCAAATTCCGTTTAGATTGAAATTTCACACTTTTAGTAGCAGCAAAATCCATCTTCTCCACGTGGGAACGCGAACATCCAGAATTAGACTTACTTGCAACCAGCAAAATAAACCAAACAGAGAGAGTAACTGTACGTGCCACTGCCTAATATTTTGGTATCGAAACTCTCTATAAGGGAATAAAATGGTAACATAACATAGTGTGTGCTAAGGGAGGGTACATTGAAGAAGATGCCACAAGTCCAACCAAACATTTCTTTCTTCTCCAGGAGCCTGGACTTGCTCTGTTTTCAAATAGTTGTGATGTAAGAAACTAAAAAATTCAGGGACAAGATTAACCTGTTAATTTTAATCTCATAAAAAGATAATCTTTGGGTAGGACTTGTTTTCTTCCCCTTATTAAAATTATTTTACTGTAATAACCCTATTTTGATACTGTCGGCAATGTAACTAAGATTAAATAATGACAAAGATTACTTAAGAAAACATGGTTGATTCACAGTAGTTAAAATATGACTATTTTTGCAGATTGAAAGCCTTGAAGAAGAAGGAAATGTGGTCACTCAGATGTATCAGCTCATTGAACAGTACCAAGTCCCAACCCCTCCTGAAGATTTTGCTATTTTTGCAACCCTGAAACCATCCATTGTTGCGGTTCGCAATGCAATCGACAAATCAGTGGGTGAAAGAGATTCCAGCATTACCAAATTTTGTCAACATTTAGACCAAGATGTTGTAGAGCTAAATGAGGAAGTGAAAGAAGTGAAACAGCAAGCCCAGGTTTGCAAAGAGCAGTTTACATTATTTTTATACTGTATATAATTTCTGCAATTGTGTTTTATTAAAACAAGACCACCGAGCAGTAGTAAGGACTATAAAGTTATCAACAGTCTAGTCAACAATGTGAAGTAAAGTTTGATCTGTAATCCGATGCAAATGCTCACATTTTAAATTGTTCTGGATGAGTTGAAGGATTGCACAGTATTTCTGAGGGCAGGATTTGGCCTTATGAACCTAAATATATATGACCAAATTGTATCTTCTGCACCAAAACAGAGGAGCTGATCTTATGACAGTGGGTCTCTAATGGACTTGAGGGATGAAATCCTTCTCCCCATCCTGTCTCAGAGCTTCAGCAATATCCCCCATACTTACTGCTTCTGCACATGATGGGGTTCATCAGCTTGGCTCTTGCTTTTTCACCTTCCTGCCCTCACCCCAAGGTCTCTGAGCATCAGGGCACAGTGAGTCACCATGAAGCTGGGTGCTGTGCCTTCTCAGGCCCCATATGGAGTCCCCAAATCCTCATCTTCCTACCACTGGCAAGGGAACCACACAGGTTCCATTGTAACCAGGGTACTGTGGATAGAGGGGCAGGATTTGATCTGTAATGCTTACACATGTTTTGAAATGTACATGTTTTTAAAAGTGAGCAGTAATTCTTCCACCCTACTCCATGCTGATTAGGCCTCAGCTGGAGTATTGTGTCCAGTTCTGGGCGCCACATTGCAGGAAAGATATGGACAAATTGGAGAAAGTCCAGAGAAGAGCAGCAAAAATGAAAACATGACCTACGAGGGAAGATTGAAAAGAAATGGCTTTGTTTAGTCTGGAAAAGAGAAGATTGAGAGGGGGCATAACAGTTTTCAAGTACATAACAGGCTGTTACAAGGAGAAGGAAGAAAAATTATTCTTATTAACCTCTGAGGATAGGACAAGAAGCAATAGGCTTAAATTGCAGCAAGGGAAGTTTAGATTGGGCATTAGGAAAGACTTCCTAACTGTCAGGGTGGTTAAGCATTGGAATAAATTGCCTCTGGAGGTTGTGGAATCTCCATCGTTGGAGATTTTTAAGAGCAAGTTAGATGAACACCTGTCAGGGATGGTCTAGATGATATTTAGCCCTGCTATGAGTGCAGGGGACTGGACTAGATGGCTTCTCAAGGTCCCTTCCAGTCCTGTGATTCTATAATTCCATGATTATGGGTATAAAAGGGATCTTGACTTGCCCAACTCCAGAGTTTCCTCACAGATGTTACCATAAGCAATCAGGTCCTGAAAAGATGCCCTTCATGTGTAGCTCTAACATGGCATAGTGACGTTCCATGATCTATTCAATTAGGGAGCTAACTGATGACAAATTGAAGATGGTGGGAGGAGAATATATTTTTCATTTATAAAGGGAAGAGATTTGATGTGGAATCTTTGAGACTTGATAACTTTCCCATACTTATTTACATTGGTCATTTAAAATGGATTAAATCTCATCACACATACGTTATGCTATGAATTTGAATATTGAAACATTGATTGTATATGTCACTGAGTTTAAAACTTATTTTCATTAGCCTGGAATATAGGATGTTTATCTCAACCTGGACTAAAAGCTGAATTTAACAAGCTAACAAAAAGTTGTTTTTGCTAAACAGGACCCACAGATTTTGGATATTGCAGCTGACCAAGCCAAAGTAAAACAAACTCTATCAGACTTGCAAGCCATTCTAGATGAGCTACAGAAACGGGCATTCCAGTATAAATCCTACCAGAAGAATTTTAAGGTAATTTTTTCCCAGCTCTTGTCTGAGCTTTTATGAAGCCTGAACTGAACTGTATTTCTGCAGTGTTAAGCAAATGTTTCTGAATAGCCGAACTTTATAAAGCCAATGTCCTGGCTAGTGTCTTTTTGGAAATAGGTAGTTCTTGCCCAAACCTGCTCATGCACAAGTGAGGGCTGGATTGAGTCTCCTTTGAAAAGTTGTGGGATGTCCTAATTAAACCAGTGGAATCTGTTATCTTTGTAAGCATTTTAAAGAGACTTTGTGAAAATCACAATCTCCATCAGCTATGTGTGGGGAGGTGGGAGTTCAAAGGACTAACAAAGATGCAGCTAGACATCTGGGATTGTTTGTGGCTCACTTCTGATGAGGGCCAGGTAGGCCCCTGTCCTATTGCATGTTTACTGGTGTATTGTTTCCTAATCAAACAGGCTCATGGGGGAATCTACATGTCCACACACTGTACCTGCTTTGATGTGTCTGCACTAATGGAGCTAATCCACTGAGGAAGTACCTTGATTGATTAGAATTTTTAGATAATACCACGGAACAGCCTATGGCAGCCACCCAGACTCCCCCATTAGTCTGTTCAGCTAGGAAAAAGTGCACAAGAAATGTGCAGTAGGGCACAATCCTCCATTGGCAGGGAGTTGGGCTACGTCTTTTAATAGGTCTTTTGCCTCTTTAGACTCTATGTGTCCGTTGGGCTTTGGGATTCCTTATAGGCTTGGAAACCAGAGTTCTTCTGGAGCGTAACACTTGTCAGAGCTACATTAAAGAAACAAAAGTGATAAACACTGACTTCATTTGTAATATCTGTGAACCATCTGTTGTATGAAGGCCTCATGAGTGTTAGGTGAGAGCTTTGCCACCAAGCCTGGATGTTTGTGTGGCTATAAATGTAATGCTGATGAGAACTGCTGGTAACAGGTAGTTTGTAAGTTTTGTAAGCACTCACCTTACAACTTACTTACAATTCAGGGGGCACCTATATTGCTGGAATGGCCACTAGAGCTTGTAACTTCGGTCGGTACAATATCTGACAATACAACAACTGAGACTTCTAAAAGTGGAACCTTTGACAGTAGTTGAAAACACTGTGGGTTACACAACAGTATGTCATAACACCCGAGAACAGTATTGGAGGAGGCTGTAATTTCCATGAGATTGGAAAAGTGCTTTAAGTGGATACATATGTACAGCTGTATCAGTAAGTTTATAGGGGTAAGTAGCACTAGCGTGCTTTTGGAAAGAACAGACTTTTTTGGAAGATGTCCATTAGCTGGTTACTAACCTAATGTCATCTATGGGTAACACCTGGATCCTAATAACATTTAGGTGGCCACAATATCACCTGAAAACATGGGCAGTTGAGTTATCATAAATTTGCTTTGGTTATGGGTGATAAATAGAGTTATTGCGATCGATTACAGTGAGAGAGCTCTTCTACCTGTAATTAAAGGGAATGTCACTGATCCTTCTCAGGACTGGGTATACTGTGGAAATCAAACAGAGCTTTTCCAGCTGTCCAAAGCATATCTTTGTTTAGTGATGAATATTCAGCACAGATGGAGAGAGCTGTTTTAATGCAATGTATGTGCCTTGGCAGTTTTTCACAGAACTGACTAAAAATTATTTAATATACTGCAATATGTACTGACTGCTGTAGATAAAGGGAGTCAAGACAACTGAATGGAATTCACAATTATTTTGTATTTTTTTCCCAAAAGTATTTAAGAAGAAATGTGGTTTAGAACAGATTATTTGCTCCTAAAGCAATAGGATAAATTGATATCCCCACTCCTTCCCCAGTGTTAACTGTAGAATTTGGCAAACGTGAAGTGGGTATTTTTAAAACTATACATTGGATTGTTTTATTATAAGTTTTAAAAATGACATTTTAAATTTCTCTTTTAAGGTGGAAATTTCAAAATTTGATGCTTTGGAGGAAGTTTGTGCAGAACTGAAACTCAAACAGCTGCTTTGGGATTCTTGTTCTGAATGGGAAATACTCCACACAGAATGGATGGAGGTAAATTAAATGCTCTGACTCCTAAATGACCAAGTATAAAAATGATGTATAATACGATTTATAATTTAAAATTCTAGTTTATAATATGTAGAAAAAAATACTGTTTCTTTTATTTTTCCAAAATGGCATTATAGATTTTTCCATTACAGGGCTATAAAAGATTACTGTGCAGCTTATCTTTTTATAAGTTATTACAGGGGTTATGTTTCTTGAATTGCTCTATACTATCTTGTGAAAATTGTGAAGCAAATTGTAAACCTTGAGTAACATGGCAGGAATTTTGTAAATAAGTAAGTTTTATTCTAACCATTTAGAACAAACATTTGGGTTATGAAGGCTACTTAATCTTTCTGTGTCACTATGGATATCTGCAGTTACCAAGGCTACTAAAGTGGAAAAAGAAAAACAAAACAAAAAAGGATAAAAATAGTCTGCCCTTAGATAAAGTTTCACTTTCCTTCATTTGGCTTTCTTCAGGCTTCTCTTCAAAATATACATGAGTTACTTCTAGAATAATTATGCACCACTGTGTGTGCGCAGAATGTATTTTCCCTGCAGATTTATTTGCTTTCCCACAGAAAAATCACTTCTGATGGAGAATCAAACAGAAGCCACAAGAGCGGTCATATGACCCTCCCCAGCAGTATGTTTCAGGTGTTCAGGCCAGGAGGCGGGACTGGGGAAGACCCAGCTGGTGGCTCCTACCCTGCGCCGGGCTCAGCTGCTAGTCCCGGCTGGGATGGGGAGGATGGGACTTCCTCTTCCCCTGCACGGCATCGGGGCCTGTGTCAAACCCATCCCCAGATTTCTTCCCAAGCTGTAGGAAGCACCGCATCCACCCCCTGCCACCACATACACACACACTTCCAGCACCCATCGCTCCTCAGCTGCAGGGGGAGGGATCCCTGTACAGAGAGCTGCTCTCCCCTCTGCCCAAGCCCCGGTCCTCCATACCCCCTCATACCCAGCCCCTTCCACCAAGCCTCAGGCCCCCTCCTGATGAGCCTCACTCTCCCTGCACCTGGACCACCCCAATGAGCCTCCTTCACCTGGACCCCCTCCTACAAAGTCCCATTACCCCAGCATCTCCCAACCCCCACCCTCCATGCTCAGCTCCAGCCACCTTCACCTGGCCCCCCCTGCAGATTCCTATTACTGTTGCACTCAGAACCCTCCAACAAGCCCCTGAACAGCCAGATCCCCCCCCCCACCTGGATCCCCCACTGAGCTGCCCGCGCCTAGATTACTCCGCACAGAACCCTCTCAACCACACCTGGATTCCTCTTACCCTCACTAAGATCTTCCACACTTGGATCCAGCCTTGCTGAGCCTGCCTGCCCACACCTGGCGCGCCTGGCAGGGAGGGGCAGGGCCCTGTGGTGTTTCAGTGGCAGGCCAAGTCCTTGTGCTGTGTCAAGGTTGGGTGCAGCCTCTCAGGTGAGTCCGTGTCCCGGGAGGAGCTACACAGTGATCTCCCACTTGTGTGCAGCCAGTGGTTTGTGCTCCCCACTGCCATGCTGGAGCCCCTACATTTGTTTGACAAATAAAATTTGCATAACTGCAGAATTTTAAAATATAGTGCGCAGAATTGTTTATTTTTTGGTGCAGAATGCCCTCAGGAGTAATGAGTTGGACCTTGCAGTGGTCAGATGATATCCCAAAGCATAAGTTTTGGATGCTCATGTCTTGGCCAACAAAACAGCTAATATTCTTCTGGATTGTAAAATTATTTTGCCTTCTCTTCACATCCAGCTCTAGTTTTTTGACATTCTGACCACCTGCCGTAGTAATTTCCACAGGACGATTGCAAGATTTGTGAAGAAGTTTACCTGCCATTAACTTTAAACCTCTCACTGATACCTTCTGTGCTCTAACCACCGATTGTCTCTATAATAATATCCATAGCTTGGAAGTTGTTTATGGTCAGGGCCATCTTTTCATTACATAATGTACAGAGCCTAGCACAATGGGGTCCTGAACAATGGCTCTAGGTGATCCTGCAGTGTACACAAATCAATATTAGTATGAGACACCATATAAATCCTCAGTCATTACAGTAATGCCCCATTCTTGGGTATGGGTTCCCAGTGCTGTACTGGTAGGAACTGCCATGACTTCAGCTAGCACCTCCCCTCCAACAGATGGGATGTTCTGTCCGTGTTGAGCAGATGGATTAGCCCTTCGTACCTCTAGCTGTCAGTCCCTGTTTCACCGCTGACTGGAAGAGGGGCTCCCTATCACTGCAGCTGCATTAGTCAGAAAAATTGACATTTTATCTGCTTTGCGCTGATTTTTACGAGTGTTTCTTCAAGGTGCATAGTAATGTATGCAGCTATCTTAGATTCTGTCAGTGAAAACTAACTAAATCAATGGAGACGAAAGGTTGATTTTTGTGCTATGCGAGGTGTCTCATACTTCTCAATATTAGTGTTTCATAATTTCTTCCTCCCCCGCTACTTTTAGTCTTTCTTGCTTGTTTAGATCAAATTTGGCTCCATTTGTGCCCTCCTATAAAATATTGAGGTGTGTTTCCTGTTGTATATCAGCTGCCATACACCCTAAGTGGGAGCCTTCTTCAACCAGAGCATAGAAGGATTCCACATCTGAAAAATATATGGTACATCTCCCCTTACCTCTTGTCATGGTATGGTAGTTGGTGTCATGGTCTATTTACTTGCTGTATATTAATTGCCTTCTAGATGTTTGTGTGTGCTGTATAGAGATTTAGACAAGGCTTGGTCCCTGGTGAAAACAAGGCTGACAATGCTGGGACTTGAGTTGTGTGGGAACCTATTTGTGTTGTTGTCCAGTTGTTTAAGTTGTTGTGGTCATTCCATATATTGTGGCAGTGGAAGACTGCAGGCGTCAAAAGTGGTGGCTTTGCCTATTATCAAACCACAGTATAGCCTTTCCTTTTTAATTTGCAAAACTCACTGAGTCTTCCTATCATTAGTGTTCTATTGTAGTACCTTTCTTTTACCTGTGTTTAATGGATTAGGTGTGTATAATAGTACTTTGCTTTAGAATATATTGCCTTTTGAAGCCTTTGAATGCCCAAGGATTGCAGGATCTGACCATATACTGTAACAGTTGTATGCAGTGTGTGTCAGATTTTGCTACCCTTACTTACATTGAGTAGTACCTTACTGTATGAGTAGTGCCATTCATTGCAGTGATTTGGAGTAAGGTGCTATTCAAAGTGAATGTGACCATTAATTAATATTTTTTCTCTGTTTGATTTCCACAGTGTAAATTTGATAGCTTGGATCCAGAAAACCTGAATTCTCAGGTTTCCAAGTACGCCAAATTTGTGAATCAGTTGGAAAAAGGTTTGCCACCCAATAATATAGTGCCCCGGCTCAAGGGGAATGTGGAGAAGATGAGAGAAAAGGTAAAATAGCAACTTGAAATTCGCTTTCCAAAAAACTTTTTAGAGAAACATGAAGTTAAAATATACAACTTATTTTTCAATAAATTTCAAAGATTCACTTATTTTATATAACTCGTCCCGAGGCAAAATGGAAAAGGAGTGAAAAAACAAAAAACTGAAACCTTCTGTTTTTGAAAACCAAATGATTTTGTTTTTTTGCCAAAAATTTCAAACAAAAAGAAACTGTGGGGAAAAGGATCATTTGTTTCCAAAAATAATTAAATAAAATTTTTAATCAAAAGTCTTTTACAAGTTCTACTTGCAAGCTCTATTTAGAAGATGGTGCTTTGAGAGAGGTCTATGGTTGTAAAATACATGAATGAAAAGTAAATATATTGTTCGTTTTACTTTTCCAGCTTCCAGTTATCACAGACCTAAGAAACCCTTGTTTGAAACCTAGGCACTGGGCAGTTTTGGAGCAAATAGTTAATGCACCACTAGTGGACATGGAATACCCGTTATCTTTGGCTCGACTTGTTGAGCTCAGTGCTTTTGACTTTTCTCAAGAAATTCAGGATGTTTCTGGACAAGCTTCTGGAGAAGCTTCCTTAGAAACCATTCTCAAAAAGGTAACTTTTACAAACAAACATTTGTCTTTGCTTTTGCCAATATGCTGGAAACCCTGACCTTTTTATGGACAACTAAGAAGGAATGTGTCTCTCAATTACAGGTCACGGTATATAAATACCACATTATTTGATCAGAATTTTAAAATGTGAGTGAAATATAAAGCAGAAATAAAGTTTCCGTCATAATAGATCTCTGCCCTTCCAAGGAGCATATTCAAGTGGGCTTACAAAAGCAGAGACTGATTCTGCGGGTGCACTGCCTACAGAACTCTCCTCGGCCAAGAATGTTGGGCCCACTGAAGTTCTGTCCTTTTTGGCTGCCTCTACAGGAGCATGTACCCCCTGATGTCAGCAAGTCTGTGCTGAAGTGATGTTTTGGCTCGAAAAGTCTCTGTGCAAGTTAACATTGTAAAGAGACAAAAACCACAGTTTGTTTATTACAGTTTTATGCAAAATAAGAAAAAGGTTGATGTTTGTTAAATGGAAAAGGACAAAGTCAGCAGAGATTTTTTCCCATTTTCTTCTGAGAAGAGAGAACAAACACCGCAAAGTTAAACAAGCATTTGACAGTTTCTGGTTAGTCCCATGCATCTGAAGAAGTGGAGTTTTTACCCATGAAAGCTTATGCCCAAATAAATCTGTTAGTCTTTAAGATGCCACCGGACTCCTTGTTGGTTTTTTGTTTTGTTTTTTAGGTGAAAAGGCAGTTTTTTCATTAGTTGGAATTAGACGGTCTACATTTATTTACTTTGTAAAACCTAAATATTTTAGTATTGTAAATAGATTTACAAGGTTTATAATTTTCTCAACCAGGTGGAGGATTCTTGGAAAACAACTGAATTCATTGTTCTTCCTCATCGTGATTCTAAAGATGTTTTTATCCTTGGTGGTACAGATGACATTCAGGTAAGTCACTGCTTGTACTTAATAGGCAGCTGAGAAAAGTTCAAATGAAACTAGCCAAAATTCAGATGAAACTAGCAGAGGCAGGTTACATTTATAAAATTCTGTCAATGACCTGGTAATTGTCTATGCTGATGGAACATTTTATATTATTTTAAACAATGTGTAAACAAAATATAAATTCACATTCTTTTTGCTTATCCATTTAATAACAAAATCTTTTCTCAAGAGAGTTTGGAATTTTTCATAAACATTCAGTTCTCCAGAGTTAACAATCGCAGTATCTATTACAATATGTAATTATCTTAATACATTGTACATACTTTGGTTAATATCAAACATTAGAACCAGAAGAAGTAATATCGGCTGGATGACTGCGTAAAACCTATCTAGAGCCCCTCTCCTGCGACTGTCTTCATGCGGTGTACCCTTTTTGAAGGCGCTTGGGTCCATGTGTGTAGAGCAATTTGCAGGATCAGGGCCTAATTTCTGTGATTTAGAAAATATGTTATAAAATTATAGCATACACTTAATTCAGCCAAAGTTTGATTCAACTAAAACTTTAGGCAACAAACCATTTGTATTGTAGTGAAATAACATACCTTCATCAATTTTATTTTGATCATTGCTAGTGCAGAATCAGGTCCCTAGACAGTAAATGACAGACTGTGGACTTTTTATTTAAGGTTCTTCTTGATGACAGCACTATTAATGTATCGACTATAGCCTCCTCACGATATGTGGGTCCTCTCAAAGCACGTGTTGATGAATGGCAAAAGCAGCTCTCCTTGTTTAGTCAAACACTGGTGAGTAGCAAACAACAAAACAGCTTCTTAGGACTCAGCTTGAGTCTCAAATAAACGGCAAAGTGGTGGAGGCCTAGTTTATTTTAAAATACTGAATATGTTGAAATTGCTGAAAGGAGATCTTTTTTTAAACCTAATTTTACAAGGTGATGTCATAAAGTCCCCATTGATCTTCTATTTGTTGGGGAAAACCATCATTCAAAATGTGTCAGTGACTTACACAGTTCAAATAATGAGCTTATATTTGTTTAACTTTCACCCTGGGAATGCTATCTAACTGGCAAGTGAATGGCTTCTGCAAATTGGAAGTGTGTATTGGCTGCAAGAAGAGAGGAGCTAGGGTGCATAGTAAGAGGGTTCAGTACTGGTGGTAGCCGATCTCCCCAGGTCTTGGTGTAACCCTGTGGGAGGCAAAGTCCAAGCCTCTTGCGAAGAGGCGTAGCTAGTGCCTTGTTGCTGGAGTGGGGATGACCGGGTCAGCTCTGAGTTCTTGCCAGAAAGTGTGATAGCTGGGGTTGATTCTGGGTTGGGTACATGTAATTGAGGAAAAATAGTGGGCTGGTTCATCACCTATTGGGTGGACAGGGCTAAGGTCATGGGTGGAGGAAAGGTTCTGCCCTGAAATACTGCAGATGATCAATTGAGGATCAATATACAAGGCCCTGTTGGCCTAAAATAAATCTTGAAGCATGTGGACCTAAAATTGAAATGCCTGTAGGATAAATGAGGGGGAAATTATTCAAAATATTCAAACGAAAGGAAAATGTGTGATTTTGAAATTAGCAACAGTAAAACGTTGATATTAGAAAGAGAAGCAGCACTGGCCAGCTCTCTTCCTCTGCAAATGTGGGAGAGGCACATACAGCACTGGTCAGAGTTGGGAGAGTTTTTTGCCACAGGAGAAAACAAGAGGTCCTAAGCGTGCTCATGTACAGGTGAGGTAACAGGGTCCCAAAGCTTGGGCTGCAGCCTGAGCCTGAACGTCTATACTGCAATTCAACAGCCCCTTAGCCCAAGCCCTGCAATCCCAAATCAGCTTGCACGGGCCAGCAGACATATCCCCAGGGTGCAGACATATCCCCAGAGGCCAGAATGGGGATTGTGCCTGTCCTGTGTCCCCTTTGTGCCAGCCTAGGTAGTGCAAAGAGGCTGTAGGGTAACAATGAACAGAGCCTGAAGCTTATTTCTCTATAATTTCTCACTGTTGCTACTGCCATTGCAACTCAACTGATTGCAGCAACAGTGTAGACTGAGCACCAATAGCTGCCAGTGCTATGTGGACCTACTCTGAGCAGGGTTAGGGGACAGGGTGCTGAAAATGCTGGCAGCCTTCTAATTTGCTGCCTCCAATGGAGCTGCCAGAATCGTAGCCGCAGTAGGAAGTTCGGAGCAAAAAAAGCCTTGTGTAGGTACCAGCTCAGAGTATAACATCTTTGTGCTGCTGGAGAACCGGATTGCCCTGCAATATCCATCATTTTGTTAATCTTCATGCAAGGGAAAAAGGCAGCCAACCTGTAGTTAACCCTTTGGTTGATGGTGACCAAGTCGGTCTCTTGCAGCCTGTCACATATCATAAAATAAAGGTTCTTCTCAAGCAGCATATATTTTATCCTTTATTTCCCCCTTTTTAAAAAAAAAAAATCACAATTTTAAGAGAGAATCTGACAGACAAATGTCTAAGAAACGTGTCAGGCCATTTTGAAAAATCTGGCAAATTTATCAGATAGAGTTTACTTGGTGAGTGTTTTGGAAATGTATGTTCTTCATGACCATACAATTTGCCATATAGAAAATTATCTTTGGGGTGTGGAGGGTGAGGGGCAGGGGGCAAAGTGCACACTGTCTCCTCAGGTGTCTGCTAGTTGAGCCAAAGGGCTAAAATTGTGTAATGAATATTGAAGTTTTGACAGTTTACGGCTGGATATCTGAAACATTGTGGAGGATTCATGTTTAATGTTTGTGGATTTTCTTCTGCTTCTGCTAATGTGAAAACTCAGACTGTATTTCAATAGTTCTCCTTTATAAGGATGGGGACTAATTGCTCAAGTTTTCCTTTTTTTCTAGGAAGAGTGGCTGACATGTCAGAGAAACTGGCTGTACTTAGAAAGTATTTTTAGTGCTCCTGATATACAGAGGCAGCTACCTGGAGAGGCAAAGATGTTCTTACAGGTGGATAAGTCCTGGAAGGAAATAATGCGAAAAGTTAATCGTCTGCCAAATGCTCTTCGCGCTGCTACTCAGCCTGGTATAAAATAATGGTGTATTATCCCAATCAATGTATAAGCCATTATAGGTGATGTTAATCCTTATTCAGCACTTGCTAGCCTAACACCTATGTTTGTTAGTAGGATGAAAAATACCTGTACGGTCCACCCCAAGGCCACTCCCCTGCAGCGTAAAGAAATAAGACAATTGTGTCCTGTTTACTATGTACTGCATTTAATTGCAATATGTTGTCAATCAACTTTCTGTTTAATATATATTCAAAATGTAACTTGCTATAGCTCATTTGCTCTCTTTATGTGTTCTGTCTCTCTAATTTCACTGCTTTCTCTCCTCTTCCAACTCATAATATATATCTTCCATTATTGTTTTCAGTGTCCTGTCTCCTTTCTACTTTCTCTCCTTGCAACCTTTATCTACATTATGTTCTCTACCTATTCCCCTATATTTTGTGTCTTTCTATCAATCAGTTTCCCTCGCTGTCATGAAGTGGCCTTTCTATCTCCCAGCCACATCCTGATGGCTCCAAGGAAGCTTGGCACACCCCCCATTGCCTCAGTTTCCCCTTTCAGAGGGCTCCTTCAATAAACTCCATACAGGCTTTTTTGCCCAATAATGCTCCTACATCCAAGTCTAGTTTATTGATATAAGGCAGAAAGCAAAAAATCAGTCCAGAGGCTTCTCTCCTTCCCCAAGTCTGTTCTTTGCAGCTCTTCTCTGCCTTGGTAGGTCACTTTCAGTCGTACCTGGCTGGAGTCTTTTCTTACTCTTGTAGAGTCTCTCTTTCCGTCCAGTGCTGGGGTCTGGTTTTATCCATAAAACAGTTAAAAATAAAATTGCTTCAGTTTCATGCATTTAACCTCTTATCAGGGTCCTCCCAGGCCTTTTCTGCCTGTAGTCTCCAGCATGATCTACACTAGGCAATTAAGTTGGCTTAACTACGTTGCTCAGGGGTGTGAAAAATCCACACTCATGAGCGATGTAGTTAAGCCAACCTAACCCCCGGTATAGCTAGCACTGTCTTCTGTCAATCTAGATACTGCTTCTCAGGGAGGTGGATTGCCTACTCCGATTGGCACAGATAGTGTCTACACTGAAGCATTACCGCAGCACAGCTGCAGCGGTCCAGCTGTGCCATTGTTGCATTTTAAGTGTAGACATGCTGTGAGTCCCAAGTCTTTCTGTTAGAGCCCAGTGTCTCACAGCTGCCTCTGATCTCCCTGAGCATCCTCCACTCAGCTTCCTGTTGCTCTTCATAGCAGAACCAGGTGATCCTTGTTGCAAGTCATCCTGTTACACTCACCTTTCATTCTCTCCCCTGCCTCACTAACCTAACTTGTAAGCTCTTCCTTAAGGGATTGATCCTGCACATGTGCTTGGGAGTGAAGCGCGCAGTGGGTGAAATCATTACCATTCTGATCATGTACTCTTTAAAACTCACTTTGAACTGGTGCCAATGACTTCAGAAGGGGCAGAGCAATGGAAAATCAGACTCAAGGTTTTCCATCTTAAGCATTAAGATCCAGGTACTCAGTGGCAATGGACACTAACTCTTTCATTGGCCAGAGTTCAGTTTGGATCACAGCAACATTTGCAGCAGTCAAAACATTCACCTTTCTGCTAAGAACATAAGAACATAAGAAAGGCCGTACTGGGTCAGACCAAAGGTCCATCTAGCCCAGTATTCTGTCTACTGACAGTGGCCAATGCCAGGTGCCCCGGAGTGAGTGAACCCAGCAGGTAAAGGTCAAATGATCTCTCTCCTGCCATCCATCACCCCCCCTCTAACAAACAGAGGCTAGGGACACCATTCCTTATCCAGCCTGGCTAATAGCCATTAATGGACTTAACCTCCATGAATTTATCCAGTTCTCTTTTAAACCCTGTTATATTCCTAGCCTTCACAGCCTCTTCAGGCAAGGAGTTCCACAGGTTGACTGTGCGCTGTGTGAAGAAGAACTTCCTTTTATTTGTTCTAAACCTGCTGCCCACTAATTTCAATGCGTGGCCCCTACTTCTTCTATTATGGGAACAAGTAAATAACTTTTCCTTATTCACTTTCTCCACGCCACTCATAATTTTATATATGTCTATCATATCCCCCCTTAGGCTCCTCTTTTCCAAGCTAAAAAGTCCTGGCCTCTTTAATCTCTGCTCATATGGGACCCTTTCCAATCCCCTAATCATTTTAGTTGCCCTTCTCTGAACCTTTTCTAATGCCAGTATATCCTTTTTGAGATGAGGAGACCACATTTGTACACAGTATTCAAGATGTGGGCGCACCATGGATTTGTATAAGGGCAATAAGATATTCTCCATCTTATTCTCTATCCCTTTTTTAATGATTCCTAACATCCTGTTTGCTTTTTTGACTGCCACTGCACACTGCATGGACATCTTCAGAGAATTATCCACGATGACTCCAAGATCTTTTTCCTGATTAGTTGTAGCTAAATTTGCCCCCATCATATTATACGTATAGTTGGGGTTATTTTTTCCAAAGTGCTGCTGCATTCCTGCAGAATCCACTTTTGTCTGTAAAATGTTAGGACCTTTTTACTGGTTTTTAGACTTCTTTGGTTGTTTGAATCACTTTATTTCCATTGAAATTCTTCACAGTCGACAGAATGTAGAATATTTTAAGAAACAAAATGGACACTTGCTGGATTTTATGAGGTATTTTCCTGCACAAGGCATCCAAGCCACCAGCAGGGGTTCTCTCATATTCACCACTGAGTACTATATCTTGGCTTTTTCCAGGGTGGCACAGAAGGATGGGGAGCCAGGCACACTGGAGCTATAAAATAGTGCACATCCCTGTGCCTGGGCAGCTCATAGCCACTATTACAGCCCAGTGGTTGGATAAGTGGCCAAGGAGCAGCTGGGTGGCTGTCCAGTGCCCTGATTGTGTTGTGAAGGATGAATTCTTCCACCTCTAACACTTGGGCAGGATTTTGCCCAGGTAGCATTAAATTAAAATGACATCAGAGGGTGCAACAGTAATTGAATATGTGCCCTGGTTTCATAGATGAATTTTTTGCAAGTCCTAAAATGAGCACTGAAGTTATTAACGCACAACAATATTCAGTTTTATCTGATGAAAGGGTTTCAGCTGTAGCTTGTAAAAGTGGAGTTTTTCCTTGCATTTTTAATCAAAGTATTTCTCTTTTGTTTTATTCTCACTACACTGTTTTCTCATGTAATCTTTTTTTCTCTTAATAGGCCTCTTAGAGTCTTTTCAGAATAACAATGGGCTACTTGATCAAATTCAAAAATGCCTAGAGGCTTATTTGGAGTCCAAGCGAGTTATCTTCCCCAGGTTAGTAAAAGTCATTGCAAACAATCCATGCAATCTGATGATGGACATCATTAGCAAGCATATATTTGATTTAATGTTAGATTGTGGGCTACTAATACAAAAGGCAGGAACCTTTAGTTAGACTATAAAATTATTCCAAATTGTACTATTTTTAGCTAACATGAGATTTTTTTTTTAATTTTTCTGTAAAGTAGTTTGCATCTAAAGTTCTTTTGTTTATCAAACAGGTTTTACTTTTTATCAAACGATGAACTCCTGGAAATCTTGGCCCAGACTCGCAATCCTCAAGCAGTTCAACCTCATTTAAGAAAATGCTTTGATTCAATTTCTAAGCTAGAGTTTGCCATGATGACTCCAGCTGAGGGAGAAGAAAAGGTTTTTACTAATGATATTTTAGCAATGCTGTCACCTGAGGGAGAGAGAGTAAGTAAATATTTTTATTACTCTTTTAATCTGTTTCCAGTAAATATATGTTTTCCTTATATACAGTACGTGAAAGGAAAAAATTAGAAACACAACTATTATATATAAATAAAATACAGAATAGGCCAGATCCATCACTACATTACCCCAGGTTTATAAGGCTAGAGCTCCTTAGATTTCAGTGGTGTTACACTGGCATAAAAATGATAGAATAACAGGACTGGAAGGGACCTCGAGAGGTCATCTAGTTCAATCCCCTGCACTCATGGCAGTACTAAGTATTATCATTCTTGACCAATATTTGTCTAACCTGCTCTTAAAAATCTCCAATGATGGAGATTCCACAACCTCCCGGGGCAATTTATTCCAGTGCTTAACCACCTGACAGTTAGGAAGATTTTCCTAATGTCCAATTTAAACCTACCTTGCTTCAATTTAAGCCCATTGCTTCTTGTTGTGTGGAGTAATACACAGGTCAGTCAGGCGTAGTATTTTTTTTTCTGTGCCATCAGTGATCCTAGAAAACACCTACAGTATCAAGGTATGAACGTATAAACTCGGAGGAAATACTACCACCATGGTTAACACAGCTTTTGATTGTAGGTTGGCTTAGGGAAAGGACTTAAGGCCAGAGGAAATGTAGAAGACTGGCTTAGTAAAGTAGAAGAAGCCATGTTCGCGTCTCTTAGACGCCTGACTAAAGCTGCTATTGCTGATTATCAAATCAGAGTGAGAATGGAATGGGTTGTTGCTGGACACCCATCTCAGGTAAGCCACGTTAATTTTTATGTGATCTTTCTCACCTGCTGTGATAGAATACACTCCTTGCAATAACGTTTGTACAAGGTGTGCCTTATGAGGAATCGTTTGAAGACTTATAACTTGCTGATCAGCGATAACATGATAAAATGTGTCTGGCAGCTTTATGCCTAACGTTATAAGTTTCCCTGTATAACATTAAAAACCCATGTTCAGAGTCCCATAGCATCAAACTGGTCAAATATACCTATCTTGAAAAAGAAGAATATGCTTGTCTTAATGTGGGTTTAAGCAATAAACAGAGTAGTCAAGCAGAAGGGGGAAGGGAGGAAATAAGGAAAGTGCGCAAAGGGGAAAAAGTCACACAGGGACATCCTTCCTCCAGCAGACTGTCTGTCTCTTGGTTCTCAGCTGGAAATGATTTTCAAAGAGGGACTAAAAAACTAGAAAAAGGAGGGGCAAACCCCCCAAGACACCCTTTTCTATCTCCCTGTCCACCTCATTCTCTGCACATGAGAAGACAAAGGAAACAGCCATTGGACTCTGTGGGAGGAGGCCTGACTCCAGGAGTTTTTTCAATATTGCTACTAGAAGCGTGTAGCGAGAAACTTTGTTTGAATTTAATTTAAGTCATTAAATTAGGCACTAGAATGTGTTTTATCTTTATCTTCTTGTAACCATATTTTATTTTTATACCTCTTTATTTCTACTTACTTAAAATCTCTTTGTAGTAAATAAACTTGCTTTTTTTATGTGTAATCCAGTGTATTTAAGTTAAAGTGTCTGGGCAACTCTAAAGTAATAAGAGTTGTGTGTTTCTTCCCTGAAGAGGAATAATTGACTTAATATATTTGGACTGTCCTTGGGAAAAATCCAGGACTGGGAGTATGTTGGGATCACCCTGAAGTATAAAAGCCAGAGCATAACCCTAGTTACACACAGACATTCAAGGTGTGGCTTGCATGCTGGATGGCTGTTTGTGAGTGGTCCAGGCGGGAGCTACTTCAGCAATGCATTGTAAGGTACCCAAGGTTGCAGGGCAGCGTTGGCACAGCCCTCCACTGGTTTGCATAGCACCCAGGTATGTCACACCTATCCACTTACTTTGCAGCCTTAATCCTGCATACATCTAAACATATGCTTAGTTTTAAGCCCACGAGTTGTCCAATTTAAGCCTGTGCATGGTTGCAGAATCGCAGCCTTGCTTGTTTATGTGACCCCATCACTGGTGTATCTGAGTTCCTACTCTGCCACCTTCTCTAAGATGTATCAATGGTATTTTTATGTTTCCTTTCTGCAGGTTGTCCTGACTGTTTCCCAGCTCATGTGGTGCCGTGATCTGACTCAGTGCTTAGAAGGAGATCATGATCGCTTACAAGCTTTAACTGACTTTGAAAAAATAAATTTTGATGTGAGTTTGTCTGCGGGGGTTTGGCATCAAATGAATTTAATGTTTTGTTGTGATGTGCTTGAAAATTAGTTTTGACTTAATTTTTAAAAAGAAAGTAAAATTCTGCGAAGTGGCTAAGTCTGTGTGTCCAGTCACGTTGTAAACCAGCTGATGTTCATGTGCCTAAGCCACCTCAGGGCTTACTCCACCAGGGGAATAGCAGTCTTAAGGGCAAGTACAGAGATTGTGGCTTCAGCTGAAATCGGTAGGGCTTGCTGCATGGAAGTTTGTTCATGTCGTCACAAGTCACCATTTGCTCGACATGACATCAAGAGCAGACGCTGGTTTTAGAAATGCTGTACGGCAGTCACTGTTAAACTTGGCACGTTCCTCAGGTCACTGTCTCGGGAAGGTCAGTACTAACTAGCATCCTGCAATAGAGCTTTACAGAAGCAAGGTCACGAAAGAGAATCTTGCAAACAGTAACTTGTTTTCCAACTGCATTGCCTCCATCGAGCCACACTGACCCTTCATCCTTAACTCTGCTTTGGAGCTCCTAACAAGGCTTCTGGAGGCAGATGAACTGAGGGATGGCTTAAAGGGATGGGCATTTAAACCCTGCTTCTATGGAATGATGGCTTTGAGGAAATTGGGTGTGCTCATCTTTGCCAGCGCTGCTCAAAAATGGTCTTTTGGTCACGTGAGTGGGTGGGTGAGTGTGACTCAGAGTTAGGGTGACCAGATGTCCCAATTTTATAGGAACAGTCACGATTTTGGGGTCTTTTATAGGCTTTTATTACCCCCAGCCTTCTGTCCTGATTTTTCACACTTGCTGTCTGGTCACCTTACTTGGAGTCTGATTCTGGTGGACTGTGCATAGGGCTTTTTCTGTGAGGGGTTAGCCAGAGTGAGTAGAGATTTCAGTGTGTAGTGGTCAAATGCTAAGTGCCAATACTTTCAAGTTGGTATTTGATAATATTTGGCTCCCCAAAGGAGATGATATTTGGGAAATAGGACAGTCAGCTTCCCTGTCACCAGTCTGTTTGATTTTCTGTTATATCTTAAAAAAAATTATATGCTTTAGTTGGAATTATAGTTGCTAAATTTATATATATATATAAATAATCTGTATTGAGAACTATTTGAAAGCAGTCAAAATGGAAAAAATGAATCCAAGATTTATTTTAATGACCTTCAGGTATAAAGCAACTATATTCTCAATAACCACTATATCTCTAGAAATGTGCAATTTTATTTCTTAAACTTTCACATCTTCATTAGAGACATATCCTGGAGCTTTGCTAATTTGTACCTGCTGAAAACCTGACCACCTATTTTTAAGGTTCTGATATTTTCAGTGCAGTGAAAAAATACTTTAATGCTTTATTTATTCATTTACAGAGGTTAAATGCACTGGCTGGATTAGTCCGTGGTAGTCTTCCGAAATTACACAGAAATATTATAACAGCGCTGATAACTATTGATGTACATGCAAGAGATATTGTTAGTGAACTTGTGGCAGAAAAGGTAAAGCAATTGTTTTTTCCACAGTAGCATTTTGTACAAGAATATCCAAGTTAACTGCTTTGAATCACATTATTCAAAAATGCATTGTGTATTATCTCTGTAGGTGGATACTGTTGACAATTTTGATTGGCAAAGGCAACTACGTTATTATTGGGATCTTGATCTGGATAACTGTGTTGCTAGGATGGCTTTATCCCAGTATACTTATGGCTATGAATACCTAGGAGCATGTCCAAGATTGGTGATAACCCCACTGACTGTATGTATTTACTTATACTCTTTATCATTGTTTAGATGCTTGTTGTGTTAGAGGTATTAATAGTGAATAACCCACAGATAGGTACTTGATATTTAGAAATCTTTTAGTATGGGGTTGACATGTAGCACTGTACAAAACAGGGGCTTTTCCTCCTTCATAGTGTTACCTCTTTGCAGCAAAATAAAACTAAATTGCCCTGGAAGATAACAGCCTGTTACTATTACCGGTTACCCCTTTGGCGAAAGGACTGAGGATGTTCATCTATACCTATGCAGAAGTGTCTAATTCAGCCAATATTCTACACATCTGGGTATTTCTATTACATGGAAAATTCAGGAATATTTGTAGACAGGCTTTGAACCGAGTGTTTGGCTGCAGTGAACCATCCAAATTGGCATATTGGAAAATCAGGCTTAAGTGCAACAAGGAATGTACTAAAGTTGGGCAGTGGGAGTTTTACCAGAATGAGGATTTCAGAATTTAGCCCACTGAGCTACACTGTTTGTTGGTGTATTTTGGACAGCTTTGATGATGTAAGTGTATTAGAGCAGATCTTCAGCTGGTGTAAATTGTCATAGCTCCATGGGGAGCTCCAAGTAAGGATCTGCTCCATACTATTAGCTTTCCCCTTATACCTAGAGGACTTGTAAATATGTCAGCAGGCTTATGAAGTGTTCAGAACAAATCAGAAAATGTGAAAAGTCGCAGAAGCTTTGGCAAATACCTACTCTTCACCATGTAACAATACTGTCTGAATCTCACCAGGATCGCTGCTACCTTTGCCTTATGGGAGCTTTGCAGCTTGACCTAGGTGGAGCTCCTGCTGGACCTGCTGGAACTGGTAAAACAGAGACTACTAAAGACCTTGCCAAAGCGCTTGCCATCCAGTGTGTTGTGTTTAACTGCTCTGATGGCTTGGATTATAAGGTATGAGAAGTCAGTGTATTAATATGAGCAATCTCAGTGCAGTCAGTGGGGTTGCACAGACAAAACGCAATGCTCCATTTGTCCCTGTGAAGTTACTTGTCTACGGTCACGCAGGAAATGAACGGTAGAGCTGGGAGTAGAAACCAGGGCTCTTGGGTTTGTAGTCATGTGTCTTAACCACAAAGCCAGCCTTCCTTATACTACAGTATAAATAGGATCAATGTGCCCAGCCTTTATAGAATCTCCCCACAGAAATGGTGCTGTCATTTTGCCCTACCACAGAATCTGCGCTATTTGGAAGGAGAGGGAAGGGTGATGAAAATAAAAAAAGAAATGGCCGACGTGTTAAAATTAACAAAATAATCTTAATTATCATTAGGAAAGAGTAAGGAATTGAGGGAAGTTTTTAAGAAATTAGAGCTATATAGCTATAGATTAATATCAAATAGGTTCCCCTTCTCCAGCAGGAAGAAAAGCATCGGCTGCAAGCATTTTGGATGTTTAAAGGGGCAGGTTTTTGGAAGAGGTGTCCATAATAACAAGTTTCCCTATTCTTTCGAACTGCATTTAAAAATCTTATCTTGGGCTAGACTCTCTTTTTTGCTCAGATGTGCTCAGTTTGTAGGGGCTGGTGGTATCAATCTGCCCCAGCCCTGGTCCTGACATAAACCTGTTCTAACATGGTAGCTGCCTATGGTTCCCTAAGAGACCATTCACTAGCTGGCACTTGCCATAGGGGAGTGGACTCCATTCCTTCCCACCCTACCCATTTGTCTTATCACACCCACTGCCTCCCTTCACAAGCCCCCGGTGCCAGGTTGACTAGGCCGGTGTAGGAGTTGGCTCCACCAGCTTTACATCACTTTGGAATTCCTTTCTGCTGGGGAAATTCTCAGCAGTGGCCAAATCATGTTCCCTTATACCTTCTGAGCAGTGTAAAGGGATGGAACTGGGACTGCAAATCTGGCACTTTTACTGAGAATTTTGTAGGTCAGCATTTAATTTCTCAATTTTGAGCTGACTTCATTGTACTAATTTTATAAGAAAACAGTGTAGAGCAGAGTTCGGGGAAGGTTTTGGATTTCACAAATCATATGACATCTTTTTAGAGAACATGGACTTTTTCATACTGTTAATTGTAATTATGATATTTTTCTAAGAAAGCATTTTAATGTACAACATATGGCAATTTTTAAAGAAATTCTATTTTCTTTTCCTATGGATGTATAGAATCACAGAATATCAGGGTTGGAAGGGACCTCAGGAGGTCATCTAGTCCAACCCCCTGCTCAAAGCAGGACAAGTCTCCAACTAAATCATCCCAGCCTTTGTCAAGCCTGATTTTAAAAACCTCTAAGGATGGAGATTCCACCACCTCCCTAGGTAACCCATTCCAGTGCTTCACCACCCTCCTAGTGAAAAAGTTTTTCCTAATATCCAACTTAAACCTCCCCCACTGCAACTTGAGACCATTACTCCTTGTTCTGTCATCTGCTACCACTGAGAACAGTTGAGATCCATCCTGTTTGGAACCCCCTTTCAGGTAGTTGAAAGCAGCTATCAAATCCCCCCTCAGTCTTCTCTTCTGCAGACTAAACAATCCCAGATCCCTCAGCCTCTCCTCATAAGTCATGTGCTCCAGCCCCCTAATTATTTTTGTTGCCCTTCTCTGGACTCTTTCCAATTTTTCCACATCTTTCTTGTAGTGGGGGCCCTGTAGTCAGATCTGGTGCAGATACTCTCTGATGTCAGCTTTCCTTTGACATTTATTTCTACTTTTAAGGCCCAATTTTCTTTTTCTCTTCTATTTAAAGGATTGAGAACCTCTGTTTTAGGGCTTCTTTTCTCTCTCTCTCTCTCTTTTTTCCTTAATCGTCTTTATTTTTTTTAGTTCAAAATTAGCCCACACGACGGAAGTATCTTGCAGTGCTTTACAACATAAAGCTTATCAGAAGCAAGTATGCATAAAAATATGGCTTACAAGTTGATTGGAAGAATCAGAGGGGTAGCCGTGTTAGTCTGGATCTGCAGAAGCGACAAAGAGTCCTGCGGCACCTTAAAGACTAACAAAAGTATTGAAGCATAAGTTTTCGTGGGCTAATACCCGCATCCGACGAAGTGGGTATTAACCCACAAAAGCCTGTGCTTCAAGTTGATTGGAATCATTCTGGGGTTTCTACTATAAACACTCTATTCTGCGCCTTGTGTGTATGCATCTTTAGTTACAGAATAACATGCTGTTTATTCCCAGGACCCCTGCCTCACACAGTGGTCTGGATGCATGTTCCACTCAGAATTGGGGGGGGCGGGGCTATGGTGCTGTACACTGTATAAATAAGCCAGTTGTTCTTTCTTCCACAAAATGACATTTCTTCTTCCTCTCCATTTCTCTCAAACTGGGCTAACTGGCTTCATAGCTTTTGAAAACCCTGAGACAGGGCAGTGCAGTGCTAAGCTCTGACTGTGCTATGATTTCAGATGATGGGACGATTCTTCAGTGGTTTGGCCCAGTCTGGCGCATGGTGTTGCTTTGATGAATTTAACCGAATTGATATTGAAGTTCTGTCTGTGATTGCGCAGCAGCTGATTACTATTAGGAATGCTAAAGCGGCAAAGGTAATATCTTTTTTGATTAGCTATTAAAACACAGTGTTTTATGTGTATTTTTCAAGAATGTCATGCTTGCGAAGAGTTCTAGACTGACAACGCAGAGATCTTAAATCCTCTGTTTAACCACACTACAAGTACAGCACGGACTGCAGCAGTGCAGGCTTCTCCAAAAATGTGCCATAACCCTGACCTAGCGAGGTCATATGTAAGGGCCCAAGGCAGGGGTGAAAGTAACTGAAAGGGCCTACCAGTACTTCAGAGTCCTGAGGAGGGGGCTGGGCCTCAACTGGAAGAGGTGGGGCCTTTACGTCCCCGGACACTTTAAATCAAGATTTAAAGGGCCCGGGGCTAGGGCCGTGGGACCCCTGGGGGTTGGGAGCAATTGAAAGGGCCAGGGCTTCGCCTGCCTCCACTGCCCTGGGCCCTTTAACATGCCACCAGAGCTCCGCTGCTGCTACCCTATGGCTCTGGCAGCAGGGCTCTGCAAAAGATTTAAAGAGCCCGAGGCGATAGCAGCAGCCAGAGCCCCGGATCCTTTAAATAGCCGCCAGAGCAGCCCCAGGCCCTTTAAATTGCCACTGGGGAAGCCAGTTTGCCCTGGTACAGTGCACCGTCTCTTGCCAGTACACTGTACCAGGGCGTACCGGCTTACTTGCACCTCTGGTCCAAGGGCAGTTGAGTCTCTGTTCTCCACATCCATTTATCCTTATCCTTTATTATGAGATTTCCAGCAAGGTACTAGACAATGACAGCTATGGGCCTGATCCAGCAAAGACTTGCTATTGTGCATATCTTTACTCTTGCAGGTAGACCCATTGAATTCAGTGGGATTACATGTGGGAGAAAAGATACGCAATAGTCACTGTTTGCATAATTGGGTCTGTGATGGCATATTTCATGATGCTGAATTAAAATCACCAGCTCATATGACAAGAGGGGTGGTCCTCCTTTATCAGTTTTATTTAATGTTCGGATATTAAACTTTTAGATTCTTCAGATTATTTTTCAGGAAAATATAGTTAAATCTTTTTGTTAGTGTTTATTAGTGGATTATTGTTCAAAAGCTTTTCCCAGCACAACTCCGTGGATGTTAATTAATTCTGACCTGTAACACTTATGCTACTGGAGACCATCAAATTAATATCAGTTGAGTTCTAAAACAAATCCATCTAGTTTCTTGCCTAATTTAGCGTTTGTAAGTACTTTTTCTTTCTTATTCACAGAATATTAAGTATTCTTGCCTTCTGCTATTTTTAAGCTCGTCTCTAAAGAGTCTGATAAATTATTACTTAATTTTAATTCCATTCCTAAATATTCCGGTCTGTGGTCCCTCTGTGTGTCATCATACAAATGAAGGATATGTTTGTACACAGCAACTATGATAATGCCGGCTCCATTCTGAATTATGTAAAAGTGTTAGGGGAGTTGGATTTAGTCATAGTAGAAAAGAGTAGATTTTGAGGTGACCTACAATAAATGGAGATTTCAAAATTCCAAAAGAAATTAATAAAATTGGGAGAGAGAAATTGTTCACATTGGTGATGGATTCCAAAACTAGAGTCTGCCTACACATTTGGAAATTTAGTCACAACTGTTGTTGAAATATATAATAGCTAATAACGTATCTTACATGTCTACAAAGCTACATCTTCTGACTCAAACGAGAGCTGCGGACCCAGCATGATTTTATGTGTAGTGTGGGGCAGAGCATAGAGACCACACCTTCACAGTGCCCCACACAGTGGGGCCCTCAGAGGAGAGAATATGGGGAAGAGGCTTGGGGAGGGCTGTTGGTTTTCATCTACCTGAATCCGTTTTTGTGACCCCACTGCATAGCAGACCATGGATGCTACTGCAGCCCTGAAGCTGAAGTAATGGATGTGAGGGGTCTGTGTGGCTGTCCTCACATTTTACCCCCAATTAAAAAGGTCTCCAACCCCTCACTGTTTAACTTCCCTATCTAGAGCTAAGATAAAGGCTGGGTAAATGGGCTGTAGGTTCGGCCTATTGGGCTTTTCATTTAGAGAGATCACAAAGCACTTTTGTTGTGCATCTCCATAGATCCTGTCCTACACAAAAAACATCCACTGGCCTTATAGCTCCACTTTCCAGGAAGCACGAAGATAAAAACTATCCACCTCTGCTTCATCTCAGCTCTCCTTCTTGAAGAATGGCTTTAATCTCTTATTCTTATTCAGCCTTCCTCCATGGAGTGCAGTTCCCACGGTCAGGTTCGCTATGCACTGAAGACTTTCAGAAACCTGATTGCGTAACAGGTGGCCCTGGTTCAGATGAACAATCAGGTCATCATGTTCTAAAGCAACAAGCAGTTGGGCATTGTGCCCCCTATGTCTTGGAATTGTTAGTGGAGAAGGAGGGGGCTCCGTCTCACAAAATGTTCCTGCCCACCACTTACCTAGCAGCAGGTGACAGGAATCTCACCAGACTGATCCAACCTCTTAAAAAACTCAGTCAGCATTTTCAGTTGGTTAGATTAGTGTTAGAAATTTAGCTTTGTCTATTTTGTTCTTCTGTTTATTTCATTTATGGAAGTTGTTTCTTTTATTCATTTGTATTAGTTCCGACACCTCAGTGTGGGCTCATGGATCCTACAATGGATCCAAAGGGGAAGAGGCGAGGATTTAAGAGAGGTGCCTCTTACTCCGTTGAATTCCCCGCTTCGGATGCCCATAGGAGGTGTCTGGCTTAGCTGGGGAAAGAACACTCTCCTTCATGGTGCATGATCAGCAGCAACTTCACCCCAGGAGCTCTCAAGGAGCATCAGAGCCAGTTTCAAGCCTTTCTCGTTCAGGAGGCTCTAGGGCCTCTGGTTCGATAACTGCTGGTTTGGTGAGAACTGAGAGGTCTGGATTGGCCGCTATGCCCTCAAGAAATAAAAAGCGGCCTCAGATCCCATTGCAGGTACCGTCCTCTTTGTCTGAACTGAGAACAAAACCTCCAGTACTGAAGGATCCTAAACCAGAAAATCCTAATTCTAGACATGGTGGAACTTCCGAGGTATCTGCCTCTGTTAGCAGAGCCAACTGTTGTGGAAGAGCCGTGCTTTATAACCAGAAATGCCACAAAGCTGTCTGCTGTGCTCATGAGAATTTCATATTTATTTCTGTTTGTTTCCCATTTAAAACCAGGTGTGAAACCAGTAGCTTCATTTGGTTTTTCAAAACGTAGAAAGAAAAATACATTATCCAAAAGTATTCATACTCAGATATAAATGAAAACCACAATTCACTATCTGTAATTTGTCCTTTAAAAAAAGGCCTAATTTTTAAAAATTAATGCGTGATTTTATTTTATGTAGAAATGTACTATAAAGTATATTGACATTTCACTTTCTTTTAAACAGCTCTCTCGGTTTATGTTTGAGGGGCGTGAAATAAAGTTGGTTATGACCTGTGTGGCATTCATCACAATGAATCCTGGCTATGCTGGACGGACAGAGCTACCTGACAATCTAAAAGCTCTCTTCAGACCTTTTGCAATGATGGTTCCAAATTATGCATTGATTGCTGAGGTACTGTAAATATAGGGAATGTCATATGGCCTGTGGTATGCAAGATGTCAAACTAGATAATCACAATGATCCCTTTTGGCTTTAAAATCTATTCGTCTATAATATATACGATAAATGTGTTGCAAGTGTTTATTTAAGGGCAATGTTACATTTTTATAGTAATGAACAACAATATTATCATGAGTGTCTATTCTCTATCCCCCTGGAGTCTTCTCAAATATGCCATTAATGAAGTTATCCTTGTGCATAGATCTCTTTGTAAACTATTTCCTGGAAAGCTGGAGTTCCTTCATAAATCAACTTGTTTAATCCCGCACAGCATTCTTCTGCTTGGACATGAAATATATCATGTCCAATGTCACTCAGAAATATAAGTCCATAATTTAAAATATTTGCTATACTTTGTTACATAGTCTAAGTTGAGTCTTTTGATCCTTTAGGGCTAGACTGTGCAACCCTTCCCCACACTGATGAGTATTTACTCACACAAGTATTCCCATTAACGCAGGGGTGGGCAAACCTTTTGGCCTGAGGGCCACATTGCGGTTGCAGAATTGCATGGAGGGCCAGGTAGGGAGGACTGTGCCTCCTCAAACAGCCTGACCCCGCCCCCTCTCCGGTCCCCTCCCTCTTCCCACCCCCTGATTGCCCACTAAGAATCCTCGACCCCTCCAATTCCCCCTGTTCCTTGTCCCCTGATTGACCCCTCCAGAGACCCCCCCACCCTAACTACCCCCACAGGACCCCTCCACCCAACTCCCTTGCTCCCTGTTCCCTGACTGCCCCGCCCCCTGTCCACCCCCTCACCCCCTGACTGACCCCCCATACCCCATCCAACCCCCGCTCCCTGACTGCCTCCTCCAGAGAACCCTTGCCCTTAACCACCACCCCAGGTCACCCACCCACCCTGTCCCCTGACTGCTCCCTGAGAGTCCCTGTCCCTTATCCAACGCCCCGGCCCCCTTACCATGCTGCTCAGAGCAGCGTGTCTGCCTGTGTGGGGAGAGGAGAGGGTAAGGCAGGGGAGGGGCCAGAGGGAGCCTCTCTGGCTCCGGGGGCTGGGCATGATGATCCCGCAGGCCGATGTGGCCCACAGGCCGTAGTTTGCCCACCTCTGCATTAAAGTAAATGGATCTATTAGTAAATTCTCACCAATGTAAGACTTACAGCTCTTGCCCTTAATATTTTCCCAAAGTAAATTGATTTAATGCTTTATTTCCTGTAGACAGAAGAAGATTGCATACCTGAGAGAGTTTGTAAAAAACTACAGTTAAAATAACGCAAAATATCTCTAATACATATATTAATATGTATACATTCATTTGAAGACAATGTGAGAACAGCACTGAGTCCATAGAAATAAAAACTTCCAGTATTTAATAAAAAATGTAGACCCTATCTTGTTTACTTTAGGTGATTCTGTATTCTGAAGGATTTGAATCTAGTAAAATTCTTGCAAGGAAGATGACCCAAATGTACAAACTGTGTAGCGAGCAGCTCTCTCAGCAAGACCATTATGACTTTGGAATGAGAGCAGTCAAATCTGTCTTAGTCATGGCTGGGTAAGAATCTTCGTACTGTGTGAGCTATAACATTAGTATGAATAAAATTTCATACACTTAAAAATATGAACAGCTTTATGTTTTAATTCATGTTTGTATTAAGAAAGATCTCTTCTGTAATTACAACTATTATAAACCAAATGTGGATGTTCACTGCATGACTTTTACATCATGCATTTATACAGTAGTGTAATACATGAAAACAGAGAAATTACCTGGTTATAGGGATAATGTACCCTGCGAGCATAAGACAGAATACGTATTATTGCATACATTCTGACTATTTTCTTCAGAAATATCTGAAAATGGCTTATTAAACATAGGAATTTCAAAAGCTCTACACTTTTGTCTACATTCTAAAAGGGAGACACATGTAGAGGTCCAAGAAACAAAACCCCAAACCAAACCCTATTAGTTACCTCCCGAAGATAAGTAACAAGCTTGCATGGAACTCACTGTAGTCTTTCTAGATACACTTATTTCTGTTGGTGATGTGATTGGCTAACATTGTTTTCAGAATCCAGTATTACTGAATTCTGAGGAATAAATAATAGAAACATGGTGAGTAGTCAAACATTGGAGTTCAGATAAAATTTTGTTAACTCAAAAATCCACTTATTATATCTGGACAGTGTAAGTGAAATGTACTAGAATTCTTAGGGAGTTATTTTGTGAGAGGTTATTTACACAAATTCACCCAGAGTTCCCATGAATAATAGTCAGTATAAAAATAGATTGAGTGAAACTGAGACATCTTGTTTGCTTTTTATTAAAATTCAGGTCACTAAAAAGAGAGAACCCAGACCTGAATGAGGAAGTGGTATTAATAAGGGCTTTACGAGATTCTAACCTACCAAAATTTCTTACCGATGATGCTCTCCTGTTCAGGTAATTTTTCTATAATACTAGTTTGTTTTCTTCATGTGTTAATTAATTTAATGTAAGGATGGCATGGCATGGTGTACTGCCGTCCTCACTTCCATACTGCCGCTGGCGGCATGGTTGAGCACCTGAGGAGTGCAGCTGTGAAGCCTGCCTGCAAAGATGGGAAGCCCTGCCTAGTGCAGGGCACCCCTCCCTGCCATACACCCAGTCCCCAGCCAGGAACTGTTCCCCATACACTAGGGATTGCCTCCCCAGCCAGGGAATGCCTCCCCTCCCAAGGACTGCTCCCTAACCTCAACCTCCCCCACCCCGCATCCAGAGACTGTGCCCTAGTATCTAGCCCCACATCCAGGGACTGCCCCCAGCTATCAGTCCCCCGACCTAGAATCTGTCTCCCATGCACTGGATGCACCTCCCTCCCTAGCCCCCCGCACCCCCTCCCCATGCCCCTGCAGCTCTAGGCCCCTGCACCCCCTTCCCCGTGCTGGCTGGTCTCCAGCTGCACGGAGCGCAGGCATGCAGCCCACCCTGCCCGCCTGCCACTGCAGTCCTAGTGACTCAAGGCAGGGTCACTGGACCCAAGGTCCTGTGAGGGGATGGGGGGCTGATGCTGGACCCGATCCTGTGCTACCCCCTTTTTTCACGCGTACAAACCCGCTGGGTGTTTAAAGTTGGGAATCTAAATCCATATAATTGGCACCTCAATAAAGCCCCAGCTCAGGAAAGCACTTACGCCTGTGCCTATGTGCTTTGCCTAAGAGAGGCCTGGTTGGTTGGTTGGTTTTTTTACAAGTGCTGCGTACCTGTAGCTTTCGTTGACACCAGCGGGGTCCGCAGGTTCTCAGCACCTCTGAAAATTAGGTCACTAGTTCAGGTACCTAAATATGGGTTAAATTCTTAACTGTAGGCTTCCACATTGGAAAATGTTGGCTTAGGCCCTGGAGCAGTCATTCTAGTACATGAGGTGATAGCTGTATACAAGAGCTGTCCAAGTGAAAACAAAAACACACTAGAATGGATATGGAGTACTTCTGTGTGAAAATGGATGTTTTTAAATATATAATCCATGTAATTTCTAATTAGTTTAATGCAATTAACAAACATAAACTGTGATTTTTTTTTCTGTTTGTCTCTGACAGTGGGATTATTTCTGATCTTTTCCCGGGAGTTGTAATCCCAGAGCATGACTATGGGATACTACAATCAACAATTATAGATGTCATGCTTTCAAAAGGATTGCAGCCTGAAGCAAGCATGGTTCATAAAGTCATACAGCTCTATGAAACCATGTTAGTAAGGCATGGTGTTATGCTTGTTGGGCCAACAGGAGGTGGAAAAACTACAGTTTACCAAATTCTGGCCCAGTCTTTAGGAGTTTTACATGAGGCTGGTGAGGAAAACCCTTTTTACCAGCCTGTCAAAACCTATATTCTGAACCCCAAATCAATTACAATGGGTGAATTGTATGGTGAAGTTAATACTTTAACTCTGGAGTGGAAAGATGGCTTGATGGGTCTTAGTGTTCGAGCAGCTGTTAATGACACCACTGAAGATCACAAGTGGATCATCAGTGACGGGCCAGTGGATGCCCTGTGGATTGAAAACTTGAACACAGTTTTGGATGATAACAAGATGCTTTGCTTGGCAAATAGTGAAAGAATCAAACTCACACCCTCCATCCATATGGTGTTTGAGGTACTGTAATTTCTTGGATTTTAATGTTCATTGTGATATTCCTGGTTTGCTTCGCTTAATTTAGGGACTGTATTTTTATATTGGTAAGATACATGATCTGCAGCTGAATTTATCATACAATCATAGAATTATAGAAGATTGGGTTGAAAGAGACCTCAGGAAGTCATCTAGTCCAAGCCCCTGCTCAAAGCAGGACCAACCACAACTAAACCATCCCAGCTAGGGCTTTGTCAAGCCGGGCCTTAAAAACCTCTAAGGATGGAGGTTCCATCACCTCCCTAGGTAACCCATTCCAGTGCTTCACCACGCTCCTAGCGAAATAGTTTTTTCCTAATATCCAACTTAAACCTCCCCCACTGCAACTTGAGACCATTGCTCCTTGTTCTGTCATCTGCCACCACTGAGAATAGCCTCCATCCTCTTTGTAACCCTCCTTCAGGTAGCTGAAGGCTGATATCAAATTCCCTGTCACTCTTCTGCAGATTAAACAAACCCAGTTCCCTCAGACTGTACTCGTAGGTCAGGTGCTCCAGCCCCCTGATCATTTTTGTTGCTCTCCGCTGGATTCTCTCCAGTTTGTCCACATCCCTTCTGTAGTGGTGGACCCAAAACTGGACACAGTATTCTAGATGTGGCCTCACTAGTGCCGAATAGAGGGGAAAAATCACTTCCCTCGATCTGCTGGCAGTGCCCCTACTAATGCAGCCCAATATGCCATTAGCTTTCCTGGCAACAAGAGCACACTGCTGACTCATAACCAGCTTCTCATCTACAGACTGGGGATCGACTGCTTAGCCAGTCAGTCCCCAGTCTGTAGCAGTGCATTTGATTATTCCATCCTAAGTGCAGGACTCTGCACTTGTCCTTGTTGAACCTTATCAGATTTCTTTTGGCCTAATCATCCAATTTGTGTACGTCCCTGTGTACCCTACCCCTCCAGCATATCTACCACTCCCCCCAGCTTAGTGTCATCCACAAACTTTCTGAGGGTGCAATCCATCGCGTCATCCAGGTCATTAATAAAGATGTTGAACAAAACCATAGATCATAAAAAGAGAGATGGAAAGATTCCTAGCAGATTTCACTGTTTGGAATGTTTTCAGATATCCTGTTAGGATTAAGTTTCACTTCATTACCTGATTTCCCTCAACATTGTGCCGCTCTAAGCAATTATTTTCCCTCCTTTATGTTTAAACCCTCTAGCTTTTACATCCCTCTTAGGTATCATTTAGCCAGTCTAAATATTTTAGGCCAGATTCATCCCTACTGTACTCCAGATTCATCCCTACTATACTCCATTGGAACCAGTATTTAGTTGGATGATACATATGCTGCTGCAGCTATTCAGACAGCCATGAAAACGACTAACCAAAGTTAATCAACGTGGAAAAGTCTCATTACTGTTGAAAATGCATGCATTTTGGTTGTTGAATATGATCACTGATATGGTGATCTGGCTGAGGTAACTGGGAAAATACTATGTATTATTAATGATGAGTATTGCATTGGGAGCCTAGTGTCAAAGTGTTCAAAGTGTCTTATAGCTATGATTAAATAGAAATAACATCCGCTAAAGTTCTGGAAACAGTGAATTCTCCAAGCCAAGAGTGACCTGTAAGTATTCAAGAAATTATGCATTAGCTTTCTCTCCAGAGTGGCCAAGGATTTGTGAGGTGTTCATGTTTCTAACTGTTTTAGAAAAGCTCTCTTGTGTAAAGAATAAATTGAAATGCAGTTATGAGTGCTCTCATGATTTGTCATGTCAAAAATCTGATTTAGCTGCTATATTAAATGGTTGACATAGTTTTTCCATGGTTTCCAAACCATCTTGCTAGCAGACCTATTTATTGACTAACTAACTAACTAATCTGGTTTTTGGTGTAACTGGTAAATAAAGCTGGTCTCTGTGTGAATACAGTATGATCATAATTTACTCGCTGGTGGATAGTGATGAATCAGCATCCCAAAAAGAAGAGAAACTCTTTTGCCAGTTATGCATTTTTGTCTTCTGATCAGGAGGAGGAAATTGCACACAGAGGGTGGAGATCAAGAAGCTAATGGGGAATAAAAATGACCAGAGAAGAAGGTGGTAGATTACAGTTCATATTTGAATGCCTGTCCACAAGTTAACTCAGGGTGAAGGGAATTGGAAATATACCTTCTCTGTTATATGTATTTGAAATATATGGTATAATGTTTTACATGCAGTATCCATACACTCCAGGTACAAGATCTGAGGGTTGCCTCACCTGCAACAGTTAGCCGATGTGGAATGGTTTACATTGACCCCGAGGAACTGAAGTGGATCCCATATGTACAGACTTGGATGGCAGGTCTTCCAAATAAAGTAGGTGTCAGAAAAGTTAGTTTTACATACTGATGTAACACTTTCAAATCTCCCCCTGAAAGAACTTGTTAGCAACAGATATTTAGTAAATATTAAAGATTTACATGTTTGTTTATTTTAATTAATTAAACAAAATTATTATTAATAGTAACATTTTAATAAACCAGACATTATAATTAACTGTAAAAAAGTAGGAATCTAAATGTACAAAATATATAAAAATATGCAGAACATGCATCTAAGTGTTTTTCCACTTCATGAAACATTCTAATTACTGTTTGTCTTCAGTGGAATAAATCATGCGAATAAGGATTACTCACGTAAGTCAGGGTTGCAGGAACAGGTCTGTCAGCATAATTCTTCATTTGTATATCTATAATATATAAAAATGTGTTGTGTGTGTGTGTGTGTGCATGTGCACAAAATGTATCAGTATATTCTGAATGTCAGGGATGCTCTACAGCTTGTTATTATGATGTGTGCTTTGATCAAAACAATTTTTTAAAAATGTATTCATAAAAATATTGTTTTCATTTTAGTTTAATGAGGAAGCAAAGCAGCATTTGTTTGATCTGTTTTGTCGCTATGTTGATGATGGTCTAAAGTTTGTCAATAAAAAGTGCTCACAAGCTATTCCACAAGTGGACATCAGTAAAGTTACTACGCTTTGTTGTTTACTGGAGTCTTTGCTGTTTGGAAAAGGAGGCCCTGATCTTAAAATGGTATAAGTATTTAATATACTACTATCTAATACACTCAAGATATGTAGGAAACACTTACAATTCTGATCTAAAATCTAAATGTGGAATAATCACATTTTATGTTAAATAACTTTTGTTTTGTAGCTTGTGTTGTTTGATTTGAAATCATGAAATCTATTAATGATCTGAACTGACTGATATTCAGAAATGATACTTTGTTTAGAAGAGCACTTTCAGTGGGATGTTAGCTTTTAATTTTTAGAGCATGCTGAAAAGTAGTTTTAACTTGAGTAAATTGGAATTTGTATTTAAAATGCATTTTAAAATAAAATACTGTCAAAATACCTCCCTCCCTGTGGCCCTAGCCCCCTGTAACTCTCTTTGTGACCCCTGGCTCTCTTCCTTGTGCCTGCTGGTCTCCAACCTCAACTGCACGGAGCTCCATTTGTAGACTTGTGAAATGTGTTATTCAGAATTACCAGGCGGGCTCATAAGTTGAACGTTTTTCATTTTTAAACTCTATTGACCCTTGGATTGAGAACATGCTGAACTTACTCTCCATGAGTATTGTTATTACTGAATACTAATTCAGCTTTCATGACAGCAGGACTTTTTTTAAGACACTGATGTAATGAAAAGTAACGTACAAAATATATGGTTTAACTGTCTTTCTTCTTTGTAGGGCCAATCAAAATTAAACACCATAATCTGCCAGACTTTTGTTTTCTGCTATTTATGGTCACTGGGTGGAAATTTAACAGAAAACTACTGGGATGCTTTTGATACATTTGTCAGACAACAGTTTGAGGACAATCCTGAAGCCAAGGTAAAGAAACAAGTTGACTCATGGCATTTACAGTAGCTTCTCTATGTAAGGAGCCTGGGGGATAATGTAACAAGCGGAGGTAACAGAAAACCCCTGTGTTTTTTTGTTTGTTTTCAAATCTCCCCCAGTGATAAAATGAGAAGGAAACTGCTCAACAATGACCCCAATGGAGAATCATTAATTATAATGTCCTACATTACTCCTGCAGCTTCATGTTTCTTGTTTCTGTTTTGTTAGACAGCTGTCCCCTTCCACCCTAGAAGTGGTGGTGACATATATGAGATACAGTGTATTTTTCTGGCTCCTGATCTCTTCCCTAGTCCAAGACACCTGGGGTTGTATCTCTTCTCCAGGATATGGAGGAAACAAATTAGAGCTTGTCTGTCTGGGGATATTAAGGAAAGTTAAGGCAAATCAACTAAAGATGTGAGTGAATGTGCATAAATTCAAGGGTGTTAACCTCCATGTGGAGGTTCTCGTTCAGGAGTAAAGTGGTTTAGTTCACTCTAACTTAATTCTCCTGACTAAGGCCATTTTGCTTCTGAATGAGAGCAACCGTACAGGGAGAGGGGTTAACATGCTTTAACTTATGTGCATTGACTCCACAGCTTTAGTTGATTCTCCTTAACTTTTCTGAATGTCCCTACGTTGACATACCCTTAGTCTTCTCCATGAAGCCTCCAGGGTTTGGCCATCCTCCAAGCAGTCCCTTTCCAAATGATTTCAAAGCCACTTTGAGGTCATTGTTGAGCAGTTCCCTTCTCATTCTATCACTGGGGGACATTTGAAAACAAACAAAACACAGGGGTTTTCTGGGAATGCGCCCACTGGACTGGCTCCTTGCCTATGTTTCAACGCTACCTCCACATGGTGGATCTGGGGAAGCAGGCCAAGTAGGTGGTGAGATGGTGCTTCAGCTGTAAGGAGATCTTCTCAGGAGCCACAGAAGAGGATCTCTGCCACATTAATGCCAGTTCATGGAGCTTTGCTCTGCTGAAGGAAGGGGATCAGAGTGCAGGAGGTTTGTTGGCCTATCTGCAGCACCCCCATCAGCTGACACTCCTCCGCAGGCTGCCTTTAATACTTAGTCGTTCGATCAATCAAATACGCTTCAGTTTGGTGCCATTTTTATATGGAACCAGATGGGCATGGTGCCTGTATGCTATTCATTATAAAGAATCACTAAAATATTTAAATTTAAGATTCTGCATTCAGTATGGGCAATAGCAGAATAGAGAACAGCATGGAAAAGATGGAAATTCAGTTACCAGTTTACTGCACTTTACTGGAGAATTCAGAGATGTAAAGGCATTTGAATTTCAAGATATAATCTTTTTATTGTTATTATTTGTCCTTCCAGCTTCCAACCTCTGGAGATCTGTGGAGTGTTTACATGGATTTTGATAGTAGACGACTGGATCTCTGGGAGAGGATTATACCGACTTTCAAGTACAGCAGACAAGTGCCATTTTTTGAATTGCTTGTTCCAACCACGGACACGGTGCGTTATGGCTACCTGATGGAAAAGTTGTTAGCCGTCAAACATTCCGTATTGCTCACAGGAATTACTGGGGTCGGCAAGGTAAGAATCCTTTGGATAGCAATAGGGGCATTTGATTAACACTGGAGGGTCACACACTTGGTTGGTTGTGTAGGTTGACCTGTACACCCTGCCAGACTCTCACCCCCACTACAGCTGGATCCCTCAACTCCCTCCCTCCACCCCCAACTCTGGTCAGAGTCCACTGATTTGGGTGAAAATTGGAAAATTCCCATGTCCACTTAAATCCAACTTCTCCAGTTTTCAGATCGTCAGATTATCCCCCAAATCAATAGAGGTCTGACCAGAGTGGAAGTGAGATACAAGAGAGAGCCTGACAGGAGCAGGAGCCAGCAGTCTGGCTGGGTGGGGTGGCGAGGGTGGGATGGCCAGAGTGGAGAGAGAAATCTGCCCTCACTCTCACCTTAACCTTGAGGTCACTGCGTCACCTCTGTATCCAGATATACTGCTCCTTTCCCACAAGCCTCTGTAAGATCACTACCTGCACCCCTGTCCAGAGTGACTCTGCTCCCATGGTACAGGCCTCTCTGAGGTCACTGCCTGGGCCTTGTATCCTGATGGGCCAAACAGTGATTTTAGAGGAGATCAGGCTTTTCAAAATCAGTAGGGCCCTGCCTGTTGATGCCTAGAATATTCCCTGAACTTTTAGAATTGAACTGATGTGGTTTTAAAAAGTTGTGGCATTACAGACAGACAGAGAAAGGGCACCGAGTTGAGTGTAGGGCCTATCTTCACTCAGCCAATCAACAGGATTACATTTAGTGTTAATTAAGACAGGGCTGTTAGGGGAGTGCATTTGGGATGTGGGCAAGGGCACTTCTGAGGGAAAGGGGCACCTGGGATACAGGTTTGGGGATTCCTGAGGGAGCGGGAGAGGAGAGGAGAGGTGATTGGGCAGCTGGTTGGTGGGTGGATTTCTAAGATGCAGGAGCCAAACGATTGCTTTACTATCAATCTTCACCACAGAAGATGTTGAGGAGATACCGATCCCAGAACTACTCTTTTCCAGTATCACTGACAATGCACTATTAAAGATTAAGGGGCTAGAACAAACAGAAAGTAAAAACAAAAAGTCATCCGGTCCAGGTGGTTTTAAGCCAAGAGTTCTGAAGGAATATAAGAAAAAACTGGCTGAGCAGTTGCTAAAATATGAAATGTCCCATTAAAATCTGCTGCTGTGCTGGATGATTGGAGGGTAGCAAATGTTGTATCTACATTTTTAAAAATGTGCTTGGGATGATCCAGGGAACTGCAGACCAGTAACCTTTACTTTTATATCTGGTACATTGTTTTAAACAATCATTACAAACATAATTATGACATACTTAGGAAATCATAATATGATAGTATCTAATCAGCAAGGCTTCTGCAAAGGAAAATTGAGCCTCACTGATCTGCTAGAATTCTCCAAAAGTACCAAAAAACAGTGGATAAAGGAGAACTAGTTGACATAATTTATTTGGTCTTTGACAAAGTCCCACAAAAGAAGTTGCTAAAGAAAATAAGGTTTGAGAGTCAAAGTATTGTCATGGATCAGAAACTTGCTAAGAGACAGAAACCAAAGAGTAGAAGTAAAAGGGCAATTTTTGTCATAGCAAAGGGTTAATATCAGGGTGTTTCAAGGTTCCATATTAGGCCCTGTGTTGTTTAATATCTGGTGAAAAGTTAAGTGTCCAACTTTGCAGATGATGCAGAAT
The DNA here is from genome assembly GCA_007922305.1 of Dermatemys mawii. Lineage (NCBI taxonomy): Eukaryota > Metazoa > Chordata > Testudines > Dermatemydidae > Dermatemys > Dermatemys mawii. Next base: position 6,983,181 of record ML677392.1, on the reverse strand, counting down.
TATTTAGATTAGTCAGAACTAGAGAAGACTAAGGAACTTCATGGGACCTGACCCAGCTCAGTGAATAGGCAGCATGATAGCAGATGAAATTCACTGTTGACTATTGCTCAGTGGAGGGAATAATTTGAATGACCTGTACACCTTGCTGGCTTCTAAATTAACAAACCGTTCAGGTGAGGGGCCTTGGCATCATTGCATACAGCTCACTGAAGAGCTCTGCTCAGTGTGCAGTATCAGTCAGAAAAGCAAACACGACGTTAGGATCCACAAGAAGGGAAAATGGAAACTAATAAAAATAAAAGCTAACTATTAAGAGTTAGAGGGACACTTTACCTGCAGGCAAGAATCCTATAACTGCATGCTACAGCACATACTTTCTCTGAAGCAACTAATACTGACCACCGTCAGAGAGGGGACGCTTAACTAGATGGATGATGAAGCCTGGTTCGATCTAGTATGGTGATTCCTTTGTTCCTAAGCAACAGGCAGGCAGAGGAGAAACAGTGCAGGAAGCAGCAACGGATCCTGTACTCCTATAGCTGGAGGACAGATTTCAGGAGCACTCACACAGCTCCTGTGGAGCTAGAGAGGATCATCACGGGAGAGGCTGAAAATGGAAGTAGGATCTGGTCCACTGTTCTTCTCATTTGATTAATTTCATTATAATATTTTTGTAGGACTGTTCAGTTTACCAAAGTGATTGCATAATAGAAACAGAGAGAGAGAGAAAGAGTGAGAGAGAGAGTGTGTGTATGTGTGTGTGTGTGTATGCAACTTTGTCTACAATAAAGTTAGTATTACTTATTTTTTTGTGATTAAAGTCTGTAGTTGCAAGGGGATTGCTAAACCGAATACAGGAAGAAGCAGGCTATGTTCCTGTTTACCTAAACTTCTCTGCTCAGACGTCATCTGCTAGAACACAAGAAATTATAGAATCCAAGTTAGAAAAGAAAAGAAAAAATATTTTAGGTAATGATTTTTAATTATCTATTTACTTATCTTAATTGCAGTAGTTTAAAAATGTAAGTATGGTATTTTAGTTTGAAGTATGATGTTTCTGAGGGATAACTTCCAGGAAAACTTACTGTTAGATTGGAATACAACAAGTGAAGCTTCATTTCTATCATTAAACAATGTAGTTCTTGAAGTTTTACACTTGAGGGCAGTATTGAAGTACAAAAGCTTTAAAACAGCTATTGTAGTATTGAGTAGTGTGAAAAGTTGTCATATATAATGATTTACAATGATATATGTACATTTTCCACACTAAAATCATCCTTATCTTAGAGTTAAGTTTGCTCAAGTATATTTCCTACAACACAATTGCTAAAAGTAAAATAAATCAACAACATCCACACTCACCTCAGTTCACACATTTTCCAGCCTCAGGACACAATAACTAAACACAATTAAAGACTCTTCCACTCTGCAGCAAATTCCCTTTCAGTGTTAAGATGCAACTGCCCACAGTGCAAATATCCCCTTTTTTGTAATTATAGTCAAATGCACAACCTGAGCTCTGACTTTGGATAGATTAAGATACATGTTTAGTGCCAAATCTACGATGCAGTATTTGTACATCAACATGAAAAAGTACATGGTCAGAGATCGGGTTGTGTGATTATGGGGAATATGATGTTTACACTGTTGATTCTTAATTGTACCTAAAATACATGAATATTCATATTATTTCAGTGTAGACTAGAGTTGGAGGAGTAGGGGATGGAAGAAGGCCATGGAACTAGGGATATGGGCAGGGCATTGGGAGTCATGGAACCGTCTAGATAGAGAAGTTGGGGTGAGTGTGCAGAGGAGGCTAGGGAGTCAACTAGGAGCCCTAGTGCCCAGACGTGCTCCTGAACCCCCACACACCAGCCTCCCTGCAATAAACAAAATAAACAAAAATTCATGGAGCCCATGACCTGTTCGTGACTTTACTAAAGATAACTGGGGAACAGGGCTAGGCAGAGGGGATGGACTGACAGCCCTGGCTCCAGTGGCCGCAGTGTGGGGCAGAGCCATGCAGGGTGCACCTAGGGGGTGCATGGCTCCAGCTGCAGCCCCTGCCAAGCGCCAGCTGCAGCAGGGGGAAGGAGAGTGTATGGCCCTGGGAAGCCACGAGGGGGGTGCACGGGCCCTGCTGCAGCTCTCTGCAGAAGCCATGGGACTGGGGCTTGAAGGGGAGTACGCAGCCCCCACTCGGGAGCTGGCCGCAGCTGTGGGATGGGTGTGCAGCTCCGGCCACAGCTGGTGTGGGGGACTACGCACGGCCCTGGGACACCACAATGGGGGCACATGGCCCCTGTTGCAGCCCAGGCTATGGGGCAGGGTACAGGGCCTGGCTACAGCCCCTTCCCCAGGGCAAAGGCTGCAGGGTCCTGATCCCAGTCCCAGTTGCAGGGCAGGGTTGCACCGTGCCAACTTGAGCCCTGGCTTCTGCCCCTGGCAGTCAAAAAAGTCAGAGAGGTCTGCTAAAGTCACAGTATCCTGTGGATCACCAGACTGTAGACGTGGTCTAATGGATCTGGTTTGGTATGCCAGCCTGGGATTTCCAGTGTGGAATGTTTCCATGTTCAAGACAGTCTGTGGGGCATGGATGGCACAGTGACATCTAGGGTGAGGCACCGCCAAGGGATGGAGCCTTGGCACCAGGGGAAACACGGCAGTGAGCTGTGGAGGCAATGTGGGGGAAAATAAATCCTCCATGAAGATGCAATGCTTCATTGATCTTCATGGCAAAACATTAAACAGGTTTGTTATGAGTTTTCCCAATAAATTACCCTGTGTTGGGCTTTTTTGCAGGCTGAAGTCCTGTTCAAAATTTGGTATTTTTGATATTGCTACATTCTAGGGCCCCCAAAAAACTGTTAAGGTCTTTGGAAAAATGTCCAACTGGAGTGATATAATGTTTTGCAAAGTTCTACAAGGAAGGCTCTAAAGAGTGTGAGAAGTACCTAGAAAAATGGAAGTGTGTTCTCCTTCTTGAAAGAGACCATGTTTAAGAATGATTAATATGGGCAGTTTAGGAATTCACAAACAAATGTATGTGGGAAACTCAATGCAACCTTAACTGTGGAGCTGCTAAGGCACCTCCATAATGTGTTCTCAGCATTTTGGAGCAAGTCTCCCAGTCCAGGTCGAAAAACTTGGGCTGGTGGGGCCCACACTGGTGCTCTAAAGGTGGCTGTCTGGTCGGCACTTTGAAGTTGTGCTGGTACAGCTGTGCTGCTGTAGTGCTTACTGAAGACAATAGACAGGAGAGCTTCTCCCATTGGTGTAGGTCAGGGGTCGGCAACCGTTCAGAAGTGGTGTGCCGAGTCTTCATTTATTCACTCTGATTTAAGGTTTCGCGTGCCAGTAATACATTAATGTTTTTAGAAGGTCTCTTTCTAGAAGTCTTTAATATATAAATAAACTATTGTTGTATGTAAAGTAAATAAGGTTTTAAAAATGTTTAAGAAGCTTCATTTAAAATTAAATTAAAATGCAGAGCCCCCCAGACCAGTGGCCATGACCCGGGCAGTGTGAGTGCCACTGAAAATCGGCTCTCGTGCCGCCTTCAGCACCCGTGCCATAGGTTGCCTACCCCTGGTGTAGGTATTCCACCTCCCTGAGAGGTGATAGCTGTGTCAATGGGAGAAGCCCTCCCGGCAACATAGTGCTGTCTACACCACGCATAGGTCAGTATACACATAAATCACTATAATAAAGTCAGGTGTGAGTGACACAGTTATACTGACATAAATTTGTAGTGTAGACCAGGGATCAGTGTAAATAGCCTAAGGCTTTATTTTTTTCTACCTGGATTTTTTATTTCATAAATGGATATTACCAGCACTGATTTGGCTGCATTTTATATTTTTACTTCTTAGGAGCACCGGGAAACAAAAGAGTTGTTATTTTTGTGGATGATCTAAACATGCCTAAACTGGATCGCTATGGCTCTCAACCTCCGATTGAGCTACTTCGGCAGTATCAAGATTTTGGAGGATTCTATGACAGAGAGAAACTATTTTGGAAAGAAATACAGGTCATCCCAGCTTTTAGATTACCTAACTATGCTGTGAATTTGATAAAGTTAATTGTATTCTTTGTGTACGGTTAATATGCTCTAACTCTGCATTGCTTCTAAGCATCACTTGGATTTTTCAAATGTACTTTTGTATTCACACTCCAGAGTTTTGAGGGGGGTGTGTGTGAGTGATACCCCCAGAACACTTCCATTTACATCCCTCTGCACTGCCTACCCTTTAACCCCGTTTAGCATTGGCACCATGTCTGATCCAGGAGGACACATTTCCCGCTGAAGCCTGTTGTTATTGCCTCAAGGAGCAATAATATGAGAACATGTGAAGTATGTGCTGCCCCTGTAGCTTTCAGGCTTCTGTCAGTCCAGGGAATGAGGGTCTGAGTTTTTCTTCTAACAACCCTTGAAGGTGTTTGCACAGGTGTCAGTTTCTGGATCTAGCCCCTCTCTCCAAATCATAACTCTGATATTAGCCAGTAAGTCTGTCTTCTTTCTTTCCTTGCAATACAGCATTCATTTCCCTGCCTTCAGCCTCAAGCTAAGAATTTGATGAGAGAGAATTCCATTCCTCAGCTGCCAGAAGTTGACGGTTGGACCTAGGGATGTTTTTTGCAGTTGTGGGCTAAGTCTTTTGAAAGGCCTAAGCTCCAGATAGACTGAAGAAGGGATTGTCAAAAAGAAGTGTTAAACCAGATGTTAGTTTAACTTTGTGTCAAACATTGTTTTCAAAAGATGAAGAGGCAGATTGCTGAGCTGAGAAGCTACAGAGGAGTCTGCAGCTTCTTGATTCTGGCGCCTTGTCTACAATGGCCCTGGTTCAGTTGTAGAGTGGAGTAGTCTTAGGGCTGTTGTACTTCATTCTGATTGGCTTTTGCCCCAAGGGATTGTCCACCATAGAAATGCACTGTGGCCATACCTCCCTACACCTGGCATGTCCCCACATGGTGTGTAATATAGAACTGGCTAGACTGGCTCTTCACTTCTTGGATTCTCCCCAAGACATGGAGGATCCTTGGCTGTCAGGGCAGGTATTTAGCACCTTACTGATGCTTCAGCAGTGCAAAGGGTCCATATCATAGGCTATAGGAACATGTTATAAGTAGAGCTGTGCAAAGCACAACTGTTTTGATTGGCAGTGTTTGGCAAATCTTATCAGCAAATGTAGTTTGCAAGGATTTTCTTCTGATGTTCTATGCTCTCCTGTGGTATGGGAGCAGAGATCAAGTTGCATGGGTGACCTTAACTATGGCTTCTCTGCCTTTTGAGTGCTTTCACTTCGCAAGTTTAATGATGTTTTATTTTTCTGTTTGGCATATAATATACTATAGTCTTCTGCAGAGCATTTTATTCAAAGATCTTGTAGTCTTTTACAAGTAAAATGAAGCAAGTAAGCCTCACAATACATCTGTTGATAAATATTGTTATTGCCACTTTTGACAGGGGAAAACAGAGGAACTCAAAGCTTAAGTGGTTTATTTCCCTCTCGCTCCACAGTGAGTTAAGGGCAAGGCTGGAACTAGAATGTAGAAGTCCTGATTTCCAACTTCCCCCTTAACCACAATGCTATGTTCCATGTCTAATGAAGGAGTGAAGTTTGAAATTCATTTTGAGATGTGGAGAACCTTATAATTTTTCAAGTGACTAATCAGGCATCTCTGTTGTTCTCTCCCCCGCCTACCACACATCTCTTATTTTTCATAAAATATACTCTTCTGTTTGTCTCTGCCTATGCAGCTACCCACTTCTAGAGTTCTACTCTTAGTTTAGTACAGGAATAGGCAACCTATGGCAGGGGTGCTGAAGACAGCACATGAGCTGATTTTCAGGGGCACTCACACTGGACAGGTCTTGGTCACTGGTCCGGGGGGCTCTGCATTTTAATTTAATTTTAAATGAAGCTTCTTAAACATTTTTAAAATCTTATTTACCTTGCATACAACAATAGTTTAGTTCTATATTATAGACTTACAGAAAGAGACCTTCTAAAAACGTTAAAAGGTATTACCGGCACGCAAAACCTTAAATTAGAGTGAATAAATGAAGATTCGGCACACCACTTCTGAAAGGTTGCTGACCCCATTTAGTAACTGAGTCATTTTTTGAAACCCATTGTTTGTGCAGATTTCAAAGCATTTCAGGGCAAATATTAGACTGTTAAGAAAAACTAGCCAAGACACTTATGCCATTTTTTAGCAGTGTATAGACTGAGGTCAAGTTTACAGTTTGATGATTGGCTGAATTCCTTCTGATGTCACCGTCCCACCACCCACCATATGTACTGTTCATAGAATAGCAACAGAAGGTTAAGTTAGAGTGATTTTGGGCCATGGTATGGGAAGGGAGGTTCCTTATTTTCCCCTGCCCTGTGGCTGTGTGGTCAGTTGGGAACAATCAAAATTTAGCCCATGGTGAGAATGCAATAGGATGGGGGACACCACTATTCTAGTTCATATCACTTTTATGTGTGACCATGTGAGAAAAAATACAGGGACTGGGGAGAGTAGGGAAAGAGGAGTAATGAGCTGGCCAGCACTGACCAGTCTATTCTGGGGCATGCTATTGTGCTTGAAGGACTTTCATAAAGGAATTATTTTGAATACCGGTAAAAAAAAAAAGGGAGGGGGGGAATGTGGAAAAATCCCATTTGCTTTACCAGTAGCTTGCTAAAGATATGGGTACTAAATGTATAAGTAACGGTGTTTGCATGATTAAACAAGTTACTGAATATTCTGTTTGATGCAAATTGTTTCTGAATTTCCCCTCTGTAGGATGTAACGATTGCATCAGCATGTGCACCCCCAGGCGGTGGTCGTAATCCAGTAACTCCGCGTTTCATAAGACACTTTGCCATGCTGTGCCTTCCAACACCCTCAGAGCACAGCCTTAAACAAATTTTTCAGGTCAGTAGCAAGTTCTGCTTGGCCCCAAGGAATCAAAAACATATTCATCTATGTACTCTGTCATACCGCAATATGGTCCTATAGTTAGACAAGAGTTTAGGAATATGTGTCACACTGGAACTTTTTGCAAATTCTTAAGGTGAATTGAAATTTGATTTTGTACACTGAGGCTAGATGCCCAAAGAGCCTGATCCAAAGCCCTTTGAAGTCAAGAGGCGTCTTTCCACTGACTTCAATGGACTTTGGATCAAGCCATAGAGCCAGGAAGAAGCATATATTTAAAATTATTAGTCATTAATCTTTTAAGGTATTTTCATTTCAGTTGTGTTCATTTTTTCTTTATTTATTTAAATATAACTTTAAATATTTCCTTCTCTTCAGTTTCTGTAAACGTATTGCTTTAATTGGCTAAAAATTGTCTAATGTGTGCATTATTCAGTAGCTGCTGTGCATAATTAAACAAACATAAGGATGGATAAATATTGACATTTATTATTATGCTCTGCTTTTAGGCTATTGGGAACACTCTCATAGCTTAGTATTTTTTCTATGAGTCTTCCTTTTTATGGGTCTGATCCGGCCACCTTAATGCCCAAACTCCGTCAACACCTTTTTGACAAAGTGGTGTCACTACTCTGTTTATTTTGATAGATCAGATGTTGTTCCTTATATGTTTTCTCATGTACTTGAGGTTTGGGGGGGGGGGGGCGGCTTGAGTCACCAAAATATTTTCTTAAAAGTCACATTAGTTTGGGGTGGTTGATGTAGTTTCCTCAATGGACTCCTTTTTTATCCTTCTCACTCATTTTAACCCATCACTCAATATCTAGTGTAGTAAGGGTAGCTTTCAGCTGCCCTTGCTTCTCCCTAATTCTGGTCTATTCTTGGCATGGAAACCAACATAAATTAGCATTGTCCCTGGGACTGCTCTAACTTACCACATCCTTGTGTGGCTCCTGGTATGCTACCCTGCAGCCCAGAAAAGTCTTAGTTCAAAGCACTCTAGCTATTTCCCTTCCCACCACAGCTAAGCCCACAATATTGCATTTTGAAAAATCCAGCCATGTATTTAGGTGTCTAAACATGGATTTAGGAGTCTAACTTTAGGGTACCCATAGCCTAAAGTCTTGGTCAACTTAATATAGTGTCTTTACCTTTTCTTGTGTGTGCGGCTCTGGCTACATTTTTCTTTATGATAGACTTTTCAAATTAAATTCCTTGAAATTATTACAGGTTGGAATCACAGCTCATTTGAATGAAAACCAAACTTTTCAGCATTTTATGACTGCAGAGAAAATGAGAACGTCCCTTATGTTTTGTTCTAAAGTGTCTCTTATTTTTTGTGTTTGTCGTTCTGGGTATAGGCAATCTTAAAGGGCTTTTTGGCTGAATTCTCTCCAGCAGTAAAGCAGACTGCTACAAGTATAGTGGATGCTGCTGTTGAAATATATCAAAGAATGAGCATTGATCTTCTCCCAACACCTGCAAAATCCCATTATGTATTTAATTTGCGTGATTTGTCAAAGTGTGTGCAAGGTAAAATGTGTTTGGTTTTGACATGGTATATTCTCTAGTTCCTCTAGTGTATTTTCAGGTGTCTGTGGTCTTTCTCTCCAGCAGGGACTCTCTAAGCAGTTCACATTCTCTATTTCAGTATTATATCTTCTGAAATTTGTTATTTACTAGAGCAGAGAATATAATTTGCAATGAATAATTTCTTTGTTCAGCCATTTTTTCTGCTTGCAGTATATCTAAGAGCAGATCATGATTTCCTCCAATTTCTACATTATACAGAAAGAGGCAAAACTTACCCTTGTTCAAAAGGTAGGAGAAATTAGTCAGGAGCTATGTAAGTGCCCACAAAGCCTAATTGATTGATTCTAAGGAAGGTGCCTGAATGAGTGTATGAACTGTGTAATTTTGCATCCAATAGCCCTAAGCAAAATATACTCATCTGCTGTTGGTGAAAGTGGAAGAAAGGGTCCCTGAGTCATTGTAAGTTAGAGTAGTTCTTCTTCATGCCCTAAGATACATAACAGCCAATAGAAAGTCCTTGTAAAACACTCACCAGTGTATTAGATAAAAACTCTTGATGTTGGTGCTACAATGGTATGGCGGGAAACAGAGTGGGAGTGGAGGTGCTGGATACAGGAGAGATCATTATAAGAGGCCTGATCCCAGTGATGAACACAGGCATCCATTTTACCTTATTTTCCTTTGAGAGACGAGACTGATTGGGGAACTCCGTCTCAGTTCTGTTTCCCCATAGGAAGGCTAACATGGTACAGTGATTAGTTCTATTAAGAAGTGTGCCTAGGCATTGGTCAGTGCTTGCAAAGTGTCTGGCTGACTCAGGAAGAGCTCTGTGTAACTCATAAGTGTGTCTCTTTCACTAACAGAAATTGGTCCAGTGAAATATGTTCCCTCATCCACCTTGTCTGTCTGAAGCCCCTAGTGTCTTTGATGATCATCTGGAATTTCCTTGTGGCTGGGTATTCCAGAGCCAGGTTGACTTTGATTACAACAGGCAGGACATAGCACCGCCAGATCTGGTCTTCTCCCCTCTTCAGTCTCTTACAGTGGTGGTGGAGCATGTGTGTGTTCATTTTGTTCCTCTGGATCACCTGGCTTTCTACCATGTAGTCTGCACCCCTTGTTCTTAGGGTATGGCATCTCTACTCTCTCTCTTATTGGCCTCCTCTGGCTTAGTGCAGACAGGTGCAGTAGTTTTGCTAGTATCTCTGCCTGCTATCTTTCTTCTCCTCTTCTTCCTTTCGAACTGTGTTTCTCTCTCTCAAACACAAATGCTGTGAATGTGATTCCTAACTCAGCCGCTACCTCTTTTGTACAGCACTGTTTTAACCAGACAGTCTACAAGGAAATGACAATAAGCCTCATGATGCCTCTTGCTATCAGGCCTATGCTGCATATGCCTAATACCATCTGCACAACTTTAAAATGAAGTTATGCATGCTTGTCTTCTGAGCCATGACCCTAATCTGCCTCAGCTGAGCAAGCCCCGGCTTTAGGCATGCACATTCTTTGTTTGTCCCTAAATATATTTCTCACCATTATGCCCACCACCGCCACCTGTTTGTTCACTTTCTTGTTTACATGCAGATCTCTGCTTGCACATCGCCAGTCTTCAAACATTTACCCCTTTGTGTGCAGACTTTGGGTGATGGTGTGGGCGTAAGTGGTGGTCTAGTTTCTCTATTTGTTTCTGCCCTCCCTTTGCTTTTTCATGTAGTTGTGGTTCTGTGTTTTGTTTCCCTCATACTTGATTGTGCTGTTTCTAAAGGTAAATAGAAGAAAGTGAAACAGCTCAGAGAAAGGCACCAACAATTGTAAGAAGTATGACTGGATTTACACACTGCACAAGAGATTGTGAGGACTAGGATTATTCAGATTCTAAATGAGTAAAATTAGAGGAAGTTTAATAGACTGTTCACAATGATGAAAGACATAATAAAAGAGGAGTTGTTCTTCCTTTATTACCTGCTGCATCATAAAAGAGTAGGTGGACATCTAAAGTCCCTAAAGAAATTGAAGGGTAATAAAACTAGTAAGACTTAATTCAGCATATGGCCAACTTGTGGAGTTTATAGTTGTAGGAGTTCTTCCATTAGGGTAGATCGCTATGGCAGGACAGTTCATGACTTATTAAGTTGTCTAAGATAACCTAATAAGACAATCAAATCTTATGCATCAGGGCATAAAATGATTGATTGCTAGAGTCAAGAAGGAATTTTTTCCCTCCACATATGATACTACGCAATGGGCTTGGGCGTATTTTTGGGGCGGGAAATCTTAGTCTTCCTCTGAAACATCTGACACTTGTCAATACTGGAGGCAAAATACTCGATTCTGATCCATAAAACCAATTTTATGTTCCTAGTATTTTAATCTCTGTTTCTGTTTCACGTCAGGGCTAGTGTGCAGTATATATTCTTATAAATAGTATAAGAACATTAGAAATAGTTTTATGATGTTTTGTATGAGATAGATTATGTTGATGGATGGGGTATACATACAATATTGTTAGAATTAATAACAATAATAATACATAATAATCCCTCCACTTTTACTCTGCTAATCTCTCCTATGTAGGCCATAGCCTTTATTAACTTCCTGGTCATGATTTTTTTGCCACCATCTCTGTAAAGGTAGCCACCTCTTAGCTCTGTTTCTGTATACATAATAATAGGAGCTTGATTGCTTCATTCCTGTTCTTGTACTTCTGCTGTATTTACATAGAGACATCTTGCAATTTAATTACCTCCTTCTTTCCTTCCTGCTACAACCACCTCAGCTTGTGCAAACATTCTCTCCAGATGATCATGTGTACTTCAATTTTCAGTATAACATGCTCCTTTTCTTCCACATGTTTCTTTCTAATTAGCATTTGATCCTGTTGAGGCACTCTAAATCTTCAGCTGCCACTAAGGCCTTTGTAACTGATCCAGGAAATTCTTTTCACAATTGTAAATTATCTTTCCAGTGTTTTTAAAATGTTTATTTCAACATTGTTTAGAAAGTGATGATCAGACTTTGTTACCAAAAGTGTTACTTGTGTACTGTACACACAGGCATTCTCCAGTGTGATCCTGGAGCAGTCAGAGACCAAACACAGATCTTCAGACTCTTTTGCCATGAATGTCAGAGAGTCTTCCATGACCGCCTCATCAACAGTGAAGATAAACAGTATTTTCATTCTATGTTATCGGAAATGGCCAGTAAGGAAATCAACTTACTCCATTTGTATTACATTAGACGTGTAAATATATGTTACACGAATCGATCTAATCGAGAATTTTAATTTGTAGGCAAACATTTTGGAGTCCCAGTTGACCCAGATTACTTTGTAAGGAAACCAATCATCTTTGGGGACTTCATTAAAGTAAGTCTGTCGTAAGCTGAAGTTTTCACAGAATACTGTTTACTTTCTGTTTGCTTAGTTTGTTTAATGTAACTGCAGGGTTTGTAAAGTGTAGCGGCAAAATATAAACACTGTGATTTCAGTGTAAACTAATCCTAAATTCTATGGCCTTAATTCAGTGATGAAATAAGCAGGAACATCTCCATGGAAGTGAATAGCATTGTGCCTGTTAAACCACAATTGAGTATGGCCCTTTCTGTTCTATTTAGAAGAAAAGTAGTCCTTTTGCATCTTGATAAAAGATCTGCGTTAGCAAAAATGGGATTCACACAGCTCTTCTTACTGCAGACCAATTTTCAGGGAACTAGCGTACTAAGATGCACACAGATAGTCTGTCAACTGCCCGCCCCCACCATAGTAGTAAGAGGCGAACAGCCTTCTGCCTAAAAGTCAGATATAGTAGCTAATGTACTTTCACTGGAGGAAGTTGTTACTAGTGACCAAAGAGAATCATTCAGACTGAGGAATGACAAAATTAAGTGATTCTCATTATAAAATAGTTGGCTGAAGTAAGTTTGGTTCTCCATAAAGTCACTTCCCCACAAGATGCCTGGGGCAAGAGGAAGTGATTTCACCAGGTACTTTCCATTTTAGAATGCACCAAGAAATGGCGATAAGGGATAACAAATATTCTTTTGAAACAATATGGTATCCCAGGGACAGAAGTAGATTGCAGGTCGATATTTGATCTTTGGATCCTGACGGGAACGGACAGTGGTATAGTGGTACAATTTATGACTCATGCCAAGGACAAGCTGCATCTTGAAAGGATATTTTTAAAAAGCTAGTGGCGTTTAAAATAGATTATACTAGGAAAGGATTTAAGTTGTATAAGCACTCAACTAGATAGATCAGATAGCAAATTGGAGGCAGTTTAAGGGACAAATGTGCATATTAGCACACATATCCAGGACAGAAGCCACAGGGACCTGTGGAGAGAAATTATTTCCCTCTCAGAGTTTACATGTTCAGTTTTTGTTCTTTTTTTTCTCTACACAAGGACAGTTTTTAAATTACTTTGACTCACTTCTTCAAGTGGTAACTGCTGCCTTGTGAGGAAATCTTTTGCAATTAGCCCCAGCTGAGATCTGGAGAGGGAAGGATTCATGTGGAACGCAGGTTACAACTGAGTAAAAGAGGCTAGTAAGTGAGAGAAAAAACACAACAGCTGAATTCTTTGAATGTTTGAAAAATGCTAGGGCTGATTTGGTAAAAAATGGAGCATAGCTAAAAGTGTGATTAGAGGTCAGTTGCAAACTTTAGCCACAGGTATGACAGAAGTGGAGAAGTGAGACTGCTCTTAACAGACTGCAAAGCTAAAATGAAAATGGATTTGATCCCTGAATTGTTGTTCTTCCTTTCCCCAGTGAAGTCAATGGAAACTGCTGGGTATTCAACACTTAGGGTGCCATTCAAAGGCCAAATTATGGATTTAGGAGCCTACCTCTAGGACCCAAGTATTGAAAATCTTGACTAATGATTTGTGGAGATTTTGAGCACTATAATTTCTATCCATTAATTTTGAACTCAATTCTTTTCTTTTCCTCACATGATTTCCTTTCAGGTCGGCGCAGAAAAAGCGGATCGAATATATGAGGATCTGACTGATACAGAGAAGATTATATCAGTTTTACAAGACTATCTGGATGACTACAATATAACAAACTCTAAGGAGACAAAGCTGGTGTTCTTCCAGGATGCCATTGAGCATGTTTCAAGGTACAGGACTGTTTAGTTAATACCAAGGTGGTGTCATTGTGTTAAGGTAATAATCAGATCAGTGTAAATAGGTGAATTTAAATCATTTTGAGAAGAATTTAAATTGTGTGACTAGTCACAGGTTTACACAGTGAAAGGAAGCATTAAAATACGTACAGAATTAATCACTGAGTCCTTAATAAGCAAACATGTTAAATTCATCCTGCCCTCAAATGTAAACTGGTGGTCATCCTGAGATGGAAGGAGATAATTGTCACTCCATGAATATGATGTAATGAACATGAAGATGAACCTCTTCAGAGTTGTCTCCTTTTCTGCTACTGTTTTTGCAGTCCCTGTTTAGAAGGTAAGAGCCTCTGAGAGGTTTGGAAGCTTTTCAGTCTGATACACTTGGTGCCGGCTCAATTCTAGGCACAGAAATTACGATGTTAGGGTGGCAGAATTTGATTTCCTTCCAAGGACTTTGTCCTTTAGAATCACTGGGGACATTGGGGTTTGTCCTTTTTGTTTTCCCTTTTCCTCCCTCCTTTCTCTTTTTCCTCTTGCTTCTTTTCCCCCCTTTTTTCTGCTTCCATCCCTCCACCAAAGAGGTATGTGTGTGTCTGGGGAGGAGGGTTGCTCTCATTGTGGGAGGCCTTCACAAAGAGGTGAGGCTGGAATAGTGCTGTGAGAGTAACCCCCTCCGGTGGTGACCTGGGCCATCCTTCGGGACATCTGATGAGACCCCTCAACACCCATCAGTCAGAGTCTCCATGCTGATTGGCCAAGCCGGGGGCTATTGACAGGAAGGACTCTGGTCCTTTTGTTCTCTTTGTACACCTTGCATGTAAGTCATAACCAATCAGGTATTTGATTAATATTGCTGCTTCTCTCCAATAATTGTCTCTGAACGGTTGATGATTCTAATGTTCTAGTTTTTCTAAAATACTTGCTGGATAATGACTAGGAACAATTATTGGTCTGTAGCTCATTTGAGACACTTTATTTTGATCAGTCAGTGTATCCAGAAAGGCTGGCTGGGGGCAGGACATCAGCCTTGCAGGGGAGGGGCAGATGTGGCAGTGACATCACAAAGGCCTTTTGCAGGACCTCAGCCTATTGGGCAAAGGTGTTTAGGAGATGGTGATCTCACAGAGACCCTGACATTAGCCGGGGTCAGGACAGAGGTACAGGTCAGGCGCAGCCTCAGAGACCCCCGTGGCTTTGCTGCCGCAAGTCTCCATCTCAAGATTTCTCCTGGAGGACTGAGTGAGAATTAGGATTCATGTACTTGAGCGTGAGGAGGAACCTCTCTGGAGTTTTTTCCTTTCCCACTACTCATTTTGCTAGAAAACAAATATCCCTGTGTAGAAGGTAAGAGCCTCAGAAAGATTTGGTCTGTTTAGTCTGATCCACCTGGTGCTGACTGAATTCTAGGTACAGGAAACACTAGGTTAAGGTGGTCAGGGATGAAGCAAGGGCCCCTCCCACTGTGTAGCCACCTATGGAATGGAAGAGTACAGGCACCAGAACCAGAAAGAGAAATCTGACAAAGAAACTGCCAATGAACAGCTATCCTAGGAAGACTGAGGGAATGGAGACAAGAGCTCCTCCTTCAATGGGCTGGGGTGAGTAGTGTCTTTGGCACCGGAGGTCACTAGAGAGGAAGACAAGAGTCCATCCTAGGAAAAATGCCTTCTTGTGAGCTACTGAAAGAACTCAACCTGTTTAGTTATCAGAAGGGAGGGTCAAGAGGTGACATTTTTGAAGTGTCTAAGTACTTTCATGGAGAGAAAATATTGGGTTTTAAAGGGCTCTTTAATCTTGCAGAGAAAGGCATAACAAGACCCAGTGGCTGGAAGGTGAAAACAGACACATCCATATTAAAAATAAGGCACAAATATTTAACAGTGAGGATGATTCACCTTTGGAACAAACTACCAAAGGAAGTGGTGCATTCTCCATCTCTTGGTGTCTTCTAATGGAGACTACTTGCTTTTCTGATTATCACTGCTCTACAGCCAAAATGCTTCTGCAATAAATGTAGTCAAACTTTACTAATTCTGGGTCACTGAGAACGAAAATGATGCTTAAAATTGTTGATTGGCTCTAGTTTTCAAGATATGCTATTGGGTCAGTATATACGACCCTTGACATGGGAATGGCGGAGGATAAGTGAGTTATAAAGGGAAGGGGTCTCAATTTAAACCAGAAATGACTAAAATACATCTTTGACTGGAACTATGAATAAATCTGTGACTGGATTTGGACAGTACTTGCTTTTTAGGCAAAACAATGAAAGATGCAATCTGAAGCTGGTATTGCGTCATACATGATATGAATTGCATCATGTTATTCCTAGAAGTCATGGATGATGCAATCATAACGAAGCTTACATCACTCTGCTGAACAAATTGCCCCATATCAGCTCTAGAAATCATACAGTGTCGTGCTCTCTTATTTGTCAGTGCTTGATTTTGCAAAGGGACACATTTCTTTTTAGCCAAAGTGAGCAGAGATGCCTCGTACTTGTGTGAACAGTGCAGATAACTTCTGCTATGTTTGTGGTGAAGTGACTTTTGCATCACAAAAGTGCAGTATAACCACTATGGTTAAGAAAGCCTATCACCTTTATTTTGGCTGCAAAATTGGAGCTCAGGACAAGAGGTGGGCCCCACACATATGCTGCAACACTTGTGCAACAAATCTTCGCCAGTGGTTGAACAGGAAAAGGAAATCTATGCCTTTTGCAGTGCCATTGATTTGGAGAGAGCCAACAGATCATACCAGCAATTGTTACTTCTGCATGGTGCCTCCAGTTGGGAAAGGTGTGTCAAAGAAGAAAAAGTGGACTGTGCCTTATCCAAACATTCCATCAGCTATACGCCCAATACCCCAGGGAGAGGGACTTCCAGTTCCTGATGCACCAGAATCATTCTCAGTGGAGTCAGATGAGGAAGAGGAAGAGGATGAAACTTGTGGTCCTGAACCATCTATGTCACAGGACCCACATTTTCTCCCATCCTCCTCCTCTGAACCACACCCCATAACACAAGCTGAATTGAATGACCTTGTCAGGGATTTGGAAGTACCCAAGAGTAAGGCAGAGCTGTTGGGCTCCAGACTACAGCAGTGGAATCTCCTGGCAGGTGATGTTAGGGTTTCCATGTTCCGTGACCGTCAAAAGGATCTTGTCCCATTCTTCTTCATGGAAGGTGATCTTGTAGCCTGCAACAACATCGATGGTGTGATGGCAGCCCTCAACATTGTTCACGATCCAGATGAGTGGAGACTCTTCATTGATTCATCGAAAACAAGTCTTAAAGCTGTTTTGCTCCATAATGGCAATGTTTTGCCATCAATTCCAGTTGGTCATGCAGTCCATATGAAGGAAACCTATGACAACATGAAACAACTTTTGAGGTGCATAAACTATGACCAACATCAGTGGCAGCTTTGTGGTGATTTGAAGGTTGTTGCTCTCTTGCTTGGTCTTCAGACTGGATACACAAAGTACTGCTGTTTTCTCTGAGAATGGGATAGTCGTGCAAGAGATTCCCACTACATCAAGAAAGATTGGCCACTCCGACAGTCATTGGAGCCTGGGAGGAAAAGTGTTCAGCGTCCACCACTTGTTGAATCAAGAAAGATTTTGTTACCACCCTTACACATCAAGCTGGGTCTGATGAAGAACTTTGTCAAGGCCATTGACAAAACACAAGCAGCTTTCAAGTACCTCCATGGAAAATTTCCAAGGTTAAGTGAAGCTAAGATAAAGGAAGGTGTCTTTGTTGGTCCTCAGATTCGTGAACTTCTTCGAAATGATGCATTTGACCATGCACTGCGTGGCAAGGAAAAGACGGCATGGAAAGCCTTCCAGTTAGTGGCAATACATTTTCTCGGAAACAACAAGGCAGACAACTACAGGTTGTTGGTGGAAAACCTTCTCAAGGCATACAAAAGCCTTGGTTGCAACATGTCACTAAAGATACATTTTTTGCACTCTCATCTAGATTTTTTTCCACCGAACTGCAGAGCAGTGAGCGACGAGCACGGCGAGCGATTTCACCAGGACATTGCAACAATGGAGAAACGCTATCAGGGCAAATGGAGCCCATCAATGCTTGCAGACTATTGCTGGACAGTGACAAGAGATGCTCCATTTAATGAATACAAGAGACAAGCCAAGAAGCGCCGAGTAGACACTGAATAGGACACACTATGTACATAATAGGTTTTTTGCCTTTTGTTTCATAATACATTTTATTTATATAACCCTTTTGCTGATTTTAAAGTGTTACATAAACAGGACAGGTGAAATATTATCATGTAAAGCAACCATAAACACATGAAAAGACCTATGTTTACAATTTATGATTAAAACTCTACTATCTACACAATATACATAGACATAAAATGTAAAAACTTAAATATCTTAGAAACAGTAGCCAATCAGTTGTTTTAATTGTCGTATTTGAATTCAGCATATCAAAATACATAATAAATATCACATTTTATCTCTGAAGCAGACGACTTCTAAAAAATTGTAGACCAGTGTTATATGCTTTCATCAGAACTTAGCTATTGTGATATATCGAGGGCTAGGATATGCAGGGGCTCAGATTAGATGCTCTAGTGGTCCCTTCTCACCTTAAAGTCTACTAATTTATGAAAAACTGAGTGTGGCATTGGGAGCAATCTCTGATGCTTTACTGTGTAGTTAGCTTGAACGCCAGGCTCAACAGTCATTGAGTGGTTAGATCCAGGAGAAGCAACTCAAACATTCAAAGATGCTGACAAGGGGCATGACATCAGCTTTACAGGGGAGGAGTGGATGTGGATGTGGCAGTGACATCACAAAGGTCTTTTGCAAGACCTCAGCCTATTGGGCAAAAGTGTATGGGAGGCAGTGACCTCACAGAGAGACCCTGACATCAGCCAGGCAGGACAGAGTTGCAGGGCAGGGGCAGCCTCAGAGACCCCTGTAGCTTTGCTGCAGCAAGTCTCCTTCTCAAGGTCTCTCCTGGAGGACTGAGTGAGAATTAGGATTCATATACATCAGTGGTTCTCAGACTGGGGGTCTTGACCCCTCTGGGGGTTGCAAGCCGATTCCAGGGGAGTTGCGAGCTGCCGATGCCTTCGGCAGCATTTTGGTGGAAGCTCCAAACATGCGAGTGAGTCTGCCGAAAAACCACCAAAGTGCAAGCTTCCGCTGCGTGTCCGTCAAAATGCCACCGAAACCGGAAGAGTTCAATTTGGCAGCATTTCGGCAGACATACCTGGGGTGCGAGAGGACACGGCAGAGCAAAAAGGGGTCACCGAACCAACAAGTTTGAGAACGACTGGTATAATGCCATGCTAAACCTTGAATCAAGAGGGTGCCCAGCTGCATACGTGGAGCAAACCACCATCGGCCATAGTCCTCTGATCATCACAATACCCATGAAATCCTATACTGCTTCAAAAGACCTGTCATCAACGTGGACATTGAAGTTACTGGGCACTGTCAGCCTCTGCAGCACCATTGGCACTTAGATTTTTACATTCAGAGTTAGGAGTCTAATTGAAGTCACCCTGACATAGATGTTTTGATCCTAGTGAATAGAGAACCAAATATTCAAAATGTGGTTTCCGTTTGTGTGTATGAAGTTGGCAGATGCAATCCACGGCTAGACAGCTACTACACTGATATGTGTTTCTGGATCAAATCTGTATACTTGTCACGTGCGCACACAAAATATAGAATTTACAGAAACCACTTATGCACTCAAACCAAACCAAATTAAGTGCAAATATTTTGGCATGTATAAATTCTGTCATTTTAAAAGTACACAAAATTTGTGTGTCCTGACAGTGTGAACATCATAAATAGAGGCCAGATTGAAGAGGCTTCTTTGAAAATTTGGCCAATAATTAATGTGTAATGATGTGGCACAATTGGCAAAGAATTTAGCCTACAAGCAAGGTTTGATGTTCATGAGAGAAAGCTTCTAGAAAGCTGAAGTCCTTCCAAAATCAGTCCAAAATGGAAATCAATGGTGAGGTCCATCAATATTAAACTTTAAGTGGCATGTTCTTAAAGACTACGGAACATATCTTGAAGTCCCAGTTCAGTCCGAACTGAACCTGTGCCATTTGTTTTCTCTACCAGGTATACAATTAGATGTCTATGTATTAGTATAATTAATAAATATATAGCACTTATTTACACTGACTCACTTACACCCCTCTACAGTGTTGAGCAACTTGAAGTCAGCGTAAATATAATTTATGCCACTTTCATGCTTCCAGAACACTGTAAGAGAGAATAACACCCTAAATGTGCTTGGTAAAGTAAGCATTTAAAAGGAGAATTTTCCCAGCTGCCTATCCTGTAAGTTCCTCCTGCAAAAAGCCAAACAGGATTCTCCAGAAGTGCTTTCTTGAAAATTATCCAGAGTAACCAACTTGTTGAAGTCAGAATATGTCAAAAGCGATTTTGAGTTAAAGATTCCCTCTACTCGATAGCCTGGCTGGAATGGGGGCTCCAGGGTTCATTGGGTGGGTTTTGACTGCTGTCTGGGGATCCCAAAAGGAGATTGGGTTTTGGTTGGGGTGAACTTATCCTGAATTAATGCAGCTAGGTCAGTGTCCAAATGTTCCTCCCAGCTTGGCTTGTGTGAGTCTGCGTGTGTTCCCTGCCTAAACCACTGGGCAGAGCAGGGAATGTTCTTTTCCACTGGGACCTGGGTATTGTGCAGGGGAGGCTTCCATTGTTTGGACTGCAGAATTATAGGATTATTATAGGATTTTCACTATGGTATCACACCTGTATAATGCTCCTGTGATGCCATAACGAGACTTCAAGAAATAGCTGGAAAATTCTGTCATTTTTACTACTTTAAATTCTATGCTTAATTTTCCTATAGAATTGCTCGGATGATCCGCCAGGAAAGAGGAAATGCCCTGCTTGTCGGAGTAGGAGGTACTGGCAAACAATCTCTCACTAGACTTGCCTCTCATATATGTGGGTACAAATGCTTTCAGATAGAACTTAGCCGTGGTTATAATTACGACAGTTTTCATGACGATCTGAGGAAGCTGTATAAGATGGCAGGAGTAGAAGACAAAGATATGGTTTTCCTCTTCACAGACACACAGGTATGTTTAAATGGTCAGTCAGAGCTGCAGTTGGCTTTATCGTTAAAATGTTGTGGCATACACAATAAAAAGCAAATTATTTTTATATGGAGTAAGAAAATGCTTTAGTGTGAGAATCATAAGCTTAAATCAATCAATACAATCTTATAGTAATATATAAAAGGAGAAAGTGACTCAGAGGAAGAAAGAGAAGAGTTCTTGGTAACTGAGGTAGCGTAAATGAAAGAGCTACCTCCAGCTTTGTATGGAAGAGCAGACTTGGGACTGCAGGTGAATATGATGTCTGACAGGAAGAGTGGGCCAAGATCATGACAGGACCAAGGACAGAGTTTCAATCTTGTGCAGTGGAAAGGATGAGCGGAAGGTATAAATCTTCCCCCAGAAGTGAAAAATGAGGTCCATGGAGCTGTTCTGATTTACACCAGTTGAGGATCTTCCCCATTGACTTCTTGTTCAAGGCACTCAAGAGGTATAAAATGATTGATATTCGTGAAAACCAACGATATGATCAAGTAGAATGAAAAAAGGACAGATCATGATCAGAAGCCAGAAGTAAATAATTTACTTTAGAAAGGAAGTTACTGAAAAAGATACAATATTAATAATGTATGTAAGCTGTTGTATCTGTTTACTTACATATAAAATCGTTATGCTTTTCATACTGGGCATCTAAAAAATATATCTGAATCTTATGATTTATTCCCAGAGCTCACACAATGTCATTTCTATGAATAAGATGTTATCTGGAAGTGTGTGCTAGGTAGTGACTCACAAAATAAATATCCCTACCGTCACAGTTTCTGTATCCTAGAATGTATCTGAATCCAGGTATCCCTGCTGTGTGTTCATTAACTTCTGAGAACTGAATATGCTTTTCCACATCTCAGCTAATTTACCAGCATGCTTTTGTGTGAGCTCTGCTATGAAACAAGCAAAACAGCTTCGAGATTTTATTGTTCTTTTCGATACACTAAGTTCTTCTGTGGATACTTTTCAAGGCCATAATTGCAAAAGCAGTTTCTCACATTTTGCCTTCAGAAGATTATTTTGCTTGGCTCATATTTGTTAATAGGAACTGCTTCACCTTTGTGCTATAAAGCTTAGAAATAGCCTCCTCTGAAGTTTTGATCAGTTCAGTTGTTGTACAGTAAACAGCTTTTGATCTTTCTTTGGGAGCTGAAGGCCAAATTGTAAACCTTTTACTTCCACTGAGGAGCAGGTAATAAGTATTCCCAGAAATGGTAGTGGGACACCTCATGTGAGTAACTGCTCACCAGTGAGAGGAAGGGGTTCACTATCTGGCCCTGAG
The DNA here is from genome assembly GCA_007922305.1 of Dermatemys mawii. NCBI lineage: Eukaryota > Metazoa > Chordata > Testudines > Dermatemydidae > Dermatemys > Dermatemys mawii. Next base: position 6,961,168 of record ML677392.1, on the reverse strand, counting down.
AAACTGTTCTTTAATTAGTGCTGTAACAACCACAAATCAATTACTTAGGGCCAGGTTGGGGCTAGTCCCTCAAAGGAGAGGGAAGAGTTTAATTTACTACTGTGCTCTCAGTCAGTACCCACAAGGTGGGCTGAGCAGTGCCGGCCCTGTTCCTAGCTAGCATCTCCACAAGCTGTTTGAATGGGGTTGGGGAGAGGGCAGGTTTGTACCCAACTTGCACCCGCGACCAGTGTTAGCTGTGCATAGCGTGGTACATATATTGTACCCTCTCCAATGGTGGCAGAGTGTACTGCTTTAGCGTGTGATTCCCAGGAACCCCCTGGAGGAATTCTGGCTGAGTTGGACAGAATGCCTAACAGGGACACCACCTGCAGCGGAGCTCACTGCACATGCTCCTGTGTGCCTGTGCCTGCTGAAGGCAGAGCCTAGCCCTCATCTGAATGAACAGTTCCCTGAACAACATCAGACAGCTTATTTCTTGCTTGAAACTTTTCATTTCCTGTCTAGTAGACCTTGCATTCAGAAGCTGCATAGAATTTATTTGACGGTATGATTTTCTTGAGTCTGAAGATGAATAATGGAAAGTCATTTGAATATATTCATTTACTTTTAAGGCTCACTGCTTTCACAAGTATACTAATATTACCATGTACACTGCATGAAAGCTTGTTATATTTGTGTGAATGAAGATTCTCACAAGTCCTTAGCAAAATCAATAGCTCTGTTTGACAAGGGCAAAAAATAGGTCGCACATAAAGAAATGCAAAAGAAACTACCAGAAACCCAGCCAGCATTTGAAGAAGTGGATGGCGTACGATGAAATGAACTACATGGGATTATTACTAGTGTAGGGAAAGCCAAACTAAATGAAGACCCAAGATTATTCTCAAAATGCAGTAGAATTCAGTGAAAATGAAGGAATAGAATGGGAAAACCTTGAATCTTCTGCAGAGAGAGATTTTGTTTCTGTGAAAAGGAGACTTTGCAACCTCCGTTGGTCTTTATTGATTTCACAGGAGTTTAGGTTCTGAACAGAGATTCTATTGCCATTATAACCTGTTAGCATTATTGGCAGTTTTTTGCTAAGTTATAGCAGTAAAGTCTCAATGGCTGGATGAAAATTAGAAAAATGACATAACATTTTAGGGATATGCTGCAAACTGACTCTGTAGAGAGATGAAATTTCATCCGCTATTATGTTGTCTGCATGAGAGGTAAGAGTATACACAAAACCAGCAATAGTAGCAATCAGAGAGACCTGAACTTGTTAGCTTCCTGATATGTGCACCATATAAAAACTAGAAACCTAATTAAAAAGTAGAGTTTGCATCAGGTTGCTGGGTTTCTGGTAATTACCTGAACATTCTGCAATAATTGTGAAAAATCTCTTTTGGGTAATCTGAAAAGTGACAGTTTAACAACATCCCATTACCATGACATGATACACTGACCCAGCAAGGTTCAGGCTTTGTGCTGATTACTCCAGTGTGTAATCACGCTCAGTGTTAAAAATTTGTACCTTATTTCCAGTTTGAACTTTGCTAGCTTCATCTTCTAGACATTCAAAGTTATTGTGTCATTGTCTGCTAGACTATAGAGCCCTGAACCGTCAACTGTTTTCTTCCTGTGCTGGCACTCCTAGCCCATGATCAAGTTACCATTTAACCTTTTCTTCACTAAGCTAAATAGACTGAAGTCCTTATAGGTATGTCCAGCACGGGCTTGAGACCAGGCTCAAGCCTAACACACCTTGTGTCCACACCCCAATTGCGCTAACCTAGGGCTTGAACCTAGACTCCCAGGACCTGCAGGGAGGAGGTTCTGAGCCTATGTTAAGCTGGGACCCAGGGTCCGAGCCCTATTGCTTTCCTGTGTGTATGTGGCCCCAGAAGCCCACTGGACGTATCCCAGAGTTCTTGCTCCCAGACGGGCAGTGCTGCAGGCAACCAGCATAGCAGCCAGAAGCACCATTCATGCCTGGCTGACCATGCTCCCCCTTCCTGCTTGCTCCTCCTCCTCGGCACTGTGTGCAGCTTGCCCAGAGCAGGGAATAAATTTGCCAGATGGGAGGTGGCTCTTGGCCACCAGGCTGCCAGGGGTCATTCCTCCCCCCAGCTGCGCTGAGCCAAGAGCCCTACCATAACTCCTCTCTGCGGGGCAGCTGCTTCTTTCCCACTCTGATCTCTGATTCTTGCTCCCAGGTCCTGCCCCCGCCCTCCCTGGGGCTGCGAGTGCAGAAGTGCCCAGTGTGCATGCTGTTAATACAGTTAATTCCTCCTGCGGCAGTGGCTTCTCATTGCAGAGAAGTTTGGGGGCTGACTCCCACTCACTAGCCTCATAGTGCACGGAGCCCAAGTGCCCCTGCACATGCAGCCTGAGGGAAGGCCAGGGGATCCTGGGAACGAGGACAGAGAACGGAGCGGGGACCAAGCAGCTTCCCCCAGTGTGGACTGTCCCTTAGGAGGTGGGCCACGTCAGCAGATCAGGTGAGACTGGGTGAGAAGAACCATCATAGAATTGGAGCACTGGTTATCTGCAAAACAGGGAGAGCTGTGTTGTGAGATACAGCGGGAGAAAAAGGCTATTCACCTGTTCAGAAACAGCTTCTTCTGATGGTTGGTTGGCAGATGAACGTATTGGCCCTCAGTTTGAAGAGTCAACACAAAACTGACTAACATCAAAGTAGTAAAGTGACCACAAGCACGATAAACTTGACCAAATGACAAGATCCTACAGATAACATCAGTACCTTTGAAAGACCACAAGCAGTGATCACAATGAGCAGTGTGTGTGAATAAGATTAGAGGCCACACATTTGTTAAAACTTCTGGACATAGGGGAGAAAACAAATGGGGAAGACCTGTTTTGTTTTCCTAGGTAATATTTTGATGGTATCTGTTTCAAATATTTAACAGGTAAGGATTTTCAAATAAATGTTTTAGTTAAAAACAAATTTTTACAATTTGTATAGCTTCTGAATTCAGCACTGTTATTTTTATTTTCCCGATTGTTCTCTCCATGTTTACACCTACAGAGAACACACACATTCATTCATTTGACATATAATATTTATAAAATCTTATCTCTAGATTGTTGTAGAGGAGTTTTTGGAAGACATAAACAATATTCTCAATTCTGGGGAAGTACCTAATTTATTTGAAAAAGATGAATTGGAACAAGTTCTGGCACCTACGAGACCCAAAGCTAAAGAGGCAGGAATACCAGAGGGGAACAGAGATGAGGTAGGAGAAGTATTGCAAATATTAGTTTATTGCATCATGTAACATTGTAAATAGATGTAACTAAAATTCTTATTTTCAAAGAATTAAGTATAGACATTCTAACACATGCCTTTTATCTGTCTCTTATTTATCTAATGTATCTAATGTGAAAAGAGGAGAACAATGCATTCTGTTTACACTCAGGAAGATCAATTGCCAGGACCTGGCCCTTGCTATAGTCCGTGTTGCTATAGTGTGGGTTCGCGTATAGCGCGGTTGTTGCCATGGATCCCAAATTTGAATATTTAAATTGGGATCCATGACAACACATCCCCTGCATTAGCACAGGACCACACATGGATCCTGAACCCCGGGCTATAGCGAGGGTCCAGTGCACTTCTGTTCTGTCATGTGTGGGCAAAATATTCATATTCCACCCTTCGAGAGAAGAGTTCAGCTGTACATAGACAATTTCTGTGACTAGCTGTAGAGCTTAGAGATGGAAATGGCCTGTTGGATCATTCAGCCAAAGCAGGGTTGTTCCCTGCAGTACATGACTGTACTAGATTTCCTTTGAGAAAACAACCTCATTGTCATCTCCTTTATATTTTCTGTACGCTGTGTTCTTCTTAAACAGGTATTTCAATACTTCATTAACCGAGTTCGTCAGAAGTTGCATATCGTTCTCTGTATGAGTCCTGTAGGTGAAGCTTTCCGGGCACGATGTCGGATGTTTCCATCCCTTGTGAATTGCTGTACTATTGACTGGTTTGTGCAGGTTCGTACTAACTAAGATCAACAGAGTAATAACTTTGAGATGTCTCAGTAATAAACATTCTATGTTATAAAAAAAAATCAAGTTAAAATCTAGTTTCCCGATTGTCATCTGGGATTATGTGGCCTATGTGTTATTTTTCAATGACAGGTAATTCCAAGATTCTTATTAACTAGAATATGTTAGACTGTGATTCATAGACTTTAAGGTCAGAAGGGACCATTATGATCATCTACTCTGACCTCCTGCACAAAGCAGGCCACAATCTCATCTCAAATAACTGACTGTGGTTTCTACACAGCTGATGATAACATATTGGCTCCTGGCCTCTCCTTCAGACTGAGACATTTGAGAAAACCAGAGGCAATTCTGACTTGTCCACAGGGCTCCAAAGATTGACATCCTTTCATTCGTTGACCAGATTCTCTGCCTCTAGTGATGCAGACAAAGCAGTTCAACAGTCCTGATTTATCCATTGCAGTCCTTGCTTTAAAAGCTGATATGGGAGCAGAAGCCAACAAATCCCCTCCTCAGCCACTTCCCCACCCTTTACTATCCTTTAGTGGACTCAGATTTCCAGGGCTTTGCTCCCTAAGCAAGGCAAGATGCTGATCTCGGTTTGGTCCCCTCTCCTCAGTCCTAGTGTGGCAGGCCAAACAGAGCAAGCTGAAGATCGAGGTGACCTTCTGAGGAGACACACAAGAGGATTGCTGCCATGATTTCTGTCAGCTTGCAGACCTTTGCTTTGTTGTGTGATGGGGTTCAACATCTACATGGCTTGTAGGAACCACTAAATCCACCCCAGCCCACCAAGTCTTATTCAGAAACATCTCATCAACAGCTGGCCAGTTTCAATAGCAGTTGGCTTGTGGAATTCATAGGGTCATTTGAGAAGGGTTTTTAAATATAATGTATTCTTTCTGCAATGGTCCAGAAAAAACATCTAGTTTGTATTGAGAATTTACCATTTTTCACCACAAATGTTGGCTTTGACCGTGATGAGGTGAATGGCTGTTATTCATATATAATCTTTTTCCCTTTTGTAGTGGCCCAGAGAAGCACTTCTTTCTGTATCAAGGACATTTTTCCTGAATGTCGATCTTGGAAGTGACGAGTTCAAAGAGAAAGTCTCAGTAATGTGTGTAGATATTCATATGAGTGTGACTGAAATGGCAGATCGATATTATGCTGAGCTGCGGCGACGATATTACACAACACCCACTTCGTATTTAGAACTAATCAATCTCTACTTGTCCATGCTGGGGGAAAAAAGGAAGCAGCTGGTTTCAGTAGGTTTAATTTTATTAAACAAAAATCTCTGTTTGTTGTGTCTGAGAACTGTTTCTCTCTTCCCCTCAGCGTCTTGTATTATTTTTCCTTCATAGTGCAGCAGCTTCAGGGTTTACTATAAGTAAAATGACGTGTAATTCTTTTGTAGTAAACCAGCCCAGTTTTCCTTTTCCAAGTACCAAATATTAAAACAAGGAATTTTTAAAGTCTAAGTTACTTTCTACTATTGCTGCTTTTTGTTACCGTGCTGCACTTCATTCACATGGAAAAGATAAAAATACGAGTCATTTCACTTTCCCCATCTCTTGTCCTAGGAGAAGACACTTGGGATACAAACATTGCAGCACAATGATTAAATCAAAACCAAAGAAAAACAAGCAAACATTTTTATTGAATTTTACACATTGCATCAAAAGATTGCAATAATATTCATGTTTTTTAAATATTTTATTTAACAAAAATCAATCTTGAGCCTAAACATCTGGCAGCTTCTGTTTGATAAACATGATCATGTATGCCAATTTAGATGTTTTTTCTTTTATATCTGTATAAAGATTGTTACATCTATACTAAATAATTTTTTATTACAGCACTCTTAAAATAAATGTAGTATAAAAATTATTTATAACATAATTTACAACTGATATAAAACTTACATTACAGGGTGTTAAAATATATTTGTGCCTAAGTTTATATTTTTATCATGTTAGAACTTTTTGGAAGTATAGTGTTTGGAAAAAGTACAGATGTACTTTTTGGAGTCAGTGTTTGGGGAAAAAGTAATTAGATATATGAAATGTTTTTATTGTGCTTCAGGCTCGGGATCGAGTGAAGAATGGCTTATCCAAACTATTAGAGACGAACATGCTTGTAGATAAAATGAAATTAGATCTCTCCGCTTTAGAGCCAGTCCTTGTAGAAAAATCAGTGGATGTTGAGGCTTTGATGGAAAAATTAGCAGTGGATCAAGAAAATGCTGATCAGGTACAAAGAATTATCTTGTAATATTTATGAGATAACATGTTACTGCTCAATAATTCATAGATGAAGTGATGGGTTTAAAGGTTTAATAATTATGGGCTTTATGCTGTCCTCTTGTATGTGACGTACTGGGGAGCAGAAGGCTCCCCTAAAAGTGCAGAACTGAGCCTTGACAGGGATTGCAGGAAGGGAAAGGCAGTTAGATTGTGTCCTGCTTTTCTATAGTGTAGCTTCTAGCAGTACAAACATTTCTTCTGTGGGTGGAGCAGCGCTTATGCAGACATTTTCCGTGTTAGTTAATGCCGCTCCAAAAAGTGTTAACATCACTTGTGCACTCTGTGACACACATCTCAGGTAGGGTGACCAGACAGCAAGTGTGAAAAATCAGGATCGGGGTGGGGGGTAATAGGAGCCTATATAAGAAAAAGACCCAAAAATCGGGACTGTCCCTATAAAATCAGGACATCTGCTCACCCTAATCTCAGGGATTATGGCTGCTGAGGTAAAGTCAAGAGCAGTGCAGCTAGCAATGCTGCCAGTGGTAGGCCAGAGCCTGAGGCCTACAGGATTTGGTGTTTCCCTGCAGATCCTTGGCCATTGCTCCTCAAAAGTAATGGGATTTTAGTATCTTTCACCAGTTAATAGCTTTCTGTGTGTGTCAAGTCCAGTGAAGCTGCTCTATAATTCTATTTTGCATACTTTACGTATAAAACCAAAAATGCAGAAGTGAGTGTTAAGCAAACCCGTTAAAGAAATAAGACAGAACAAGTTAAGCTATTTAAATCTTTGTTGTGTTTTGAAAATATTGCACTGCCCGTTTAATTTTGAGGTTCGCCGTATTGTTCAAGAAGATGAAGCTATAGCAAAAGTGAAAGCGGAAGAGACTCAGGCAATTGCTGATGATGCTCAGCGGGATCTGGATGAAGCTCTCCCAGCTTTAGAGGCTGCAAACAAAGCTCTTGACTCTTTGGATAAAGCCGATATATCTGAAATTAGAGTTTTTACCAAGCCTCCGGATCTTGTCATGACTGTAATGGAAGCTATCTCCATTCTTTTAAATGCAAAGTAAGCCATTCAGAGCTATCTAGTATTTTGTTTTATTTTAATCCATTATTTGTTAATCTTGTTCTTTGTTTTTAATTTGATTTCTCCTCCCGAGTGAAATGTTTTGTATAATGGTACCTATTTCTACAGTAAATTCACATTTTAATAGGAAGAGTGCACTACTGTGGGGAATATCTTTGGATGAATCAAAACATTATCTCTTTGACAGCTGTAGGCACAGCTGCTTAGCTTTGTTTTGTGGGTCTCTCACGCAAAACACCTTCTACAGTTTTCTCAGAAAAATGGTATCATCATCCACCATGATGTGGTGATTATATGTATGAAAAAGGTTGGCCTGAACCAAAACCCTAAGTCAAAACACCCCTGAACTTTGGGGAAGTTCAGATCTACATTGGCATCTATAGTTCATAACTGGTCTCATTCTCGATAGTGGGCTGGACTAAAACCGCATGTCAAACTCCTGGAACTTTTTCAAAGTTTCAGAACCAGTTCCCAATGATGTGTGTAGGGTCCATAGCTAATTTATAAGTAACAGACCACATATATTCTCTGAAACCAGTTCTTAATGGGGAGAAGAAAGGAAAACTAAATTATAGGGTTACATGTAATTTTGCATGACATACTTTGTGTCTTTGATACAGACAATTATTTTATAAGAATTTCCAAAATCCAAAAACAATAAAACTTGTCAGTTTTGATGTGCTTGGGTCAAATTCTAGTTTCTTGAAGCATAAAGTATGCTCAAGCTTGTAGTATGCTCAAGCAATGGAGCAATTAACATCCAAAGAGGCTGTAGAGATTTATTACATCAATAAGCTATCATAACATAACAAAACAAAACAATGAAAAGCCATATTTTAGATAATGATGCTGAAATATCTGGTGTGATAAACAATCCACATTTCAAGAACTCAACATTCCACAGGTCAAATTCTCCCTTTTTACAGACTATTGGAGTATTTTTTACTTGAAGCATAAGTACCATTGAGTTTTTTTACTCTCAACTATATGGATTTTAAATCTTGACTATAAATAAAGTAGTTTTTCTTTAAATAAACCAAATGTATTATTTAATTTGAGATTGAGTTACTTTTTAGTAAGCCTCCTCTCGCTTCTACTTTCAGAATTTCTCACTGAGCTCTTGAGGCTGCTTTCTTTAACCATTAAGAGACTCGTGGTCTTATCATCTTTTGCTGATGAGTGTTTCCTAATAGATATCATGTCAGTACAAAAGTCTCTTGGCCAGATCTTCAGTTGGTGTAAATTGGCGTAGGTCCAGTGACCTCAAAGAAGCTACATTGATTCTCACCAGCTGAGGATCTGGTTCTCTGAACTCCAAGTTGGTGGTGGATTCTCCATAAGAACCACATCCAAAATTTTTGACTAAGGTGGCTTTGGATTTTCATGTGAGCTGATCCAGTTTTTTACAAGCTTGTGTACCAGAGAAGACTAGATTCCATGGTTTCAATGTGAAAAAAGTTTATTACCTTGACAGGACTAAGCCATATAGGAAATTCACATGGCTATTGGAGATCGTAGCGGGGTGGTTACCCTACTCCTAAAATAAAAGGGGTAAAACAGCCCTGGAGTGGGTTGTTGCTGGATAGAAAGCAGCAAACTTGGGCTGTTGCTGGGAGAAAGCAGCAAACCAGGCTGATTGGAATTGCAGCCCAGCTGTGGCTGGGTCAGTTAGGGCCCAGCTGGCCCTGATAAAAGGGCTGAGAGTTTGGAACTCAAGGACCCTCTCTGGCTACACTGAGAGAGGAGGACCTGGCTGCCTGAGAAGCTGAGGAGGGTACCTAGGCTGGAGCAGCGATGAGGAAGGGACCGGCTGAGCTGGGGAATTCAGGCCTGGTGATCTCCCAGGCTGCAGGCCTGATACAAAGGCCTAACAAAGATACTGGGGTTAGACGGGGCAGCTGGACCCAAATCCCCCTTGTCTGTGATGACTGGCTGTTACACTGCGGTCTGCCCCAGGGAGCGGGGGTTTGATGATGACTGGCAGTATCCCAGACTGAGGCAAGGTGGGGCTCAGAGGATTGGGGGTTCCCCAGGGAGGGGAGACCCAGAGGCAGAGTGAGGGGGTATTGCCAGGGGCAGCACCCCAGGTAAAGGGCACCGGGATCCAGGGAGGGACACGGGGCCAGCGGACAGCGAGACACCGGGCTGCAGAGAGCGCTCCGGCTGCAAAAGAGATAATTCCTGGATGACCAGCAGGAGGCGCCGCAGGGATGAGTTGTTGCCTCACTATAGAGGGAGAAACAAAGACCCAGCTCTTTGGTTAAAAGATTGTCTCAGGAAATTAAAGTACAGATTCATACCTGTTGTGACTTGGCTGGAATTTCAGTCAGAAGGCCCATAGGGCCCATTCTATTAGAAAAATAGCAGGTTTGGCAGCCTGCCTTTGTCTATAGATTATTTGAAATCCAGAGAGGTGCTACCTGTCGTTCATTTCACACATTCACAAAGCATTTAGTCTCTCAAGTTTAAGTGCCAATTTGGAGCAGCAGAGCTACAGTCTTCTTGTAATAGCACTTTTTAGCCTTCATTTTGAGGCCTAGCGCTTTGTTTACGTGTCCTACAAAGGAGATCTAGTTTATAGCACGTTTATGTTAATCACGTGGTATAGAAATGTAATTGCTGTTGCTATGTTTTTATCAAGCCCTGGCTGTGGTCAAACTCTTCAAAACTCTGTACAAAACAAGAGGAAGTGGTCTGAAAAGTGCAAATTTGTTATTTATGATCACGTTCTCAGGGCACGTCTGAATCACATTCTGTTACTGTTCTTTTCTTTCAGGCCTGACTGGGCAACAGCAAAACAGCTCCTTGGAGATTCCAATTTCCTCAAAAAACTTTTAGAATACGATAAAGAAAATATAAAGCCACAGATATTGTTAAAGCTTCAGAAATATATAAATAACCCAGATTTTGTCCCTGAAAAAGTAGAGAAGGTGTCCCGGGCCTGCAGGTCCATGTGCATGTGGGTGAGAGCCATGGATTTATACTCTAGAGTCGTTAAAGAAGTTGAGCCAAAGAGGCAAAAGTTAAATGCTGCCCAGGTGCGTGTTTATGTCTCTAATGTCTTTTATTTGTTAGAATGAGAACTTGGATGATATTATTAATTTTTTTTTTTACTCCGGTAACACCTAGAAGTCCCAGCCACGGATTAGGATCCACTGTGCTGGGGGTTGTACACAGATCAAAAATCAGTTCCTGCTCTAACTAATGACATTTTTTTCATCCAGTATTGTTCTTTTAACTCTTTGGGCCAAATCTAGCAGAAAGTAGCCTCTTGGGCTGCTGTCCTGCCCTGCTACAGAAGCTACTTCTAGTTCCAAGGAGGACGTATCCTCTCCCTACTGTCTATAAGTGCTCAATTAATCATCATATGGCACTCCATTTGTGGGGTAGAATCAGCACATGGGGCAGTCAAGTATTGCTCATGACATTCTCGCCTTGTTCTTCCAAGACTGACCACACACAGGTCGTCTGGGGATAAATTTTCAAAAAGCTGTGGCCCAAGGGACACTTTCCCCAGCCGTTGGTCCTGTGTCCATGTACTGCCAAGCTGGTTACAGCAGAGACTAGTGTGTGTGACAGTTTCATATCCTACTCCCTAGAAGAACGGTGGAGGCACTCATTATGAAAATGCAACTTTATCAATAGGAAAAATGTGGCTTTAAACCAGAACATTTTTGTCAAAAAGACTCATTCATATGTAGGCACCTGACTGAGTGACCTGATTTTCACAAGTCCCCTGTATCTGCCACTTCCATTGACTTCAGCTCTTCTAAAAATCAGGCCACTAGGTTTGAAAGCCTTGGCCTAAATGTTTCCTTACGTTTTTAGGCTGAGCTTGATGCAACTATGGCTACCCTTCGTGACAAGCAAAGGAAATTAAAACAAGTGGAGGATCAGATACAGGCATTACAAGACCAGTATGAAAGAAGCCTTGAAGAAAAAGAGAGCCTTGGTAAGTGATTTCTCTTGAAGTCATTAAACAGTTACATTAGTCTTTCACTTTCATGCCTCCACTATACAGCTAGAGGGACCAGGGGAAACTAGCTAGCCCTGACCAGGACAGTCTCATATCATACACAAAATCAACACAGTGGTATGGAAATTAATATGCATATCAGTATCACCCTTCTGTGATATTATTACAGCAGGATGATTTGAAGAGAGTGTGCTGGGAGTTTAGCGAGGTCAGGAGATGTGTTCATGGGCCATAGTCTGTCCTGACGTACCCAATCAATAGGCCAAAAAGAAGTTTACCAGGGAGCCACTGTGGAACTTCAGGCTAGAAGAAAGGGTATGGGCAAAGGGAGGCTAAACCAGAAAGTAAGGGACAAGATTATTAGGAAAAATTGACTTTTTAATACTAATCACAGTCCAATAATTTTATAACTGTTTAGCAAGGACCATGGCACTTACCCAAGCTCGCCTCACTAGAGCTGGAAAGCTTACAGCTGCATTAGGAGATGAACAAGTTCGGTGGGAAGAGAGCATCAAGAATTTTGAAGATGAGATTTCAAACATCATAGGAAATGTGTTCATAGCAGCTGCTTGTGTTGCCTATTATGGGGCTTTTACAGCACTTTATAGGCAACTGGTGAGTAAAAATAATCTCCCTTTTCTTTTGGTCCTCCATAATGTGGTACTTGTGAAAGGTAACCAAACTGACATCACTGTAGAATTGCTCTAGCCTCTGAACAAGTACAATATGGACAGTGTCAGTCTAAGCATTCCCCTACAACTACATTAATCATCCTCAGACTTGTTGTTCAGAGTTCAGTTTTATTCCTTTTTCAGCCATTAGTGACAATTGTGATGGGTGTAGGATTATTAGCAGTACAAGACAAGGACCCCTGTCTATTCCGAAATGAACTAAAGACATTCAATTGTTGCCTCCTAAGCAATCAAGCAGCCATCCAATGATGATAACTTTTAATTACTACCAACTAGCATCCAACAGATTATTGTTACAAGTCCCATTGAATTGAATACAATCCCCATTCTCCTATGAATCTGTTTTTACAACTAATCTCTCTCCATCTCAGCTGATAGATTGCTGGATCAAGAAATGTCAAAATCTAGAGATTCCTATCAGTCCAGACTTCAGTCTTATCAACATTTTGGGGGATCCCTATGAAATTCGCCAGTGGAACACGGATGGGTTACCACGTGACTATGTGTCTACCGAGAACGGAATTCTTGTGACTCGAGGGCGACGCTGGCCACTGATGATTGACCCCCAGGATCAGGTGAGCACTGATTGTAAACTGTGCTGATGCAACTCCCTTTACAGAAATTCAACTCCTCCGTAAGTTTTTGTACCGGACAGTTCTAATGCTGACACCTTTTTCATGGTTGGCTTGGGGCCAGAGCCTCAGCTCGAGGAAATCAACATACTTCAGTGGAGCCATGCTGACCAATGCCAGCTGAGGATCTGGCCTATACATTTTCAATATGAGACCTGTGATTAAAAATAAAAAACACAATAATGTTTCAAGTATTGCATGGATTCTAATTTAATGTTCTCATCCCAATCAAAATTGGAATAGATTTAAAGTAATTAATAGAGGTTTCTAACTATAAAGAACACAGAAATGATTGCGCAGAATGTGTGATATAAAAACCCTCCAGAATATGAAAACTATAAACTGTATTGATAACAGGGGAAAAACAGGATTGCGTCCAGTTTACCTTAAAGGCCCAGGAACGAGTCTCAAAGATGTTCGAAGCTATGAAAGGAATTTCACAAAATAAAAGACTATGAAGTCTATTATTATTTTTATTATTATTATTATTTATTATTTAACCTAAAAAGGAGGAAAGAAAAATTGCATATATTGGCCTCACAACTGGTGTTTATTTTGTGCTATAACTTCACCACACATTTTTGTGGTTTTCCAAATCCCCTTAATTGACCTAGTGCTAAACGACCATTGAAAAACAGCCAGTTTTGTTAGGACAATTCCCTGAATTGATCACTTCTTTTTCCCGAAAGTGTAATTATTGGAAGAGGTAGGTGAGCACAATGAAAGAATTTAGAATGAAAAAACTTTTTCAATTTAATTTTTACATTTAAAACATTACAAGTATAAATCCACTATTAATTACTTTAGGGTCCAGTCGTGTCTGTGTGGGTATTCCTTCCTTCTTCACTCAACCCTGCAGCACCATCCTTTGCTCTTCCCTAGACATCATACAGTTCTCTCTTCATGGTCTGGTGTCCTTGTTGGAGGAGAGGGGCTGCTGACTGACTGGGCCAGAAGAAGGATTGGTGGGTCAGATGAGCACAAGGATTGCTCCTTCCTAATGCACAACTCATCCTAAAGGGGATGAATGGGAGGCCAGTCCTGCCTCTGGACACCAGCCTTGAGTGCACCAGGAAGAGTAATGTGTACCACACAGCATGTATAATCCCACTGGAAGCTGGCCCTCTGATATACAGTCCCTCTTAGAGCTTCTCTTGGGGCAGTGTTGCCTCAGACTACTCCCCAAAATTATTCTATGCCTTGAATGGCACAACTGGGACCTATAAAGGTCAATAAAATAATAGCAGTACCAGCACAGTTGAATATCACACCATGCGATGTAAAAGCCATAGATGTTACAGAGACAAGCAAAAACCTTATTTTCTGCTGATGCTTCTCAGGAATAAAGAGTTAGTGCAATTAATTTACTTTTCCTGACCAAAGCAGTGGTCTTAAGAATTGCACTTCTGAATATTGAGGCAAACATGCTAATTAAGCTGCTGGTCAAATGTGAAACTTAGCCAACCTTAGTGATTACTTTCGTTTCCTACATAGGCAAATCGGTGGATAAGAAACAAAGAAACGAAATCTGGTTTAAAGATAATTAAGCTTACAGATTCTGGTTTCCTGCGTACTCTTGAGAATGCTATTAGATTGGGATTACCTGTTCTTCTAGAAGAGGTATGTATCTTTTATCCATAAACTTAAATTACTATCTTTCTATTTCTATCTGTTTTAATATGTTGGAATTAGTAGGAACATCGTAATCAGACTTTTCGTGTATGAACTTCAGTTTTTTCTGACCACAAAATCCCAGAACCACTGCCTAACATTTTCTACATTTTAGCTATATTATTTTTTCCAAAGAAATGTTAACTAAAATAAAGATATAAAGGCCTGTTCAGTAAATATAGCTATTCAAAAAGCAAAAGAAAAGCTCTCTGTAATTCACAAAAAAAGAATCTCTAGGAGAAATTCATCCTACAGGACGATAATCTAAAATATATATTATAGGGTCACAGGTTTTTGCTTTGTTTTTTTCTTGAGAAACCTGCCTCCCATTTAAATTTTCATGTGGGTGGTATGTAGCCAGAGGATATTTTTTAATGAGACAATATGTTTTTGAAAAATGGAAAAAATGTTCTTACTTTCTGAAAAATCTGCAAACACTTTTTGTAATGACTTTGTGTACAAACATCACATCAATGTTATTTGTTAGCCTGGGAAGAGAGAGAGGGACAGATTCTCTGTCCTGTTGTGCTCTTGCAGTGCAAAGCAGTCTTAAACTTGGCTTAAGAGAAATGGTCTGAAGTAAATAGGATAAAATTCAATAAGGATAAATGCTAAGTACTCCACTTAGGAAAGAACAATCAGTTGCATACATACAAGATGGGAAATGACTGCCTAGGAAGGAGTACTGCAGACAGGGATCTGCAGTCATAGTGGATCACAAGCTAACTATGAGTCAACAGTGCAAAGATGTTGCAAAAAAAGCAAACATCATTCTGGGATGTGTTAGCAGGAGTGTTGTAGGCAAGACAGGAGAAGTAATTCTTTTGCTCTACTCCATGCTGATTAGGCCTCAGTTGGAGTGCTGTGTCCAGTTCTGGGTGCCACATTTCAGGAAGGATGTGGAGAAATTGGAGAAAGTCCAGAGAAAAGTGACAAAAATGATTCAAGGTCTAGAAAACATGACCTATGAGGGAAGATTGAAACAATTGGGTTTGTTTAGTCTGGAAGAGAGAAGACTGAGAGGGGGGCATGATAACAGTTTTCAAGTCCATAAAAGGTTGGTGCAAGGAGGAGGGAGAAGAATTGTTCCTCTTAACCTCTGAGGATAGGACAAGAAGCAATGGGCTTAAGTTGCAGCAAGTGAGGTTTAGGTTGGATATTAGGAAAAACTTCCTGTCAGGGTGGTTAAGCACTGGAATAAATTGCCTAGGGAGGTTGGAGATTTTTGAGAGCAGGTTAGACAAACTCCTGTCAGGGATGGTCTAGATAATACTTAGTCCTGCCATGAGGCAGGAGTCTGGACTAGATGGCCTCTCGGGTCCATTCCAGTCCTATGATTCTTTGATTCAAAGTGGCCAAATGGGGATTCCCCTGGCAGAGGGGAATTCCTGAGGTTGCTTTAATGTATGTTGGGGGTGAACATGGTAGTTTCTGAGATCATGAGACCCCCACAGTTTCACACAACTTCCTCCACTAGGGTCCTGTGGTCAGTGTAGCTGAGCCAGACTTGAGGATTATGGATGTAGTATAAGTCTGTTGTTTATTAGGCTGAATGCAATTTTTTTAAGTCATTCCCTATGGAAATTTGAATCTCTGAGGATTTTAAGAAGAAATTTGAAGGAGGATAAATGAGGTAGCTCTATGGAGATTTAAGGGGAGCTCCTCCCAAGGCATCACGAGAGAAAGCATGACGGTGCTTTTTAAAGAACTTAATAAGTGGGCAATGGAGGCTGGTAACATGAGCCAGTCAGGGGGTGAAAGTCGACATCTTGACAGAGAATGAGTGCTAAGTTGGGTGGGGATAGGCAGTAAAGGCCCTTGAAAGTGAAGACAAGCAGCTTGTTATGATGCGGTAGAGAAAGAGAAGCCAGTGGAGGAACACAAACATTGGGGTGACATAGTCAAAGTGACATGCTAGGAAAATGATCTTTGCCACATCCTTCTGAATAGATATGAGCAGGACAAGATTGTGTTTGTTAAAGCCAAAGAAGAAGACTTCGCAGTAATCAAGATGTGAGACGAGAGCCTGGAAGAGGATCTTAGCTGGGCTAGGAAAGGCCATATCTTTGACATGCTGCAGAAAGAATCTGAAAGATTGAACTATAACCTGTTTGTGATGACCTAGAGAGAGGACCAGTTTGAAGATGGCAGCCAGGTTGTGGGCCTGAGTGACAGGCAGGATGGTGTTGCCGACAGTGAACATCTTTCTCCACAAGCCCTCGGCCCTATCTAGTGAGGTTGCTGGGCAATGAGAGCAGCTGCCTAAGGCACCACTGCAGAAGGGTTACTACTGAATAAAGGACTAGTGGCAATATTAATAACCAAAAGAAAATGATCATACAATACATTTTCCATCTGCCCACCTAGAGTTGATTATGCCCTAGGTAGAAACTCAGTGAGTTTAAACTCAGAACTTTTTGAGTAAAATATCCCTCCCCTCAGTGTAAGATTTTATTCTGCTTGAATAATTCAGTACTGAGTTTATTTTTAAACTTCAGACTTGCTATAGACTTGTTAGTAGGCATGGCTCAAACACACTTTTTCCCTCCTTTCACAAGCACTGAAATCACCCATTACAAAGTGTCTGTGGCTTTCACCCACGTATCACAACAATGGTGTCACAGAATTGTGGTTTATTCAGCAGGAATAACTGTCCAATTTGTTACTTACCCAGCAATTTCTTTTAAAGTGACAGCAGCACATACAATTAATTGTTAACGGCTATATTAAGCCTCAAGTATCGGGGTAGCCATGTTAGTCTGTACAGATGCTTCCTGACTTACGCAAGCGTTCCATTCCAGAACACCTTGTGTAATGCGAATTTTGCATAAGTCGGAAACATACCTTCGACCATTACTTGTAAAAAAAAAAAACCCCAAAATCCTCCTATTTCTAGCTTATGGAACTTTTTCCGTAAGCTTGGATTTGCATACGTCAGGTTTACGTAACTCAGGGAGTGTCTGTATCCACAAAAACAACAAGGAGTCTGATGGCACCTTAAAGACTAACCGATTTATTTGGGCATAAGCTTTCATGGGTAAAAAACCCACTTCTTCAGATGCATGGAGTGAAGATTACAGATGCAAGCATTATAATACTGACACAAGAAGAGAAGGGAGTTTCCTCACACGTGGATAACCAGTGTTGAAGGGTGAATACAATCAGGGTGGATGTGGTCCACTCCCAATAATTGATGAGGAGATATCAATTCCAGGAGAGGCAAAGTTGCTTTTGGATTTATCACCATCAATTTAGGCTTGAATAGGGACTGGAAGTGGAGCCAGCCACTCCCAGTCCCTATTCAAGCCTAAATTGATGGTGATAAAGTTTCTCTTTGAAGTCTGTTTCTGAAGTTCTTTTGTTCAAGTAGGGTTACTTTTAAATCTGTTATAGACTGCCCGGGGAAGATTGAAGTGTTCTCCTACTGGCTTTTGTATGTTACCATTCCTGATGTCCGATTGTGTCCATTTATTCTTTTACATAGAACCTCAATTATAATATTTTCATTTGGCCCACAGACAGATATTCCTTGAATCCCATAGGCATGTCAGAAAAGCTATTCCTAGTTCCTCTGGCCCCAAGCTGTGACTTTAAAGCAGTCAGTATCCATTGACTCGAGACCAAGGTTCTGATTTGAGTAGCCATCAGAATCAGTAACGGCTGGAAAGAAAAAGATATGCACAAGTGAATTTCCACCAATGTGTTTGTTAATTTTCAATACCAGAGGTAAAAATTCAATGCTGTATTCATTGGCATGATATTTATGGCACTGGAATCTGATGATTCATGACTCACTTGAAAATTCAAATGTATTTATTTATTTTGAATTATTTTCTTACTTTTTTATAAATGTGCCTCTTAAAAATCTGTATGCTCATTTAAAAAAAAAGAATCAGCAACACGATAATGTCCATTAGCTAATGGATAATAGAAAACATGGCTTTGATTGCGTATTAACAAATGTAAACAAAAAGTCCCATATTCAATCCAAGAATTCCCAAGACACACTGAACCATTCCTTTCAGAAAAGTGGAAGGTGAACACATACGCCCTGCACCTTGCCCTGAAAATCAGCAGACAAAGGCATAAATAAATGGACTGAGATCCATGTCCAAAAAAAAAAAAGTCTCTTTCTTCTCAATGAGCATCCATGAAAAAAGCACTCTTGCCCATCCTTGCTATCTGGTCATCCAGAAACAAACACAGATCCAACGGAACCCCCATATCTTCATGTCAGCTAAGAAAAAAATAGTCATATTCTCTAAACTAAGGGACAGATGTCATCCTTGCATTTTCTTGGGACTGAATGCTATATGCATCTCAGCAAAGAATTTGATTATGTGCTTAACTGCTTTGCTAAATAGAATTGATGTAAGCACATGTGGAAGTCTTCTGTTGAATTAGGACCATGATTCTGCTCAGTTTACTGTTTCTGGTTCCCATAGTATGATGATTTTCTGTCTTGACTGTAACCAGTCAGAGATACAAGAAGAATGGGGCACCTGGGCACATAATACAGATAATAAAGGATGGTAAGAGTTGGTGAGAGATTCCCGTTATTGGACACAGCCCTGTCAGGTGTTGGACACTCTCCAGAACAACACTTAAAGCACATGCCTAAAGTTAAACTTAAGTGTAATACTGGGTTGGGCTAGAGAGCTCAACATTCTCCAGGATTGAGCCCATTAGGTCTTAGGCAGCAGGGGTGTATGGGTCCTTCCCATATTTTGATCAAGTTTTGAAAATAACGTTTTCATTACCAGTCTGTTTCTAAAGGGACATGACTTGTTTTTTAAATGTCTTGTGACTTCCTTTTTCTTTTTTTGTTAATGTGCCATAATGAAATGGGGTTGAACATATGCAAATTATGTACAGTGAGTTTGGTATTTTGTGACCAGAAAAAAAAAAATTAGGCCCAAATCCTACCAAGACCTTTGTATGTATATAACGTTATGTACCTGAGTATCCCAATGACTTCATTGTGACTATTCATGTCCATGAAGTTTGCATGTGTTTAAATCATTGTAGGATCAGGGCCTAGTTTTGTACTTTCTGTTCTCATGTAAGTAAAGGATATTTTCTTATATGTCTATGGCCTAGGCTACACTGGGGAGGGAGGCATAGTTGAAGTCGAAGTATCTTAGTTCGACTTACCTGGCCATCCTCACAGAGGCAAGTCAACCGCGGCAGCTCCCTCATCAATTCTGCTTACTCCTCTTGCCAAGCTGGAGTTCAGGAGTCAACGGGGAGCGCATTCGGGGATCAATTTATTGTGTCTAGATGAGATGCGATAAATCGATCCCCAATACATCGAACACTACCCGCTGATTCGGTGGGTATTATAGACGTACTCTAAGTCTTTGCTTTAATACTGTCTAAATTCTGTTACATCACTGATTTGTGCTCTGAGATAGTTCTGCAGTAAAACATGTAGGCTTTCTCCTGTTTGAAAAACAAAGCATAATTTGGAGTGTGTTTAATATCCATGGGATTTGGGCACATAACTCTGTTAGGCTCCTTTGAAAATCCAACCATATCCTATAACAAAAACTAAGAAAGCAGAGAATAATAAGTGAACTGAAGAATATCATTGGGACCATGTGTTTGTTCAGCAACTCTCAAAATGGAGTCCTGGTTCAGGACTATGCTCCTAGCCACTACAAAAACAATGAGGCGTCCTTGTGGCGCCTTAGAGATCAACGCATTTATTTAGCCAATACAGGCGTGTCGTGTCTTACACGAGGGTTGCGTTATGCGGACCCCGTGTATAGCCAAAATTGCATATAGCCAAAACACCGGTTGAGTTCAATGGCAGTCAGAATGGCCGGCATTATACATCACTGGTATTCAAACTAGGGGTCTCCGGCACTTATGTGGGGGGTCCAGGGCCTTGTCCCCCAACAATGGGCTGCCAGCCCTGATCCCCCAGGGCTGCCGACCCGGTCCCCGCAGCAGGCGGGCTGCCGGCTCCGACCCTGGTCCCCGCAGCAGGCGGGCTGCCGGCTCCGACCCCGGTCCCCACAGCGGGCGGGCTGCCGGCTCCGGCTCCGGTCCCCGCGGCGGGTGGGCTGCTGGCTGCAGCGCTGGTCCCTGCAGCGGGTGGGCTGCCGGCCCCAGTCTCTGTGGCGGGCGAGCTGCCGGCCCCAGTCTCTGCAATGGGCAGGTTGCCAGCTGCAGCCCTGGTCCCTGCGGCTGGCGGACTGCCGGCTGCAGCCCTGGTCCCCGCGGCTGGCGGACTGCCGGCCCCGGTCCACACGGCGGGCGGGCTGCCGGCTGCAACCCCGGCCCCAGCGGCAGGCAGGCTGCCGTCTGCAGCCCTAGTGCCCACGGCGGGCTGCCTGCCCCAAGTCCTGCAGCCAGCTGGCAGTGGCGTGCTGCAGCCAGTCTGGAGTCGGACCCCTTGAACTGGGGTCATGCACAGAGGCTTGGTTTTTTGGTTTTTTTGGGTTTTTTTCCCACCGCATAAAGCCAAAATCACACAAGTTAAATGCGCATAAAACGCGACATGGCTGTACAGTAATACAAATCATAAATAATTATTATTATTCTCCTTGCATAGAGTGGAGAGTGTTAATTTAATTTAGCATTTTAGTAATGAAGTGTTTCAGTTAAATGTAGAAAATACCTTAATCTGGTTTCTTTTTCTAAAGCTAAAGGAAGTCTTGGACCCTGCACTGGAACCTGTTCTTTTGAAGCAGACATTTGTTTCTGGTGGAAGAATGCTTATTCGCCTTGGAGATTCGGACATTGATTATGACAGAAACTTTAGGTTCTACATGACGACTAAACTACCAAATCCACACTACCTTCCAGAGGTATGATGCAGCATTCTAAATTAATGTCAGACAAATCATAATCCTCGCCGTAGCCCAGGGTTCGGGATCCATGCACGGTCCCACTTTAAAGTGGGGGATGCATTGCCATGGATCCCAATTTAAATATTTAAATTTGGGATCCATCGCCGCGACCATGCTGTATGCGAACCCGCGCTATAGCGACGCAGGCTATAGTGAGGGTCTGGTGTATTACTAGAAGGACATTATCAACTTCTGTTGGCCAATATTATTACAGACCTTCCCAAGTCTTAGCTGATATCTTCTATAATTAAAGTTTTAAAACAGGTGAAAAGAAAAAAAACATGTCCTTTCATTTCATGAGTGAATGTAGCACAGTACGGTCCAACATGGCCATGCTAGCGTATGTGAAAACATTCATGGATTTATTGACTGTTCTGACACAGTGGTATGTTCCTGCTGCACAGCATCACCAAGGCTGAGTCATGCCTCAGGGCTCAACCATTTTGTTGTGTCCCATATTGGAGGGTCAGAATACAGGGCCACTGAGACTGGCCCTGTGTGTTTGTTGTTGGATTCCTGTATGTGGGGTCTTCCAGAAGATCCTGCCACCTGGAGGGGAAAGCTCTGTCACGTGGCTTCTCAAATATTAACAACATGATAGCATGACTTACGTGAAGACCCTCCTTCACTAATGGACAATCTGTATGGCCTGTTTGAAGGACCTGTAGAGGGGACTCCTAATGGGCTTTCTTAGGAGATCCTACTGTCTGAAAGGGGATTGTTTCTTTTGTGGTTCCTCTGAAAATCCGCTACTAGTGAGATCCTCCACAATCAACTCCCTCCCAAATACCCCACTGAAAGTAGAGTAGCACAGCTAGTAGGATTTCCCAGAAAATTTACAGATGTCTATCTCTTTCTAGACAGCTATGGGGTCTAGCCAGATGCTGGATGGTGTAAGACTAGGTAACCATGAGTAATTGCTTTGATTAAGGAGTTACTTGCAGGCAACTGATACACATTTTATTTCAGAATTCTGTTATTTTATTTTGAGGTTCGTATGGTCCTGTATTTTATATTTATATGCTGTATCATCCAGTTTCCACACATAATATCATCTGTTACTTTACTTTGAAAGCATTTTGAAAATCAAGCAATCCGTTGAAGTGCCTAACAGTAGAAACCCAGGTTTGAAAAGATGCACAATCAGCTACTGGGGCCAGGGTATAAGGTGACCTCCATTCGGTTCTGATGTTGACTTGGAGTGTGAAAGTAGCCAAGTCGCCTAAGCCCTCTGTGTCTGAGTTCATTTTACAGTCACAGCAAATTAAAGATGCCCCAATAGGCCTCATGGTCTAAAGGACTAAGAACTGGGGTGGAAGCCAGGAATTTAGGAGTTCATTCTATTCCAGAGTGTAGGCAACTGGTCATAATAATTCTTTGTTCTTATGTAGCACTTTAAAGGCATGTTTTATTTATGGTTACAGCCCCTCAGGAGAGAGACAACTAAATTCCTTTTCTTACTACTTCAGCTTTTAAGTAATTGCAGCAGGCTGACTTTCAGAACTGCTGAACACCACAGCTCCAGTTGAAGTCAATCAGAAATGTTGGTGCTCAGGACTTCTACAAATCCAGCTCTGCAGGTTTAGACCTGCTTGTGTGATTAGGCACTTAACTCTTGTATGTATGTAGACAGCCGCACATATATGCATGTCACATCCTTCTTTAAGATCACCGCTTAAAAGCAATCATGGTTTCTTACTGTTCATGTACCAGGCCACTTTTCAAGTATTCAAGACTTTTGCAGTTTATAGCCATATTTTCTTAAGCTTGTCATCTCTCATACTAGTCATTGCAGACTGATTTCATGTCAAATTCAAAGTTTATAGATCCTGTCATGGGGTGCACAGCCAGACCCTCTACCGAAGGGACTTTCCAAATAAGTCCAGGGATACTTCAGCTTTGTGCAATGCCCGTGTCCTTTATTCTTTAAGCATTTTCCCACCACCAGTGTCCAAATCTAAGCAGTCCTTACAGGTTTCTCACCTACTGCAGGCTGGATCAGTAATGAACTAGAGGGCTTCCACCTCTCTCTCTGGCTGCCCCGCTTCTTCTGGCTCCTTCCCAGCCTTTTTACCTCCTGGTCTGTCAGGCTGGCAGGGTTGTCAGTTGCCAGGCAGGCATAAGGCTTTTCAACCAGCCCCAATCTATCCCCTCTGGATTGGAGCTGGTGTGGCAGGGGTCTGATTAGGTGTATTTGTGGCAGCACCCTGCCACAGGGCCCTACCAAATTCACAGTCCATTTTGGTCAATTTCACAGTCATAGGATTTAAAAAATCATAAATTTCATGATTTCAGCCATTTAAGTCTGAAATTTCACGGTGTAATTGGGGGGTTCCTAACCTAGAAAGGAGTCATGGAGAATCACAAGGTTATTGTATGGGGTGGGATGTTGTGATACTGCTACCCTTACTTCTACACTGCTACTGGCAGTGGCGCCTTCAGAGGTGGGTGGCCAGAGAGCGGCAGCTCCTGGCTGGGAGCCCAGCTCTGAAGGCAGCGCCCCGCCAGCAGCAACTCTGAAGTAAGGGTGGCATGGTATGGTATTGCCACCCTTAATTCTTCACTGCTACCAGCAGAGCTGGATCCTCAGTCAGCAGCCTCCACTATCCGGCCACCCAGCTCTGAAGGCAATACAGAAGTAAGGGTGGCAATACTGCGACTCCCCTAAAATAACCTTGTGACACCCCTACAACTCCCTTTTGGGTCAGGAACCCTAATTTGAGAAACACTGATCTTCCCCATAAAATCTGTATAGTATGGGTAAAAGCACACAAAATACCAAATTTCATGGGGAGAGACCAGATTTTATGGTCCGTGACGCGTTTTTCATGGCTGTGAATTTGGTAGGGCCCTATTTATAGATTCATCCTTTTGTGAGTTATGCGACAGGAAACAACTACAAGAATAATTATTGTACAAAGCAAAAACCATACTTTTATTTCATCCTCTCGTCCCTCCAAAAGTTTGATCAGACTCCCAAAAATCACTTTTGGACATAAAACCAACCATGTGACATTTCAGCCCAAATGGAAATTTTTGCGTACGTTGTGAGCAGCTGTAAATTGAAGTTTAGATTGGAAAAGACTCCTCAGCCATAACTCTACCTTCACTCTGGGTCTCATTATTATTCTTAACTAAACCCCTTATTTTATTATATTAGCCTACATAGAAATAATTTGTGTCATTTGTTGTGTTTATTCTACAGGTGTGTATTAAAGTTACTATAATCAATTTCACCGTAACCAGATCTGGCCTGGAGGATCAGCTGCTAAGGTTTGTAAGTTTTATTCCCATTATTTATTTCACAGCAGTTGCTTTTAAATGTTTAAGGTGACACAAGGATAAAATGAAAGAGGAAAATAATAAAGAAAATGTTTTCCCACATAGTTATATGAAGTACCAAGTCATAATCACCAATAACATAAGGACAATCTATTTCTTGCCTTAGTATGTATGTTTTCTAAAGCATCTTATGCTGGGATAGGCATATCTAATTTTTTAAGTATTGTAATAGCAATCAGCAATTTGTAACCCCGGATACATAATTACTTATATTTTTCTAATACTGTGTCTAATAGGCTAGATTTAAAAATCATAACCAACTGTTTGCCTTTAGGGGGAGCTGAATTGAGCCCAGATAATGAGCATGGAACACGCAGATGTGACATATTTGATATTGTTTATATTAATACCAAATAATAATATCCTTCATATACTCTGGGTTATAGGACAAGAGCAGACTTGCATTGATTTTAAAGTGAGAAATATACCCAGAGCATGGGGTTCTTCTTTGAGTAGGTGAAGACATGTATTACATTCAGGTGTTCATGTCCAGTGCATTGAAGCCAGAGAACGTTGTTTACCAGTACCCACTGGAGCAGTCTCATGCCCTCTGTCCCTTGTAGACCCTTCCCAAGCTATATAAGGGAGATACTGCCCCGACCCCCATCAGTTCCTTCTCACCACCTGTGGCTTGAGTCAGAGCGGTGTCTCACTTCATGTTCTTCCTCAGTGTTTCTCTAGGGTTTTTTTTTTCTGCAAATGCTTAGTTAAGTTTAGTAGTACCATAGGGTTTAATTTAGCTTAGTGTAGTCAGTAGAATTTTAGCTCAGGGTGCTGCCTTCTCCAGGTTTTAAACATTGCCCTTCATGCGGGGTTTCTATCCCTAATAGTGACCCATACACACCGGATGTATATTGACAAAGAGTCCTGTGGCACCTTAAAGACTAACAAAAGTATTGAAGTATAAGCTTTCGTGGGCTAATACTCACTTTGTCGGATGCAAGCAGTGGAAGTATCCAGAGGCAGGTATAAATAAGTAGGCAAGAACCAGGTTACAGATAACAAGGTTAGTTCAATCAGGCTGAATCACCTTGTTATCTCTAATCAGGGAGGATGAGGTCCTCTTCTTGCAGCTGATCTGGAGTTATGAACGCTGAGAGAGGAAAAATTGCTTTTGTAGTTAGCTAGCTATTCGTAGTCTTTGTACTATCCTGAGATGATGGTGTCAAATTTGCAAATGAACTGTAGCTCAGCAGTTTCTCTTTGAAGTCTGGTCTTGAAGTTTTTTTGCTGCAGGATGGTAACCTTTAAATCTGTTATTGTGTGTCCACGGAGATTGAAGTGTTCTCCTACAGGTTTTTGTATATTGCCATTCCTAATATCTGATTTATATCCATTTATCCTTTTTTGTAGAGACTGTCCAGTTTGACCTATGTACATAGCAGAGGGACATTGCTGGCACATAATGGCATGTATTACGTTGGTAGATGTGCAGGTGAATAAAATGGTGATGGTATGGCTGATCTGGTTAGGCCCTGTGATGGTGTCGCTGGTATAGATGTGTGAGCAGAGTTGGCATCGAGGTTTGCTGCATGGATTGGTTCCTGAGTTAGAGTTATTATAGATTTAAAGGTTATCATCCTGCAGCAAAAAAACTACAAGAGTTCATTCAAAGAGAAACTGCTGAGCTACAGTTCATTTGCAAATTTGACACCATCAGCTTAGGACTGAACAAAGTACCTGTGGTAACCCTGCGGTCACACTTAGCAAATAGTGACTTTTTAATATCTTCTGCAGAATTTTCCTATATAGTCAGTTAAAGAAGGTTATTGATCTTACACCTTAGCTAGGCAGTAACTTTGTGTTCCCCTGGGAACTTCATGGAGCTGCATGTTCCATACTAGAGGGCCAAATCTCCTAACTTACACTGCTGGATTTAGCGTGGGAGGGAAGCTTTTGCTCCTTCCCTGATCCTCAGCTTGGCCAGCAGGTGAATGGCCCTGATGTAATTTAGGGCAGCCTAAGAATGCTGTAAGTTATGTCAGCTTCTTTGACTTGGACTGCCAGAGAACATTACACTCTGGTTTCACTCCTAGACAGCTTAGTAACATCCCCTATGCCACATGGGGATTCCCCCTATGTTAGAGGAATCCATAATTGCTCTGCATTCCCGTTATGCCACTGGAGAAACACAGAAGGGATGAAATGAGGAGCCAGGAGTGTTTGGGAAAATTGGTTGCAATGAACTGGCTCACTAAACAAAAAGGCAATGAGGGCAAGAGAGAGCAGGTGATAAAGCTACTAACCAGAAATTCAAATGTCTTTTCTAGTGATGTTGTGCGACTGGAGAAACCTGAACTTGAGGAACAAAGAACCCAGCTCATCGTGAGAATCAATGCTGATAAAAATCAGCTGAAAGCTATTGAAGACAAAATTTTAAAAATGTTGTTCACTTCTGAGGGAAACATTCTAGACAAAGAAGAACTCATCAACACACTCCAGGAATCAAAGGCAGGAGACTCACTTTTGCAATACCTTGTTTTAATTAAAAATAAATGATTGATCTAGGGCTGTATGAAATGTTACATGGGGCAAGAATTACAGATTTATGTTTCTCCTTTATATGTTGACTTTTACAGATCCACAGTCCTAAAATAATAGGCCAAGCTTTCAAAACTCAGACCCATGGAATGCAGTTACTTAGGGGTCATGTGTCTCAATATAAAACCATTTTAAAAATCTAAATGAATTATATCCAGTAGTTTCCTATCTCTTGTTTTCGTTAATATTTTAATATTGTAGGTTAGCTAGGCAATATTTAACTCCACAAAATTCATGATTGTTTGTTACTATCAGGCAAATAATCTGCTAATGTGGTTGCCATTAAAAAGTCAGCATTTGGTAATAGTTACCACACTGTGTATGAAATACCACAATCTCCCCTTGCGCTTACAATAGGGAATAGTTGTTAACTATGTGGAATCTGTTGACAAATGATAACTTTATTGATTGTCACTCTAAGTATATTTGGCTCAAGATTTTTTCTTTCTGAAAAGATTAATTCTTTAAATAAGAAAACTATGTGTGATAATTAAGCAGTGGTTTCACTGTGCTTATCAAGGCTAGGTTCAGCTACACTTGTTCATATCAAATTGTATCTTATTCCACAAGTAATCCCACTGAAGTAGATGGGACTCTGCCTATTTGCTCCCCAGTGTGAATAGGGACTATACAGTCTTACCAAGTGGGACTGTTTGCAAAGTAAGATTCTACTCAGTGTGAAAGCCATAGTAAAGATCTAGCTGTGAATTGTAGAATTCCTTAGATTGGCCTAGTTCGTAATGGACAAAAGTCTGTGTTACAAAAACCACAGTCCCAGTTGGTCAAAGCTGCCCTCTACTTGGTGGTCTCAAACACATATTGCACAAACCACGAAGAATGAACTACCATTTCACTCCTTTCAGGTCAGGTCTGAGACACACCAGATGGGTAGTGTGGGGAAGCTCGCACTATTGTTACCCTTGTAGTATCAGCACAGTGCATAATTTGGGTTAGGGAAAATGTAACCTATCATTCTCTAAACTCCTTCTGGCTGATTTTGGCCCATAACATTCACATTCTCAAAAGTGTAATAAAGTAAACTAATACTAAGGAAAGCTGGAAAATCAGACCCATCCGTTGTACATTTATTTGCTGGTAGAGTTTGAGAGTAGTCATCTACATGTAGGGGCAGAGCTTCAGATGAAGTAAATTGGTATCACTTCATTGAGGCTTAGGAGCCAGCCCATAATATCCAACAGAATGTAGGCCATCATTCTGGCATGATGTTAAGCAAGCCTTCAACTCTCCAGCATCTCTCAGTACTGAGGCTGAATAAGTTGCTTGATTTGTGTATGGTTCTATTCTTCAGTTAATTATTTGGTAAACATTCTAAATATATTTGCCTTTCTTTTTTTTTCTTGTCATAGTTTTTCATGATCTTCTGGGATACAGCCTCTGCTAAAAACCTACTAGTTATTCTGGGCGGTAAACTGATGTTGTTGACCAGTGACATTGTCAGTATAAGTTACAAAAATCATCATAATACATTGATTTGCATAAATATTTAGCATTTCATTTTAAATTATCAGGGGAACTAAAACTGTTCAATAGCTAAGACATAACCAAACCGAGATCTTGAGTTTCTGGTTTGTGACCAGCCAAAAGTTCTCTGTAGCTCTTGGAATAGAATTCCTCCCTCAGCATGAGATGGCTCTTACATGTCTTTGGCAAGTGATGCATAAAATTATACCAGTGCCATCACATCAAATGAACACTTGCTCCTTGTGCTCCAAGCTCTCTCTCTCATGAAATGTTTTGTAAAATGCTATTAAAGCTTGTTTCTTTTAGGTTACATCTGGTGCCATTAAAACAAGGCTAAAAGAAGCAGAATCTACTGAAGAGAAGATAAATGCGGCTCGTGAAAAGTATCGCCCTGTTGCTACTCGAGGGTCTGTCATGTACTTTGTAATTGCCAGTCTGTCAGAGATTGATCCCATGTATCAGTTTTCCTTAAAATATTTTAAGCAGGTTAGTTTCATTTTTCTTTGAAGTAAATAGTATTTAGTATAATGAAGATATGAAAAGAAATAATTAGATATATAACAGGCAGCAGAATTTAAGCCTCTAAGAAGAGTTTTTCCATTAAATCAAAAAAGAATTCATTGTTTCTAATTTTATGACAAATCTGGAAAATTAGTAATGTTATAAAACTTCCAAGTATGATTCTAAGTACTGTTTCCAAATTTAGACATGCATTAGGTGTCTAGAGATAAGTTGTCTGATTTTCAAAACTGCAGAACACTCAGAGGCAAGACATTTAATATGATGATTTTAATGGTCCCTTCTGACCTAAAGTCTCTGAGTGGTGGTCAGCACCTCTTAAAATCACTGTTGTTTAGGTGCCTGAATTTAAATAACTGAGTTTTATAATATTTAATATAAGCGATTTTTCCAGCGCCTCACAAGAAGTCTGCACCCTGAAGAGTACCTGACTCTTCAAAGTTAGCTTATTTTTCTAGTTCAGTTGTGAAATTTTGGTCCATGGAACAGGGGTGCTTGTTAGACCATTTCCCTGTAGTCCCCAGAGCTTTCTATGTCACAATGATGAATAATCTCTATCAAATGAAATGAGAGGATGTAAGCCACACCCATCATATTAAAGTGAGTTTATTTTCTCATCTTATCTTCTTACTATTCTCTTAATATTACTTCTTCAAAATTCCACGCACTATAATGATTGCAGAAAAAAATGGGAATCATTACTGAGAGGTTAGAGAGGAGACATGCTCTGTGTATGAGAGGATCTCACTTAAGAAGTATTGTACAATATGACATAGTTTGAGAATCATTGTTCTAGGCCAGTGAATTAACCTAGAAGTATGCTATTATTAACAGTTAGAAATAAGCACATCAAAACTATGTTTGTTTTTTTCTTGCAGTTGTTTAATACAACTATTGAGACTTCTGAAAAGAATAATAATCTGCAGCAGCGCCTGGCAATACTGCTTACTCAGACTCTCTATGCAACTTATACCAATGTTTCCCGTGGCCTTTTTGAACAGCACAAACTCATCTATAGCTTTATGCTGTGTATCGAGATCATGCGGCAGAGAGAAGAACTAACAGATGCAGAATGGAATTTTTTCCTGCGTGGTTCTGCTGGCTTAGATAAGGTGCACTTGGAATAGATTGATGACAAACAAAGTAGTAAATGATTATATATTTTTGGTTTTGCAAAGCGATTTGTAGATAGTGAAAGGAGGTTGGTGTCTAAATTTATCTTTACAATAGTGACTTTGGTGACTTCTGATTGTGATTTTCCATCATGTGATATGATACATTTTGAGGCCTGAAACATTTCAACAGTTATTTTTGGCATTTGTTACTTATTGGTTCCAATCAAAGAAAGCAACAGCATTTAAACACATACTTAATTTTAAGCATGTCAATGGGACTTGAACAGGTACTTAAAGTTGAGCATGTGCTTAAGTGATGTTCTGAATAAGAATGAATTGAAGATCATGTTTAATTGCTTTTCTGAATGGAGGCCACTATTAATAAACTTGTTTCTTGTGCAACTTTCACATTTTGACTATTAAAAATAGTCATATATTTGTTGAGATTTTATTTACCTTCTTCTTCCTTCATATTTTCACTGATCCTTTCATCTTTCCAACAGCAACGCCCTGCGAAGCCTGACGTTCCATGGCTCGAAGACACCATGTGGTTTATGTGTTGCGACTTAGAGGAAACCCTCCCGAGTTTTCAAGGAATTCAGAATGAAATACTGTCCACACACATTTTCATTAAATTAGGTAACATGATAAATAAGAAAGTGGATTGGAAAAGCCATTTTGCTTCTTCCAAACCTCTGCTTCAAAGGGAGGGGAGGTTTCTGCACTGATTCTACTCATATTTTATCAAACCTATTTTTGAACAGCTTCAGAAACAGTAACTCAGCCTCTGCAGCAGACAGTTTATTCAAAGCCTTAAGACGTTTGTTATGTGTACAATGCACTTTTGCATGTTCCCTTTGACATAATAACTCCTTTCCCTGTTACTCTCATTCACACTCTCTGCCGGGGGGACTTGGCAGCTCTCTTCTTTCAACAGGCTTGAGCTCCCCACATTGGAAGAGTGGGGGCAGCCGCAGAGGAGGCCCCCATCTCTGCCAAAGCCTCAAAGTAGGCAGCAGAGGCTCCCTCTTTTGCCCAACAAATGGCAGCAGGGCTCCTCCTGATTACTTGGGAGAAGCAGGGCAACAGTATGATCCCTTCTCTCAGAACCAACAGTGCCCCCCTCTTTCTCCCAGTGATGTGGAGGTAGTAGCCAGGAGTCTACGCTACCACAATAGCTGAAATGTATCTGCTTTCTTGGAAGAGTGGGCTAGGCCTGCTGCACTATTCTTTCACCACATACACAATCTTCTGCAGCAGTGATGTTGACAGTGCCCCCTCAATCAAGTGATACTGCAGGCAATGCCTCATTAAGATGAATGGGCTGCCTACCCCTCTCAGAGCTATTGTTTTAGACTCTCTGCAAGCTCTGGCAGACATCTCACGGGTCACCTTTTCAAACTTTTCTTTGAAACCACGAGAGATCAAAAGCCATTTAAAAAGAATTGAAGCTCAGATTCTGACATAATTTATGTGACAGCAGAAGCCTATTGTGTCTATGCCTTAATCCAACATTGTCTAGCCCCAAAATAGAATCCTACAGCCGGTCACAGAGGCACCGTGATTGCATGCAAAGAGCCAGTTAGACCTCTAACTCAAGTGCAGAAGAGAGCCTTTGCCTTTTTGAAAATGTGGTCTTAAATATCACCTGACCATTGGGAATGATTTCTGCTTTGCAAATTCTGAATTTAAGACATTGCTAATGCCCATATCCTTTGTAGGTTGCCTTGAAGTTCGTGTCAACCCAGAAACTTCGGAAACGTACGATTCTGAACCCTCCCCTTCTGCAGAGCAAACCGAAGAAGAAAAAAAGGGAGGCCCAGCGAAAGCTTCCTGGGACACAAGATTGACCATGTTTCAGAAATTAATTCTTGTGAAAAGTTTTATGGAAGAAAAGGTAAAATCCAATTGGACAGAAATTTGCATCCACACCCAAGCTCCAAGAATTTGCAAAAATGTTTATTTTGGGCCATATTGTGTCATTTGGATGTTGGCTCGAAGAGGGAATGATGCAAAGATGAACCTTCCCCATGGAAGCTTGGATCTGTATGGAGAAAAGGGCTAGACCCCTTCCCTGGCTTCTTTGGGACTATGTGAATCTGCCACAGGAGCGGTCCCTGTACTCTTCCAAGCAGAGGGATTGAGATTTGTGACTGCCCCATGGGTGGCAGGATGGAAAGGCTCCTTGTACCAGTCACAAACTTTCCCTTTGTAATTAGTTTATATTTACTATGGCTCTACTGCAAAATCTGTGAATTTTAGAGTGCAGTTGACTTCATAGGGGCTACTCACATGCCTCTGTGGACCATGGTCAGTTCTAGTTTGCCAGTTCTTATGATATTATCCAAACGTTTTAGATGTTGAATTGCCCCTAGTACTAACCGAGGCGTGTTTGAGTTAACACCATGCAGTGAATGCTTTATGTTTGTGGGTTTCGGAAGGTCGTGGCTTGAAGGGATTGTAATGATTTTGAACTTGGAGGATTGATGATTTTCACTACTGATTAATTAGCCTTTATTATTTGTATTTGCCCCAGTGAGGACTGGGCCTGATGGTGCTGTACAAAGACGTACAAAGCTACCGTCCTGGCCTGGAAGGGTTTACAGTCAAATGTAAATACTGTTCTCTGTGTCTCTTCAGGTGGTCTCTGCACTTACTGAGTTTGTAATCGAGAACCTTGGAAAACAATTCATAGAGAATCCCCCAGTTGACTTGGCAACTCTTTATCAAGACATGTCCTCTTCAACTCCTCTGGTGTTTATCCTAAGCACAGGCTCTGACCCCATGGGAGCTTTCCAGAGGTTCGCAAAAGAGCGAGGATATTCAGAACGGTACAAATTACATGGTTTTATTAGACATGCTACTCAGCTGGGATGCTCAAAGGACCCTAAGGAGTTTAAGGAAACTGGGTATTGGGTATCAAAGAACTCTAAGGATTTTAAGGGAACTGGGTACCTAATTACTCTAATCTTCTTTGAAAATCCCACCCCGTTATGCTTGCATATCTATTCCATTGATTTATACTGTAATGCGTACTGTGGAATGGTGGGGGGAATGCTGGCCCCACAGACTTTTACCATTGACTTTCGTGGGATCAGGATTTAGAATAATAGAATCATGGAATATCAGGGTTGGAAGGGAACTCAGGAGGTCCAAGCCCCTGTTCAAAGCAGGACCAACCCCAACTAAATCAGCCCAGCCAGGGCTTTGTCAAGCTTGACCTTAAAAACCATTAAGGAAGGAGAATCCACTACCTCCCTAGGTAACCTAATATCCAACTTAAACCTCCCCTACTGCAACTTGAGACCATTACTCCTTGTTCTGTCATCTGCTACCACTGAGAACGGTCTAGATCCATCCTCTTTGGAACCCCCTTTCAGGTAATTGAAAGCAGCTATCAAATCTCCCCTCATTCCTCTCTTCTGCAGACTAAATAATCCCAGGTCCCTCAACCTCTCCTCATAAGTCATGTGCTCCAGCCCCCTAATCATTTTTGTTGCCCTCCGCTGGACTCTTACCAATTTTTCCACATCCTTCTTGTAGTGTGGGGCCCAAAACTGGAAACAGTACTCCAGATGAGGCCTCACCAATGCCAAATAGAGGGGGATGATCATGTTCTTCTTTGAGTGCTTGCTCATATCGATTCTGTAGCAGTGCCTGGGATTCTTCTATCCTAAGTGCAGGACTCTGCACTTGTCCTTGTTGAACCTCATCAGATTTCTTTTGGCCCAATTCTCTAATTTGTCTACATCCCTCTGTATCCTATCCCCACCTTTGAGTTTAGTGTCATCTGCAAACTTACTGAGGGTGCAATCCACACCATCCTCCAAGTCATTAATGAAGATATTGAAGAAAACTGGCCCAAGGACCAACCTTTGGGGCACTCCACTTGATACCGGCTGCCAGCTAGATGTGGAGCCATTGATCACTACTCATTGAGCCCGACAATCTAGCCAGCTTTCTATCTACCTTATAGTCCATTCATCCAATCCATACTTCTTTAACTTGCTGTCATGAATACTATGGGAGACCATATCAAAAGCTTTGCTAAAGTCAAGGAATAACACATCCACTGCTTTTCCCTCATCCACAGAGCCAATTATCTCGTCATTGAAGGCAATTAGGTTAGTCAAGCATGACTTCCCCTTGGTGAATCCATGCTGACTGTTCCTGATCACCTTCCTCTCCTCTAAGTGCTTCAGAATTGATTCCTTGAGGACCTGCTCCATGATTTTTCCAGGGACTGAGTTGAGGCTGACTGGGCTGTAGTTCCCCGGATCCTCCTTCTCTTTTTTAAAGATGGGCACTACATTAATCTTTTTTCAGTCATCCACGACCTCCCCTGATCACCATGAGTTTTCAAAGATAATGGCCAATGGCTCCGCAATCACATCCGCCAACTCCTTGAGCACCCTTGGATGCAGCATATCCAGCCCAATGGACTTGTGCTCATCCAGCTTTTCTAAATAGTCCTGAACCACTTCTTTCTCCACAGAGGACTGGTCACCTCCTCTCCATTCTGTGCTGCCCAGTGCAGTAGTCTGGGAGCTGAACTTGTTCGTGAAGACAGAGGCAAAAGCATTGAGTACATTTGCTTTTTCCATATCCTCTGTCACCAGATTGCCTCCCTCATTCAGTAAGGGGCCCATACTTTCCTTGACTTTCTTCTTGTTGCTAACATACCTAAAGAAACCCTTCTTGTTACACTTAACATCACTTGCTAGCTGCAACTCCTTTCTGATTTCACTCCTGCATGCCTGAGCAATATTTTTATATTCCTTCCTAGTCATTTGCCCAATCTTCCACTTCTTGTAAGCTTCTTTTTTGCATTTAAGATCAGCCAAGATTTCACTGTTAAGCCAAGCTGGTCACCTGCCATATTTACTATTCTTTCTACACATCAGGATGGTTTGTTCCTGCAACTTCAATAATGATTCTTTAAAATACAGTCAGCTCTCCTGGACTCCTTTCCTCTTCGTGTTATTCTCCCAGGGGATCCTGCCCATCAGTTCCCTGAGGGAGTCAAAATCTTGTTTTCTGAAGTCCAGGTCTGTATTCTGCTGGTCTCCTTTCTTCCTTGTGTCAGGATCCTGAACTCGACCATCTCATGGTCACTGCCTCCCAGGTTCACATCCATTTTGCTTCCCCTACTAATTCTTCCCTGTTTGTGAGCAGCAGGTCAACTAGAGCCCCTAGTTGGTTCCTCCAGCACTTGCACAAGGAAGTAGTCCCCTACTCTTTCCAAAAACTTCCTGGATTGTCTGTGCACCACTGCATTGCTCTCCCAGCAGCTATCGGGGTGATTGACATCCCCCATGAGAACCAGGACCTGTGGTCTAGTAACTTCTCTTAGTTGCCTGAAGGAAAGCCTCATCCACCTCTTGGCCCTGGTCTGGTGGTCTATAGAAGACTCCCACACAACATCACCCTTGTTGCTCATACTTCTTAACTTAATCCATAGACTCCCAGGTTTTTTTGCAGTTTCATGCTGGATGTCTGAGCAGTCATACTGCTCTCTTACATACAATGCAACTCCTCCACCTTTTCTGCCCTGCCTGTCTTTCCTGAACAGTTTACATCCATCCATGACAGTACTCCAGTCATGTGAGTTATCCCAGCAAGTCTCTGTTATTCCAGTTGCATCATAATTCCTTGACTGAGCCAGGACTTCCAGTTCTCCCTGCTTGTTACCCAGGCTTCTTGTTTTTGTGTATAGGCACTTAAGATAACTCGCTGATCATCCTGCTTTCTCAGAACAAGCAGGAGTCCTCCCGCCTTGTACTCTCCTGCTTGTGCTTCCTCCTGGTATCCCACCTCCCCACTTACTTCAGGGCTTTTGTCTCCTTCCTCTGGAGAATCTACTTTAAAGCCCTCTTCACTAGGTTAGCCAGGCTGCTTGCGAAGATACTCTTCCCTCTCTTCGCTAGGTGGAGCCCCTCTCTGCCTAGCACTCCTTCTTGGAACACCATCCCATGGTCAAAGAATCCAAAGCCTTCTCTCCGACACCACCTGCATAGCCATTTGTTGACTTCCATGATTCGAAGGTTTCTATCTAGGCCTTTTTCTTCTACAGAGAAGATGGACAAAAATACCACTTGCGCCTCAAACTCCTTTATCCTTCACCCTCTCCATACATTAATGTACGTTAAAATAATTTTTTTAGTTCTCCTTCAAACTATATACTATAGCTATGCTTCAGAGATCTCTATATTTGTTGTAATAGTCAAAGCTGTCAAATCAGACTCCTGAAACTATATGAGGCAGCTAAATAACATTAGTACAGTTTTCAGAGATTATAAGCACTTTCAGCTCCCATAGGCTTCAGTGGATTTGTAGGTGCTCAGCATCTCTGAAAATTAGGCCACTTTTGTTTAGGGTCTAAATATGGATTGAGGAGCCTAAATTTCAGCACCCAAGTTGGGAAATTTTGGCCATTATCTTTAAAAGCCACAAATTCTAAAAAACCTACCATTTCAAAAGTCACTATATGTTTAGATATTTACATTATGAACACTGACAAAATTTTCTCTCCGTTTCAGAGTACGGTCAATTTCACTAGGGCAAGGGCAAGGACCTATTGCAGAAAAGCTGATAAAGGATGCAATGAAAACAGGAAATTGGGTTTTTCTGCAAAACTGTCACCTAGCAGTTTCATGGATGTTAGCTATGGAAGAGCTTATAAAAACCTTTACCGAGCCAAGTATGTAATTTTCCTTCTACAATACAATATACTTTCCCGAAGGTAGTGCCAAATCAAAAGTGTGTTTTTCCACTTTTTGGTTGTCTTGCCAATGAGATGTGAAAGGGCCAAAGAAATGGTCATCTGTAGGATTAAGAAATTGCTCATCCTATTAGAGAGTATTACTCTTATTCTACGCCCTGTAGTGCTCATTTATTTATTATTTTCATTTACTTGTTTATAGGCTTTCACCATTGTATCTGTTCACCTCACGTATATTAACAAATGTATTCGTATGAATAAATTTATCCTCACAGTGCCAACACCCAGTAAAACAGGGAAATATTATCCCAATCCACAGATCAGGAACTGAAGCACAGAAATATTTACATATGATTCATCACAGTGCTCCCCTATCTACTCCACCCAACACACCAAACTACTTTGCCAAATGTGTTTGGAAGTGGGTAGTTTGGTAAAAGAGTATGTGTAAACAGGAAGGCTGTGGAGGGGCAGAGTTCAAGTTGTGGTCTGCTGTAGTGACCAGGTGTGTGCTTGTAGGTGACTACAGGTGTGTTGGATGGCTTACACTGTAATTTCCTTGCTTTTAACGGGTTTGTTCCATGTATGTAATGTCGGTCACAACTTTAATTGCTTCACATTGAAGTTTTTTGTACATTATAAAAATTAAGGTCCGGGTTGCTTCAGCTAACTCCCACGGGAAAACTCCAGCCACTAACCAGATGCCGTTTCTCCAACTATATTCACAGACTCACAGAGAGCTGAACTCTTCTCTTTGAGAGCTTCCTTCTCCTCAGCCTCCTCAAGTCCTCTGAAAATCAATCCTTCTATAGCAGCAGCTGCAATGGAACCCAGCTGGTCTGCTTTTTGCCTCTCTTTGGGTCCCTGTTAATCCTTTCGCTACCGTCATAATGCACAGTTTGTTTATTGTCCTTCACTGTCCCTATAAGTTAGTGTTTAGCCAAGCTGTACATATTGGAGTTGATTTTGAAGGCATAAAGACTATTTAGAAATTCAGCTCCCATTGAAGGTCAATGAAAGCTGGCCTCCTGATTTCTTTAGACTCCTTTGAAAATTCCAGCCATTTAGTTCTTTTACTATTTCTTTATATGTCAGCACTTCTATCCCCTTAATTATTGAGTTGTTTTTCTCTGTACTCCATTATATTTTTCTGTAGCTTTCTATTACTTAGGTGCCTAGAACAGAACACAGTATTCCAGGTTTGGTAGCAATATAGTCACGTACTGAGGGAGTGTTATTTATGACGTGATACTTCTGCATATACAGCTCAAAATTACATTAGCATTTCTTGCTGCCATATCCCATTGCAATCTCATATCTAGCTGTCTGCTATCATCCCTCAATCTCTTTCAGCATTATTGCTTTTCAGGTTTTTCTTTCCAAAGTAATATCTGTATTTCTTATTATTTGTCTCCATATGCATTTTACTGAGTCTTGCTTTTGTCTCCTGACTCCCCTATAGTCCCCACTCTCCAAGCTTTTCACATTTCTTCTTACTATCTGTTTATGTTCACTGGTGTTTGAAACACTTCCCAAATTGTTCCCTGTAAATATAATGCTGTTTACTCCCTCTTCCAGATCAGAAATGAACATTAGATAGAGTATGTATTTCCAGTACTCCAGTACAGATAGATCTTATAGCAAATTGCTTAAGATTTGTGTATGAATTTAAACAACTAAACTCTTTCACAGGAGTGTAGTGAATGTACTCTTTCTTTTGGTTTTCAGATGTTTCCATTCAGGAGAGCTTTCGACTCTATTTAAGTTCCATGCCTAGTGAAACCTTTCCTGTGACTGTCCTTCAGAACTCTGTCAAGGTAATATATCTGCAAATAACCCTAAGCAAAATGAACAATGCAAGGATGAAATAAATTATTTATAGAGTATCTCACCATATACAGTCTTCTACAAAGATAAGGTACAGTTGCGACCACATCCAGCCTTCTTGCCAAATGTGGTGTCTTCCATCCATACCAGTCAGGACATCTTCCTCCCCATATTCTGTGCTAAGCTGCACAAGACCAATGAGGAGAGGCAACTGCATGCCTTGAACATTCAACATGCCTTGGTGTTCTACCTGGAGCATACCAAGCCCTTTTGCAGGTCGACACAACTCTTCATCCCAACAGTGAACAGGATGAGGGTTCTTCCAGTGTCCTCTCAGAGGATCTCCAACTGGATCACTTCCTGGATCACAGACCTGTTACGAGGTCCAACTGCTGCCTCTGGTGAAGGCCCACTCAATGAGAGTGGAAGTGTCCTTGATGGCCTTCCTGGCACATGTCTCCATCCAGAACATTTGCAGAATTGTGATGTGGTCTTCGGATCACACATTCACAGCACACTACGCCATCACACAACAGGCCAGAGACAACTCTGGGTTCAGCAGAGCTGTGTAACAAGCTACACTTCCATGAACTCCTACCCACCTCCACTGGTACTGCTCAGAGGTCACCTAACATGGAATGGATATAAGCAAGCACGCGAAGAAGAAAAGACAGTTACCTTTTTCCATAACTCATGTTCTTCGAGATGTGTTGCTCATGTCCATTCAATGACCTGCCCTCTTTCCCCACTGTTAGAGTTCCAGCAAGAAGGAACTGGGATGGGGGGCGGCAGCACCCCTTATGCTGTGGCATAAGTACACCACTCCAGAGGTAATTGTATTTTGTGTTCTTAAAGAAGGAAAAAAGGGTTGTTTTCCATGGTTCTCCACGTTGACTGCCCACACAACATCCCCACTTCTGCCAAGTCTTGAGTTAAAGATTCCTGAATTAATGGCAGAACTGCAAGGGGTTACGGTCACTTCCCATTTTTAATCCTTCAGGGAATCCAGAGAATCCTTCAGATGGTAGGAGAGGTGAGTGCACCCATAAGACACCATTTTCTTCAGGGCTACAAGCTTCTATGCCAGGGCACAGACAGTACGCTCCCTATGGGTTGTCATCTTAGAGAACCACTGTTGAAACCATCAGTTTTATACATCCCTTGTGTATACCAGGTGGTTGTTCTCTCCCTCTGTTTTCTTGTTTATTTTTTAGATCAGTATAACTTTGCTAGTAAACTCCGTTAAACATTATGGGATATATTATATGTGAAAGATACTATAGAAAATGTAGTTGTAACATATTGTGCTCATTAGAATGTGGGAGGCACATGCCCTTCCTTTTAATAAAAGTCTAGGAATGTTCTCCCTTCCCCAATGGAACATACACTGAGAGAAAACAGAAACATTGGACAGGTCCCTCCACTTGATGCCAACACACTGATTCTATTGTAGTCTGGTCCATTTGATTCTGTTCCAAATAGGTTCTTATACTATACTCATCACCACAGTATCTGAGCGCTTTCCAGTAGTTCTGTAAGTAACCCTCACTCTAATCCAGACACTTAAGACTGACAAGCCCTAGGTCCTTACAAACGTAGCCTGGGACAACAGCAAATAGAATAACCCTGCTGAATGAGACGGAAGAGCTTACCCTAGCATGAACTCTGCTGTCCCTCCTGATCTTTGTAACCCTAATCCATTTAAATCAAGATACTGACTACTGCTGGCTGGACAGTCTTACTGCTGGCTGGACAGCCTTTTGCTAAACCAAGACCTGGAAGCTGTTGTCTAAATAAAGCAGTTAAATTGCAATAGTGTATACTTTAATCACCCTTTTTGCTATTTTTATTTATTTATTCTAATTTGTGCCTGCACATTTTTTCCAATTTCTTTCTGCTCCAAATGTCCTTATTTTCATAACATAGCTTTTCATTTCCATATATTTTCTAGGGTAAATAATCAGTGTGCTCATTTGGTTAAAATCTAAAGCTTAATGTAGATGAGTCTCCTCAATGTAGAAAATACAATTTACATGCAGATAGCCATTCAAGTGATAACTTGACAGCTCTGCAATAAAAAAAATGGAGAGCAGACTTACGTATACAACAAGAACTGGTTATTTTTCCCAATTCAGGTAACCAATGAGCCTCCAAAAGGACTTCGTGCAAACATCAGGCGAGCATTCACAGAGATGACGACTACATTTTTTGAAGACAATATCCTTGGCATAAATTGGAGGAAAATGATTTTTGGCATTTGCTTCTTCCATGCTATCATTCAGGTATACCTGATTATATTAGTTCAGATAGCAGAGGTATTGAGATGCCATTACAAAATTAGTTCAATAAGTCTGCTATGTTCAGAATATGTCTGATGTAATCATGACTGTAATAGCAGTATTTTGTGCAAACCTTATTTAGTCATTAATTTCCAAAAACTACAACCGTAAGTTATATTACTAATTAGGGCTGTTAATTAATCACAGTTAACGCATGTGATTAACAAAAAAAAAAATCATGATTTAAAAAATTAATTGTGATTAATCGCACTTATAGCAATAGAATACCAACTGAAATTTATTAAATATTTTGGATGTTTTTCTACATTTTCAATATTAATTTCAATTACAACACAGAATACAAAGTGCACAGTGCTCACTTTATATTATAATTTTTTATTACAAATATATGCACTGTAAATGATCAAAGAAATAGTATTTTTCAACTCACCTCATACAAGTACTGCAGTGCAATCTCTTTATCACGAAAGTATAACTTATAAATGCAGGGGTTTTTTTGGTTACATAACTGGACTCAAAAACAAAACAGTGTAAAACCTTAGAGCCTACAAGTCCACTCAGTCCTCCTTATTCTGCTAATCGCTAAGACAAACTATCCTGTTTACATTTATGGGAGATAATGCTGCATGTTTCTTATTTACAATGCCTCCTGAAAGTAAGGACAGGCATTTACATGGCACTTTTGTAGATGGCGCTGCAAGGTATTGACATGCCAGATATGCTAAACATTCATATCCCCCTTCATTCTTAGGCCACCATTCCAGAGTACATGCTTTCATGCTGATGATGCTCGTTAAAAAAATGTGTCAATTAAATTTTTGACTGTACTCCTTGGGGGAGAATTGTATGTCTCCTGCTCTGTTTTACCCGCATTCTGCCATATATTTCATGTTATAGTGGTCTCGGATGATGACCCAGTACATTTCCATTTTAAGAACACTTTCACAGCAGAACCCAAACCACCAAAAAAGAAAATCAACCTTCTGCTGGTGACATCTGACTCATTTGATGAAAATGAACATACATCAGGCCGCATTGCTTTGGATTGTTATCGAGCAGAACCCGTCATCAGCATGGACACATGTCCTCTGAAATGGTGTTTGAAGCATAAAGGGACATATGAGTCTTTGGCGCATCTGGCATGTAACTAGATTGCAACACCAACTACAACAGTGCCATGCAAATGGCTGTCCTCACTTTCAGGTGACATTACAAACAAGAAGTAAGCAGTGTTATCTCCTGCAAATTGTAACCAACCTTGTTTGTCTGAGTGATTGGCTGACCAAGAAGTAGGACTGCTTGGATTTGTAGGCTCTAAAGTTTTACTGTTTTATTTTTGAATTTAGGTTTTTTTGGTGCATAATTGTACAGTTGTAAGTTCAACTTTCTGATAAAGAGATTGCCCTACAGAACCTGTATGAGG
Source organism: Dermatemys mawii (assembly GCA_007922305.1). NCBI lineage: Eukaryota > Metazoa > Chordata > Testudines > Dermatemydidae > Dermatemys > Dermatemys mawii. The sequence continues at coordinate 6,918,717 of ML677392.1, read as the reverse complement.
TGAACTGAAAAATATTTTTGGGGGGTTTTTTGATGCAAATATTTGTAGTAAAAATAAATATAAAGTGAGCACTATACACTTTGTATTCTGTGTTGTAATTGAAATTAATATATTTGAAAATGTAGTAAACATCCAAAAATATTTCAAATAAATGGTATTCTGTTGTTGTTGAACAGCATGATTAATCGCAATTAATTTTTTTAATCGCTCAGTGGCCCTATTACTAATGCAAAGCATCTCTTATCAGCTAAGCTAATTATAATTTGAAAGAACAGGTCCATGCAAAGCACAAGACTTCTTTTCTCCTAAAAGATTACATTAAAATGCCTGTGCTGTGTTAATTATATCAAATGTAAGTATGTCTCCTGCGATTTCTTATAGGTAAATATGATCAAACATTTCATTTAAGGGAAACTGTAGTTCTTCTTTACTGTGTTAGTAAGCAATCCATCAGAAGAATTCTCAATATTTTAAATTCAATGAACTCATAGGTTACAGGGGGACACATGGCCATAAGAGGAAGGGAATGTGATGTTTTAATTATTCTGTTTTCATCCTGGTTATTGAAATACTAATACTAAAAAAGCCTTTTTAAATAGGTAGAGAACCAGTCCTTACTCAATTTTCAGACATTACTTGAGCACATTTTTGTTAAAGTTAATAGACGTTTGCTTGAGAAAGGACTGGGTAAAGCCTGAGTAAGGACTTCAGTGTTTGTCCCATAATGATAGGAATTTCTGATTGGCTTGAACTCATAACTGAAACGTTAGATTTCTTTATCGTTTACCCACTAGCTAATTGCAATTGAATTGGAGGTGGGAAGACAGAAAATGGAAATTCACAAAATTTAGATACCGCTTAAAATTTCTCTCTCTTCCTATACCTTTCATTTTGTTTTTACTCACTCTCTACTAAAACCTCTTGGAAGCATGAAGTAAAATCTGTTTACATACCAATGTTATCCTTGCTTAGACAGGTTGCTGCTGTCAGATTATTCATGAATGTTGCGTCATTTGCATTCATCTCACTTAGAGAAAAAAAAACACGGAGTGATTTATTTTGAAAAATAATGCTATATTTGGAATTACACGAACTGGGCAGATGGAGAGCTGTAAGATTAGGCTGTAAGATTAGAAGATAGGTCAAATTCTGAGACAGCCTTTTCCAGATAATAGGAGAGATTTATAATAGGGAGATTTATCTCCTAAGTGACCAAAAGTGAATACTTTACTTTTAATGATACAGTCAGGGGTGGGAGTAGATGGAACTGAAGCTCAGCTGACCCATTGCTGGGGGGGTGGGAATGTGCTCATGGCAGAAGACAATCGGAAATTACTGCCCTCTTCTGTCCCAAGAGCCAGGAGGAAGGTATGACTTGTGGGGTGTGTCCCTGAGGACCAGTGCCCTCAGGTGCTACTCATAGGTAAGGCTGTGATTTAGTCATGGAAATCATGGAATGTGACTTCCAAAGACCTCCGTGATTTCATCCTGTGCTGGATGGGAGCTGCAGGGTCCCCAGCCACCAGGCTCAGAGCTGCCAGCAGATGGGAATCCTGGAACTCCGAGCCCCCATCAGTGGTGGGGGCCCCTGGAGCTCCCATCCCACTGGCAGCTGCATTTTGTCATGGATATTTTTAATAAAAGTCAGGGACAGGTCATGGGCCTCTGTGAATTTTTCATTGTTGCCCATGACCTGTCTGTGACTTTTACTAAAAATATCTTTGACAAAATCTCAGCCTTAGTCATAGAGCAATAAATCTTGCATGTCGCCCATTGCTAAGGTCTGTGATAATCTATCCCTTTATCATTTCTCTTACAAAATTTGAAATTGCTATCAGAAGACAACCCCACATTAACAGTACAATAGCTCTGAGCATCCTGAACAAAATAATCTTATTCAGTTTTGCTTTTAATTTAATAATCAAGGAGAGAAAAAAGTTTGGACCTCTTGGGTGGAACATCTGCTATGAATTTAATGACAGCGATAGAGAATGTGCCTTACTGAACCTAAATCTTTACTGTCAAGAAGGAAAGATACCCTGGGATGCGCTAACTTACATAACAGGTACTGTGCTCAGATATTTTATTTTAACAGCTCCAGTATTAGCAGTTATCTACTTCTAGCATTCCTCAATAAACCTAAGAGATTACTAAGCTATGTGCAATAATTTAACAGGTCTAAGTTGATTATTTGTATAGGGCCATATTATGCTTTTACTTATAACCATAGAATCCTACTGAAGTCAATACAATTATGTGTGTTCTGTCATCAGTCTTCACGTTTTATGGCATTTTAAAGTTGGAGTCAGGGTAAGGCACTAGCTAAGAGTATGTCTACACTGGAACTTGTGGTGTAATTTCTGGTGTGAGTAGTCATAGCCACACTTGTTCTGATTAAGTTAGTGCAGTAAAAATAGAAGCATAGACAAAACAGTGTGAGTGGCGGGATGGAGTAGCTGGCAGGATGGGCTAGCTGTCCTGTGTATAGTCCAGTCTAAAACCTTAGGAACCCCGGCCTATCGCGCTGCTTGTGCTGCCACAGCCACACTTCTGTTTTTAGCATACCATCTCAATCAGAGCTAGTATGGGTATGTCTCCCTGAGGTGGAAATTACACCTCCAGTTCCAGGTTAGACAGCATTGGAATGGGTATGGCTATCAGACTGGCATCAAGGGCATAAGCCAAACAGCAAAGACTTGTGTGGTTTTGAAAGGTCCTAAGCTAGGTCCATCCTTCAAAGTTTCTATTTGGAAGGATCTCCCAACTGAAGAAAATGAGCAGCCTTCTAACTTGATGACCCCAATCACCTTGAACATGTAAGTCCCAGCATTCAGAGCTATTGTGGACACGTAGGAGCATCGAGCTATGAACCCTCCAATGGAAACCTGCTATCAAAGTAGCAATATCCAAACAACTGCTTAATTACCCATAATAATAAGATAATCATCCTGCCAATTATGTCTAGTTTACTCCTTGGGCAAGAAGAAAAGAAAATTACCAGCTCTCACTTTACAGTGTCAAATACAAGTGATTAAAAAATTCTTCAGCAACTGTGGAGAGACTGATAAATCTAACCTAACCATTAGTAATCACCATTGTATAGGATAGCATACCAAAGCCTCTGTTCAAAAGCAGTTTTCTATACTTTAATAAATCTTTTCAGAGGCCTGCTTCATTGCAGCATTACTCCTGCTTCTCATGAGTGTAACCGCATTGATTTCAGTGCAGTAACAAGGGTGTAAAACTGTAGTAAAATAGTAATGGGTAGGCACTTCGTTCTGAAAGTAAAACAAGTTGGAACTCTGTGCTCATTGCATTCTGTACTGGTACCATGCAGTCAGCACTGACCCAAGAATAGAGATTATTATTATTTCTGGTTTTTAACAGCAAGAATTTAAGGTAATTTTTCGTCACAATTTCAGTAATGTTCCTATTTGCTTTGCAGTGGTAAGTAGATTTTAGTTTGCATAATTAGATGGCAAACAAAAATGGTAGTTTTATGATAAAAATAATTAAAATGACTTGTGAAGGAATAAAAACCATCTTCCAAAGAGTACAGTAAAAGAAACAGAAACATATTCACCATTGTATAGGTTCACCCATAAAAGCTTATGTCCAAATAAATTTGTTAGTCTAAGGTGCCACAAGGACTCCTTGTTCTCCTTGCCTAGTTTTTAATTTTTCCAATTAGTTACCTGTACTAAACAGCCAAAAATCCTTTTCCAGTGTAAATGAAAAATAGGCCCCATTATTCTGTTCTTTGTTTTGTCAAGCTGAAGATTAAAAATATTGTATATTCTCTGAGATGAATACAAGTGCTTTCAAGCTTGCCTGCTAAGTGAAACCCTTTCTGTGGCACAAATTGCATCTGAAAGTATTCTGTCAGTTTGAGTTGTAAAGATTTGTTCACTCACCCATGTATATTAAATGCTTGTTTACAGCTAATTGATTTTACTTCAGCATCAGCCTCATGGACTTTACTTCAAAGTTGTAGTGGACCAAATTCCCATTATCTTAAAATTACCTTTGGTTCACTTTGTGAACATTTATTTAATATGTTTTTAAGGAGGATGTATGCAGTGTTGTTGTAGCTGTGTCAGTCCCAGGATATTAGAGGGACAAGTTGGGTGAGGTAATATCTTTTATTGGGCCAACTTCTGTTTAAGGAGGATGGATATTTGAACACTGGTTCTTCCATTTTGTGTTTGTTTTTCCTGCATGCAGAATGAAATGCTGCCAGAGTTCAAGTTTCAGACCTACAAGCAAAGTCTCTCCTGCTCCCTTTCTCCTCTCCTTTACTCTGCCCCTTCCTTTATCTTATTTAACAAGCATAATTTAACTTTAAATGGCCAGGTTTCCTAGCACTTCTGTGTTGTTGTTGTTTTTAAAGCCCATCTCCTAAAACACCTGAAGAAAAAACATGGTACATGCTGTTAAATGTTTGAAGAATTGTTCAGATTAGCCATAGGAAAACTGATCAATTTAGAAACACATCATCCCTATTTATCTCCCTTCACCATAAAGGTCTGGTCCTGAAAGCCTCCAACTCAACTACTGCTAGGGGAATCTAATGAATTTGCCAGTGCATATACAGCTGTGGAAAACTGACTGCACAAGGTATTCTGAGCAGAAAAGGCCTAGGCCACTGAAAATGAAGTCTGCAAAGCTGCCTCCAGCTCATTCATCAACACCCTTATAAAGCTCTCCAGGCTTGGTCTTCATTTCTTTGCAGCACAGTCCTTCAGCAGGAAGCTGCTCCAAGCACTGCCCTAAAACAGTTTCATTCTGTCAAATTTCAGAAAGGGGAACCTTCTTTTTGCCCACCTTCTCTCTTCCTCCCTAATGACTTTCCCTTGTTTCTTGCTGTCTCTCCAGTGTCTCAATGTAAGATAAAGGCCAGGTTGAGGCTGCCTGGGGCTCTAAGCAATTGCTTAGTCAGTTTATGCCTAGCGCCAGCTCTGCCTAATAACTCCTCCCCTAATTTGCCCCACAATGTGAAAGTTCTTTGGGTTTCCCTATGATGGCCTCTTTTCAGATCCCTGTATGTAGTTAAATATTGTTGAATATGATGTTACTCTTATGAGCTTATGTATAAGCAGTGCTTCTGTGTAGCTTTGAAAGCACTAAGATGGTGTGAGCGTAGTGTCCAAGCCATATAGCTCCATGGACAAGTCTGAGCTGCCATTCAGATATCTGAGATTAGGGCAGAAGTCAGTCCCAGAAAGGAGATAATCAGATAACAAATTTTCTGTTACGACATTAAGGGGCAGAGTTTCCCGGTTGAAAATGGTGTGTACCATTATATTGTATTTTCCATATATAATTATTCCAGTTTCACAGCAAACTGAGTGACAATGCATGCAGATGGTTAATTAGGCACATGATATGCAGCTACCCAGTTTGCATAGAATCATAGAACTAGAAGGGACCTCAAGGGGTCATCCAGTCCAGTCTCCTGTTCTCATAGCAGGACTAAGTATTATCTAGACCATTCCTGGCAGATGTTTAACCTGCTCTTAAAAATCTCCAGTGATGGAAATTTCACAACCTCCCTAGACAATTTATTCCAGTGCTTAACCACCCTGACAATTAGGAAGTTTTTCCTAATGTCCAACCTAAACTGCCCTTGCTGCAATTTAAGCCCATTGCTTCTTGTCCTATCCTCAGAGGTTAAGAAAAACAATTTTTATTCCTCCTCCTTGTAACAACCTTTTACATACCTGAAAACTGTTTTCATGTCCCCTCTCAGTCTTCTCTTTTTCAGACTAAACAAACCCAAGTTTTTCAATCTTCCCTCATAGGTCATGTTTTCTAAACCTTTAGTCATTTTTGTCACTCTTCTCTGGACTTTCTCCATTTTGTCAACATCATTCCTGAAATGTGGCACCCAGAACTGGTCACAATATTCCAGTTGAGGCTTTATCAGCGCAGAGTAGAGCAGAGAAGTACTTCTTGTGTCTTGCTTACAGCACTCCTGCTAATACATCCCAGAAGGATGTTTGCTTTTTTTGCAACAGCGTTACTGTTGACTCTTATTTAGCTTGTGGTCCCCTAAGAATCCCAGATCCCTTTCTGCAGTACTCCTTTGTCCAAGTAATTGTTAACTTGTTCTTTCCCTATTTTAGTCTCTTCTGTTCCTACCTGATTTTCACTGGCATTCACTATGTTAGACGTCCACTCACCACCAACCTTCTTGGTGAAAACCAAAACAAAGAAGTCATTAAGCACCTCTGCCATTTCCACATGTTTTGTTATTATTCCTGCCCCCCTCCAGCCACACTGAGTAATGGGCCTATCCTGTCCTTGGTTTTCCTCATGCTTCTAATGTATTTGTTGAATGTTTTCTTGTTACCCTTTTTATCTCTACATATACAGCTGCAGTAATTACATGCTCAAATTAGGCACATAATTGTGTGTGCAACTTGTTTGAAAATTGATATTTTTTATTAGTTGACTGATGTATTGCATTGTCAGATTTTATTAGTTATCACTTCAATGATTAAAAAAAATCTGACAGTTAAACACTCTTATTTCCTTTAAAGTGATGCACAAAAATAATGATATCCTGGATATCCTGGAGAAGATGAAAGTAAAAATTTTAAAAAGTAAAAGCTTTTATATATGTGAATTTTTATATGAAATTGTAATCTGTAAAAATCAAACACTGTTTCAGGTGAAATTACTTACGGAGGGCGAGTTACAGACACCTGGGATCAGAGATGCCTGCGTACAGTCTTAAAGAGGTTTTTTGCTCCTGAAACATTAGAATATGATTACAGATATTCTGAGTCAGGTAAATACAATTAGAATTATAGAGGATATCTATTTAGGTTAATGCAAACTATGTTTGTCTATCACATTTTTTATTATTATTTTGTGTGATTAATTCTGTATTTGTGTTGTAGAAAAATTCTGGTCTTTCTGTGATGGATCTAGCATCAGTCAATGGGTCTGGTTCACAGTGTGTCTAAGAACTAGATAACAAACTTAGTTAAAGTCTTCCTAGTTTCTTACAAAGAAAAATGTTTCTTGCCCCACGGAGGACATTACTTGTTGTGTATCTCCTTCCATTCTCACACACAGAAATCTCTGACTCACAAGTGCAGTTTCCAAAAAGAAGCTTTTGGCACAAATTTTGCAGTATTTGAGAACCTGTGAACCTTGAGCTCTGTCAGGGACTTTCTAAGATTTTCAGGGACTCCATAGAATATGGTTCTTCTCTGAAAAGTCACTATGCAAAATATTAACTTCTTACTCTGATCCTTGTACCTGATTCTCTTCTCACACTATTTTTATACTACCCTTGCCCTATTGACGTCCATGGAGTTACTCATGTTGTACTCCAGTGTAAATGAAAGGAAAATTAGTCCCACAATATGAATAGAGTTATATCTGCTGAATTTAGTGACAAAATTATTTTTGCTTGTCTTTTATACTTCAGTTAGCACTGCTGAGCCAACACAATTAATGGTAATAATTGTGAGTTTTAACTTATAGATCTTAGAACACATTGCAAAGATGAATAAATATTATTATCTCAATTTCACAGACGTGGAAACCGAAGCACAAAGAGGTCAAGGGTGAGATTTTTTCAAAAGTACTCAGTCCACTCAGTTCCCACAATTCTCAGAAAGGCTCATCCTAATCTAAACACTTTTTAAAATCCAAATGGGAACTCATGAGTGGCTGTTGTACACACAGTGAGCCAATGGCAGCACTAGAAATAGAACCTAAGTCTACTGACTTCTTGTCTAGTGCCATATCTAGTGGATGATGCTACCTCCCTTAAGAAAGAGAGAACTGGATTGTATCTAATCCTTCTTGCACATCAACAGACTTGTTTGCTAATGTCCAATAAATTATAGTTGAGCAAACCCATTAAAGACAATAGGGTTGCCCAGGTATCATCAAGGCCATAATCTAAAGACAAAGGGCTTGTGGATGTGTAATTGAAGACGGAATTTGGTCTGCAGAACCTTTGTCCTAGGTAATGGTGCATGAGAAACTATATTGACTTGTATGTTCTAGGGTGAATGGCAGGAATGGCAGATTAGAAAAGAAACATATTTTTACTTGTGAACAGAGTATATCTGATCTGGAAATGCCAGAGAGATGACAAGCCTAGAACCCCACTGCTATTTTTACAGAGCCACTTCTCTGATTAGAGCTGACTTTAAAGTCCTTACCAGAACTGGCCCAGTTAAAGGACTTACGGGTCTGGGCTAAAAGTTTAGCACAACCAGGAAGATTCCAGTATTGCTGCAGGGTTTATAACTCCCAATGAGTCCTTGTATCCTGCTGGTGGTGCTAAATCATTTTACCCTGGCCATCTTCAGGAGGAAAGGGAGCTCTCTTGCTTCCCACTGTGACAAAGCTCCAAGTTTGTACTTGTGGGTCCTGCACTTCCTGGCAGATTTAGGGGCCTCAGAAACTCATCTAGGCTCCAGAGTGACCCCCCTTTCTCAGTATAATTGGCAAGAGTCACCGCCTAGTGAGTTACCTTCATCACAGGCCAGTATGGAAGGTGGAAAAAAGCAGGGAGCCCAGGCCCGCCCTCTACTCCAGGCTCCAGCCCAGGGACCCTAATAGTATCAGCTAGGATGGCTGACCTTTTATCCACAAAACACAATACAATTCCCTGGGCTACTTCCCTACAGCAGTCCCCGCTTCTTCAAACTCCACTTCACCCTTACCTCAGGGCCTCCTTCCTTCTGTATGATATGTTCTCCACCATTCAGTCTCACCAACAGCATAACTTCCTTCCACAGCTCCTGACACCCACAGCCCACCTGACTAACTGGGAGGTTTTTATCTGGTTCAGCCAGTCCCTGATTGGCTTCAGGTGTCCCAATTAGGCTAGCTGTTTCTACTCCTTTCTAGAAGGTTCTTAATTGGCCCCAGGTGTCTTGATTGGCCTGGAGTAGCCTTTGTTTGGCTATCCAGGGAACAGGGACCTGCAAATCCTGAGACTGATATACCTGCCTTCCAGCACTCTCCGATATCCTTCTGGTCTGACTCTGTCACACCACTAAATATTGAAAAGCTGCATAGCACCATGCTCAAAAGGTGTTTGAGGTGGATCCCACTGCTACAAGCACTGTGCATTGTCCACATTCTCTGCTTGAAATATATGGCCAGAGTGTCAAAGTAAGAGTTGATCAGAGAGACATTTCTCACGAATTTGGGAGCATTTTATAGCCCCTTTGCACTGTTGCAAATGGCTACACAAGGCACAGTGCAATGGAGAGGAAAGCCCATAAAGTTTGGATCTCTCCTCCTTGAGCTGAGGTACTCCTAAGATTCCTTTTTTCAGGGCTGCTCTGCTCACCCTCTCCCCAGAAAGGCCCTTCCACCTCCCTTGTTATCAGTGTGAGGCAGTGAACCACAGTGTTTAACTTCACCATTTCTCTACAGGAACACCACCTGCTAAGAGGGAGCAGTTTTCAGATGTGCTACCACCCATTACAAATCTGTCTATTTTTGGTACTTGTATGGCACCCATCATTGTAGCTTCTGAGTGCCTGGCAGTCGTTAATGTACTTATCTTCTCAGAATACCTGGGAGGTAGGGCAGTGCTATGATCTCCATTGTACAGATAGGGAACAGAGGTACACAGAGGGTAAGTGACTTGCCCAAGGCCACATAGCAACTCTGTAGTAGAGTGAGGACTTGGGCCAAGATCTCGAAAGCCTGAGGCTAGTGCCTGGACCACTGGATACTCCTTCTGCTCTATCCTACACATACAACTTCAAAACCTTTAATGTCATTGATTCATGTCCCTTTATATGTGTTTTCCTGGAAGAACAGGGGGAGTAGAGAAGAGCCTTTAATTTCTGTTTGCTGAATATCCATCACAGGCCAGTGACAGACTGCATTTACTTCAGTCCAGCACTTATCTCAGCCACGCCAGTCTTTCCTTCTTCCACGTCCGGTAGTTACTCCGTTAGCAGAGGGCAATGAATTAGGACTAGTTTAGCCCTAGTTTTGTAAATTACTGAGTAGCTAGAAGCCACAGTACTGACCCTCCAGAGAGTTGGAGGCCAGTCAGGGACTAACTTGGAGCTCACTATACCAATGTAAGTTGCCACTTCTCTGGTTTTCAGCTCAGCAGTCAAGCCCGTGAAAGCCATTTGATTCTTTGTATTTTAAATAAAGTTTGCTCTGTCTATGGGATATAACAAGCAACATCCCACATCCTGCTCCTGTTTTTACATTAGGCTTAAATAAAGACTGGGAGTGGCAGGGTTATTACAAAAAGTGAATCTATTTCCCCCTTTTTGCAATCTATTTCCCCATGTTAAGTATCCCCCTACTGTTACTCACACCTTCTTGCCAACTGCTTAAAATGGGCCATCCTGATTATCACTACAAAAGTTTTTTTTCTCCTGCTGATAATAGCTCATCTTAATTGATTAAACCACTTAAAGTTGATATGGCAACCTCCACCTTTTCACTGTGTGTGTGTGTGTGTGTGTTTATATATATATATATTATATCTTCCTACTATATGTTGCACTTTATACATCCACAAAAGCTTATGCCCAAATAAATTGGTTAGTCTCTCAGGTGCCATAAGTACTTCTCATTCTTTTCGTTTTTACACTGTTTCCTCAAGCAACAAATATCCAGTTGTTTTTCTGTTCCAGAATATAACCCGTTTGCTTCAAAAGTTCTAGCTCCTCTGAAATGCTAAGACAGGCTAATGCAAAACATGAAAATGTGAGACTTTTGGCCATATCTTTGTAAAATTCTGCCTCTAACAATTTTAGGTGTTAGAATCTGATATATGCCTGTCACTCATAATGAAAAACATTACCATCCAAATGTATTTTAAAGCATATTTGTATTGATGTTTTGTTGTTTACGTGGTGAATTCCTTTATTTCTTTGAATGTGCTTTCAGTAATTTAAGTTTTTCAGTAATAATATGCAATATATACATTTTGACATTTCCATACATTTTTGCTTATTTATTTCACAATAAAACATTTTAATATGGAGTCTGTATGTGCATTTCTGTAACAGGTATATATTTTGCCCCTGTGGCTGATAGTTTGCAAGATTATAAAGACTATATTGAAAAATTTCCTTTGATCGATGACCCAGAAATATTTGGAATGCATGAGAACGCCAATTTGGCTTTCCAGGTTTGTAGGATTTTCTTAAATACATGTTCTAAATTAATTATATTAAATGAATTATACTTTGTAGCTTAAGGGGAGAATTTGATTTAATAATTATAGTTTGTTAAGCAGAAATAACAAGCAGGAATTGCTAAGCAATCCACCTCTACTCATTAGATTTATTTTTCCCCATATGCAGCTCCCGAATGTTTTCTTTAACCTGTTTCCTGTCAAGCTGCGTTTTAGTGAAGTGCACCATGATTTATGCTGGACAGTTGTTTATTGACATTGATTCTATCCTTAGTTTTACACAAATCCGCCTCGTCTCATGGGCCATTATAATTCCCAACTAGGCTGATGATGTGAAGGAATATTGACAACCTGTTCAGAACACACACATTTATATTTATTAAAATGTATGCATTTTCCCTAATAGGGCCCAAACAATCTTCCAGAATCCTTAAATACCACCCTCATAGTAATCTAGGAAAAACAGCATTACACACATACAAACACTCACTAAAAATAGCAGATAATGTGGATGAGATTTGAAAGCAGACTAGGGGATTTAGATGCAGATGGGTGGGGCTCAAGTGATCTGGGTTCAGTTTCTGGCTCCACCAAAGAATTGGTGGCCTTCGGCAAGTCACTTAATCTCTGTGTGTCTTTGTTCCCTATCTGTAAAATGAGGACAGTGGTACTTCCTTTCTCCCATCCTTAGAAGTATCTATTTAATTTGAGAGCTCTCCAGGAGAGAGACTGTCTCTTGTGATGTGCATGTACAGCAACTAGCACAATAGAGCTTTGATCTTGATGGGTAATTCCAAGATGTTAATATGACATAACGCTCTTTCATTAATTTAGTGGAAGTTAAGTGTGTAAGTCCCCTAGGCTGCTTTGAAAATTTCAACTACACACACTCTCTTCCACACACAATACACCATTGAAAAGCAATATCTTTTGTCTGTCATAAGCACTGAATTAGAAAAAGCATCCACTTTTGCTTATAGTATAATATTAATTCTAAAAACTAAACTAATGTAGCAATAAGCTTACGGCACTGTACCATAAAAGCAAAACACTGTCGTACCTCCTAAAAAACCAGAAGATAAACTACACATTGTTTAATAAACTTTGACCCTGGGGGTTTGAAGCAGGGATTTTATAACTTCCAATACTAAGATAATTAAAAATATTAAAATTTTAACTCAACTCCCTTAACTTTATAGTCTCATTCAGTGTATACTGCAGTAAGTTTAATGAACTAAGTTAGAAATGTACACTCCTTTCTGTAGAAAGCTGTAAAAATTATTGTTACTTTTATATAGGTCGAGGGGGAAATATTAACAAATCTTTTTCATCTAATTTGAAATGTTTATACTGAATTCAAGCGGCATCAAAGGTCTGGAATTCAGTGCAGTGGAATGGATGCTTTTTATAATATATAGAGGTTGAGAAAAAATGATGCCCATGTTTTCTGGCTTTTTTTTCATATTGATAGATAGATATAGATTAGATATAGACATAGAGATATATAGAATCAAAATAACACACTCAATGATCATGGTGACTGGTCAAATAAGCCACCTAAAAACAGAGCAAACTCCTATTTACACATTTCAATTATATTTTTAAGTAAATTCAATAATTAAAATATCATGAACAAGTTATAAAATATTCCTTGGAAGTAGTTGATTCTGAATACAAACACCTACGAAAAGAGAAAGAGAGATTAAAATATTTAAGTAATAACTTGTGATGGCAATTTTTTAAAGGAACACTGCTTTTCTGTTTTTCTCTTTGCAGCGTAAAGAGACTAGCACTTTAATCACAACAATACTTGAGGTTCAGCCAAGATCAACAGCACAAGGATCAGGAAAAAGCAATGATGAAATTGTCCAAGAGCTTGCTAGCACTATCTTGACAAAACTGTCTGGTAGGATAGTGTCGTTAATGTGTTTTTGCCAATATTACTGCATATATATAATGGCATTTGGGAAAAATATGTTTGTTGATGAAGAACCTTTTGCATAATCCCTTATATAGAAAAACTGTTATCATTGGAGGTATATGGTGATATCAGACGTGAATGTATCTCCACACTGAAACAATAAACATACACATAACTACATGTAAACAGAACTTGTTAAAATGGATCAAAAATATACTGTACTTTAAATGATAAAAGGGGAAACAATCAACATTTCATTATTAACCTATAGCACTTGCTTCATACAGGGGAGATTTTCACAGGGACAGGGCACGGTTAGGCACCTAACAATCATTTGTGTCTTTGAAAATCGTGCCCCAAAGTGTTTTACTGAGACAGAAAACATACTAGAGTTCAAAATATTTTATATGGATAATCAAAAGATCCAGATCTACACTGGCTAGAATAGACATTTATAGAGGATAACAACTTTTATGCTTCAGAATGTAAAACAATCAACAGCTGTATGGAGTTAAGACTACACTGTCATCATAGCTATGTTATTGCACAGTGATAATGGTTTATGCCTTCCTTTAAAACAGCTGATTCTGGCCATTAATGGAGGCTGGATATTTGACTAGCTAGAGTAGATGAGAGAGACCAGTGGTCTGATCCAGTCTGGCATAGTCTACTGGTTGTGTGTGGCATATAGACACAGTGGGGAAGACATTCCCAGAGCAGAGTGGTGATTCAGGTGCTTAAATCCTCTAAAAGTCAATGGAATTTAAGCACGTGCTTTAAAGTAAAGCACATGCTTATGTGTTTTCCTGATTTTTCAGTCAACAAGATCTCTTCCTTACTGTTTATTCGTGAATGTGAGCGAGCAGCCTATAAAACGAGACGAGAAACAGAAAATATTCTCAGCTTGGGGCTAAACCCAGTGCTCTATGGCCTGGCTGTGGAGATCTGCCTTCCCAAAAGCAGTCTCCCTTTCCCATCTTCTAAGCAGCCACTCTTAAATATCTTCCCTCCGGCACTTATTCAAGAAGTGGGACAAGCTTAGTTGGTGCTAACTCCCTGGGCGCTGGAGACAAAGGGGAGCCTCCTCACATTGGGACAGGAAGTTTTAAGATGTGCAACCAGAGGCCCCAGTCCTGCAATCAAACCTGCACAAGGAGTTGTCATTTACCCCCACAGAAAATCCTGCACAAGTCAATGGGATTCCATGCTGGCAGAACCCCATTGACTTCAATGGGACTGCAGGCAGGTGGAAGGGTCGACCCATGTGGTTCTGATTGCAGTGTTAGGGCATAAATTATGTTGTGAGATTTAGCTATTGCATATAAAGGCAGTGTTAAGGGCTCCTTCCATAAAATAATGCGCCTAAGAGCTGGGGGAATGTGTCATGAAAGCTGTTCACCGGAAAACAATGAAGATTCCCTTAGCGGAACAAAGGATGAATCTTGTTGCTATGATATCCTGTCATGCCAATTAGCTTGTCAGAACATAAGCTTTTCTAAACAGTTGTGACTGTTAAATCCTTGTATAATAATTACAGTTTTTAAAATTATGCACCATTATGCCGTTAATTTGCAAACACGTCAGGTGCAATTATCTGCATGTGGTGGGTTTTTCCTAAGCTCTTGCCCCAACTAGCAAAATATCACTAAAATTCTCTGCTCCGTAATCATTGTGAAGATGTTTAATTTGTTCCCAATTCAAAAAGAATGTGTTTCAATATGTTTTTAATGTCAGATGGTTGAATGGTTTCTCACTGGAGAGAGGTGGAACGTCTTGACTTTCAAACATGTATTATGGAACTCTGTCTCACTAATACCCTACATTTTATTTTCAAGGGAAAATGTTGTTTGTAGACTCTGTATTTGGTGAACTGTTTTCATGCTCGCAGTGCTGCATGCTAAACAGCAACACCAGGAAAAGAATCAAATTTAATCTAAGAACCAGAGGCCAGATTTTCAACTGGGATAAATTGGCACTGCTCCATTGACTTCAGTTCAGCTGATTTGTACCAGCTGAGTCTCTGGGCTTTCTTGTCCAAACATGTATATTGTGAGGGACAAATCCTGCCCCTCCTGTGAGTGGTCCTGCTGCCTGTCTGCCCCATGGAAGATTTTGGGTGCCTGTGGGCACAGATCCTAGCTGTACCCAGCAGGGATGGAGAAGAGGAGTGGGAACTGGTGGGTGCATCACTCAATGATCCACCGCTAAGGCTAAGATTTTGTCATGGATATTTTTAGTAAAAGTCCTGGAGAGATTAGGGGCAATAAAGAAAAATTGACAGAAGCCCATGACCTATCCCTGACTTTTATTAAAAATATCCATGACAAAATGGATGGGACTGGGCAGCTGGGGGTGGCTGGGAGCTCTCAGGGCTCCCACCACCTGTGGGGGCTCAGAGCTCCAGGGTCCCCCCGCCCCCTCACCAGGGGAGGGGAGCACTGTGGGAATCCCCCTGCCATCACCACGGTGGGGAGCTGCTGGGGTTCCTCTGCCCCACGGCGACAGTGGGGAGCTGTGGGGGTCCCCTTGCCCTGCAGCGGTAGTGGGTACCCGTCCCCTGCAGCAGCCAGGAGCTGAGTACCCCCTCTGCCTGCAGTGGCTGGGAGCTGCGGGGTACCTCCACTGCCCATGGCGGCTGAGGGTTTGGGGGCCTACTGCCTCAGGTGGAGGGGATACCTTACAACTCCCTGATGCTGCAGGGCTGAAGTCACAGAGGTCTTTGACAGTCATGGATTCCGCGACCTCCGTAACAAAACTGTAACCTTATCCATTGCTCAGTCTCCCTGTGTGGGGGAAGGTGGGCCTGGTGGAGGCGACTCCAGACCTGAGGCTGCTGTAGCAAACACAGAGCAACTCTGCAACTACTCCAAAAAATTGGGTGGGAGCAAGCAGGGCCGGGGGATTATTTTCCTCCAGTCCCTGAGGAGCTCCCCGGCAGAGGCCAAATTGGAGGCTAAGCTCATCAGGAAGGAAACTGGCAGTTTTCCAATTGAGGGATAACATTGTTCCTCTCCTCCTTCCCTCGCTGTAGTGACACCAGATCTTCCGGAGTGATAAACAAGGGTTTCTATTGCAGGAAAACTGGACATAGACACTGCTTCAGAAAGCCTTTTTGTCAAGGATGACAAAGGACGCGTGGACTCTTTAACCACCGTACTCGGGCAAGAAGTGGATCGGTTCAACAATCTGCTCGACTTGCTAAGGGTATGATGCTCAACTGAATCATTGTCCTTTGGGTGGCACTGTTACCGGAAGCTCTAGAGCTAGATTGTAGCCCTGTCCTGTGCTTTGTGGGGGTGTAAGGGCTCACCTTTGCGGTGCCGTACATCTAAGGGTTACCAACAATCACAACCCCTGCAGGGGCACTTACTGCGATGTTCCTCTCCTGGCAGATGAGGGAGCAGGCAGAGCTGGCTGGCTGCAAGGGGGCAAGTATTCTACACCCCTTAAAGAGGAGTAGTAAATTACTCCTGTCCTCCCCAGTGGAACTAACTAGATGCGACTGTGTATAGAGTCATAGTGTGCAAGACCAGACGGGACCACTAGCTCATCACAGCTGCATATCACAGCCCACCACCAACTGAAATGAGACCAAAGTATGTCAGTCCACAGGAGACTAGGCTGTTATGTGCCATGGGCAGCAAAGAGGAGGGACCAAGGTGTTTATAACTAATAATCTAGCCCTAAATAGCTGTTTCTGTTATGATGTGGGATCACCTGTTTAAATGCTTGCAACCATTGCATACTTGTCCACTTGATAGTTTTGCTAGGTGGATTTCATCATTAGCATCTGGAGAAATTATTTAAACACCTTACCTGAGAAAGACCACACAGATTGTTATGGGTGCAAGGGATTAGGCTTGCTCTTGCTGTCAAAACATTGAAGAAGAGAGTATTCTTTAAACAGTACTAATGTTGGGTGGAAAAACGTTTGACCAGTGTGCAAGGAAAATATAAGGTTTGGGCTAGTGGTTTGTGACCATAAATCATATGAAAATCCACAATCTGATTATGTGGAGAGAGAGGCGTACAGTGCCAAAAGTCACTGTATACATTATTTTGATCAAAATAGCCTTTATTTTTGCAGTAAAACTTATCTAAAATTATTTTAAAACATTCCAGACAGTTAAAATAACCATCTCTAGCACTTGTTGCCTCCATTCCTCAGCAGCCAGAGTCCAGGATGGTGGGTAGAGGAGAGAGAGACTGTTTCTTCTTCTGCACGACTTTCCTGCTGCTGTAAACTCAGTAACTTTTTCCCTAATCCCAGAGAAAACACCAGAAAACACAGACCACCCACGGGGGTCATGTGACAGGCCACTGTATCCAGTGAGGAGACTTCCTGTTCTCTCAATGGCCGACTTTGACTGGGACTTGAATATGTTCGTGGCTATGCAGGAGGTGGTCATGATCAGGCACTTAGCTTCCCATACAGTCCAGATTTTAACTTGGAAGTTCTCAGTGTTCCGTGAAATTGGTTCAGCTGTTTATTAGTGCATCCATACATCCGCATTTAAAATCCACGAGTGTTATTTTAAATGAAGTTCATGGATCCACAACTCCCGTAACAGCCAGTCCAAAAATGCAGCTTCGGTAAAGGTATTTATGGTTTGGTACACAGTAACATTTTTATTTTTCAGAGCTCCTTAGAAACCCTCAACAAAGCTATCGCTGGTTTTGTGGTGATGTCAGAAGAGATGGAGAAAGTATACAACAGTTTTCTTAACAACCAAGTTCCAGCGCTCTGGGCCAATGCAGCATATCCTTCTCTGAAGCCATTAGGAGGATGGGTAAAAGACCTTGTACTAAGGACAACCTTTGTAGATGTAAGTAAATTGCCTTATGATGAGGTGGTGTGCTAAGTCCTTGCTCAAGGACTGAATTTGGTCATTCCAGAAGCTTGAAAGAGGAGCTTGGCCCAAATCCAGGTCCCCAAACTTCCCACCTCATCCTCTCCCCAGAATTTTAAAA
This sequence comes from Dermatemys mawii, assembly GCA_007922305.1. Lineage (NCBI taxonomy): Eukaryota > Metazoa > Chordata > Testudines > Dermatemydidae > Dermatemys > Dermatemys mawii. The sequence continues at coordinate 6,900,673 of ML677392.1, read as the reverse complement.
TAAAACCAGTGCAACATGTGGCACTCTCAGAAATCCTGGATAAAGGGGCAAGAGGTAACCCAGATCCAAATACTGGCCTTATCCGTTTCTGGAGCCATGGCTTCAATCTGCCTTCAGTCACAAATGCCATTGCGCTACATAGGAAATGCCATCGGGGCACTGGCATTATGCACCCTAGGGAGCTGCTCTTGCTACTCTCTTGAAAAGGAGCTGCTTGCACTCCCCACAACTCCGCTATCTCAGCATTTTCCTGTGTGCCAGGGTGGGTGAGATCATGCCCCATCTGGGACTGGCAGCCATACCAGTCAGGGTAGGTTTTCTTTTCTCCTTCCCCTTCACTAAGACATGTACTGATATTTATTAACGGTTTCCCGATCTCCACCATTAGCTTGTTGCTGTTACTGGTACCGGCATGGACTCACTGGTACTGCTAGTGCCTGTAGGCTCCCTCACAACCCTTAGCTTTCCCTTCCCACAACTCCTTCCACCTTCAAACATCCCATTTTCAAAGTCTCTTCAGAGGTAATCGGCGGGCCGGGAGAGGATTACGTGATGGATCTTCAAAAGGTTTGGCTAGGAATTGGACAAGGATTTGAGATTGTGGTTGCTTCGCAGACCTAACCTCTAGAGTTTTTTCTTTTGAGATGTGCTTCTCCCTGCTGCTAATGTAGAAATATCACTTTTTCCTATTCCGTTTTCACCATGCTCCTTGTAGCTTGCCCATGGCAACTAGGATGTAACATGCCTATTGGCCGTGTTCTGTGTGGAAGCCTGGCATTCTGTAATTACCACTTTGGGAGCTTTGAGATCTGGATCGAAATTTCGTGGTTTAGGATTATCTCTGATTCGACTGCAAAGTCAAGAGTGTTAGGAACGGGGACTTGGGGCAACCTGTTATGGAGATACATTGGTCATTGTTAAAACCTTGCCTTTTTGCCCTAGAGAAACAGACATGGTTAACTCAGTGTTTGCAGTGTTCCCTGTATTTCTCTGTTTGCCACAGGAAATATGTAAGAAACAGTAGAAATACTAGGATACATTATTTATTTCTTAAGGCAGTTGGACAAGTTTTTAATGATAACCACTGTAGGAGCCAGCTGTAGCATGCATATTTTACAAGTGTAAAGTAAAATGGACATCTGTTATATAAGATCTTTTTCCCCGTACTGTAATGAAGTATAAAATCAATGGTAAGGGTTTGAATCTTGTGGAGGGGTGTTCTGATCTTGGGACCAAACTCAGCTCTGCTGTATATGGGTGCAGCTGAAATCAGTGACGTTGTGCCAATTTACAGCAAGTTGAATTTGGCCCTTCATTTAATGAGAATACGCAGTAAAATCGGAAATGTGAAACTTCGTAAATAACTAACACTAAAATGTTCTGGTTTTAGTCCTGGCTCAGAAGGGGTCAACCGAAGTCGTTCTGGATCTCTGGTTTCTTTTTTCCACAAGGATTTCTAACAGGTAAAAAAAAGTCAATAAAAGTAATGTACATGCATAAAAACTCGTCTTTCCTGTTGCCTGCTCTACAAAACAAAATGTGCTGGGACACAGAGTTGCCTGGTCCGTGGGTGCTTTGAAGCCCTGCATATGTTTTCCAGGACTTCCGGGGCTTTTTCTTCTTCTCACACAGCTGAAAATGGCCTGGCTTTTGAGTGATTGATAGCTCTTTTTGGCTGCCACCTGCTGAGCTCTAATCAGGATTGCCAGTCCTTGTGGTAACCCTCCCCAGTGAGACATGCAGAGTGTCCTGTGTTGCCCCATCCCACCAAAGAAAAAGAGAAATACAGATAATTTGCTACAGCCCAGTAACTCCCACTAAAGACAAGTGGAGCCTTTGTATGAGAAATAGAAGCAGAGGAGTGTGCAGCCCTTGCACCGATACAGGGAAGCTGGAGGGGATGGTCTTTCCAAGCCTTAGACCTGCAAGAAAAGTATGTATAGGAGGAAAACCTTTGCTAATTATCCCCTCACTGAAGCAGAAACCAAAGATTGAAGACAACGTCACTCAACCTGTTTCTTTTCCTCCTCTGAAAGAGAGAGGACTCATAGCCCTGTCTTCAGCTGAATCCCAGGAAGCTGAACGTCTAGTATTTTATTGGAATACAAGTAAAGAAAGACAGTACATGTAAATGAACACAGTTTGATTTGTTTTAGATAGACTGTTTTCATGTAGGCAGAGAACGCATCCACATCATCACGACACACTATAAATAGTTATTACTGAGAGCTCTGCTTCCTTGATTGCAGACTAGAGTTAATAATTGCAATACTTGGATTATAAAACTCCCACGTATCTATCACTAAGATATAGGGTCCCATGTGTCTGTGTGCAAGTTTGTATGTTTCCAACATTTTTCATGCACTAGTCATAGCTAGAGGAATGTTCTGTTAGCTTGCAATTTTCAAGCTCAGGTGCACAGTACAGCCAAGTGAAAATTGGAATTTCCATCCCATGGGAAATTCAGATGTTCCAACGTTTGTTTTCATCACAAATCAGGATGAAAATTTAAAATATCGTCATCACAAAACAAGATGTTCCAAAAAATGTCTATGCAGCTATGGCAAAACATTCTGATATTCCCAAATGCAAATGTTTCATTTTGATTTCTTGCATGCTCAAAACATGTGGTCTTGGGTCAGTTCAACATTAAATTACATCATCTTATATTGTCACATTTCCCTATAGTGCTTAGTATCCCATTTTCCCCCTGTAGGCTGGGCTCCTTGGCCAGGCTACAGATTCTGTCATGCACCAAACTCATGTGATTTGCAAGATGCACGTCACAGTTTGATTGGCAGAGAGTTCATGTTACTTCATGGGAGATGAAGTAACATCTCTGTTCATCATTCGCTGTCTGGCTGGGGAACCTGACCCATCTGAGAGAATGGGGGCCTCAGGCACCCAAAACTACAACCTCATGAGGTGTTGTGGCGTGATAGGGAAATGCCGTTTAATCTTGATCTGATTCTTAACATTTCAGGTCAATTCAACAAACCAAAAATATTTAGACCCAAAATGCCATCTTTTGTTTAGATTTTCCAGATGGAAATTTGAAAAGTTTCAGCAAAATGAAAATATTCCTTTAAAAAAATTCAGTTTTGCAGAAACTGCATTTTCCACCAAAGAGTGATTTTGCTGGAAAATTCCAAATAATCTGTATGGGATAGCAAGACAGTAGCTTTTAGCATTTTTATTCTCAATAATAAATGTGCAGGCAGCTCTGGAGCATGGGGGAAATGTCTTGTTCCCATTTGCAGTAGGGCGAGTGAGCTTTCTTGACTGCACACTCCAACTGACCCTTCTCCCAATTCTATTTAAAAATATTTTTTTCCCATTTGCCAGGCACACTTCAAAATCATGCTCGGAAATATAACTTACCAATAGATGAGCTTAGTTTCAGCTATAATGTCATCCCTGTTTATCGAGATCAAGCACAAGTTACAGAAGCGTTAAAAGTCTGCCAATTTGGACAAGAATTACCTATGGATATGCAGGTATTTCGAATGTTTATTATTGATACTGAAGTAAAAATAAAAATCCTCCCATATCATCTCTTTTGCACAAAAATTGACATTGACTCTGCATAAACTGAGATTAATACTGTTGCTCAATAACATGTAAAACTTTGAACATCAGGACTTTATGTTGTGTTTTCCTTAGAGCGGGTTGAGAAATGTTGAAAATTTGTCACAAAAAATTTCATCCAAAATTTGAAAATTAGATAATTTTCAGGCGGCTGTAGTGGTAGAGTTTTCTAGGTATGTGTCCTGTCCTCTTCCCCTAAGAATCTAGACCATCTTGTGGTGATGTGAACAAGTCATCTTACTTTGACCATTCAGTTCATTTTTGTTTGTTCATAAATTTGGGAGATTTTGCTTCCTTGTCACCTGCTGTTTATTTCAGTTACCCTCTCCAGAAGATGGTGTATTGGTCCATGGGATGTTCATGGATGCCAGTCATTGGGATGATGAAGAGATGGTTATAGAGGATGCCTTACCTAGGCAAATGAACCCAATGTTGCCAGTGGTGCATTTTGAGCCCCATCGAAATTATGAGCCAAGTCCATCTTTGTATCAGTCACCACTTTATAAAACTGGAGCCAGAGCTGGGACACTCTCCACCACAGGTAACTGTTTCTTTAAAATCATAGTTCTTATCAAAATCAGAAGTGTATAATGTGGAGATTCTGAAAAGGGGAGAACTCAGGCATTAACTTTATCTGAACTTCTCAATAAAAGTCATGCCCAGAAGTCATTTAAAAAGGAATTTTTCCTAAATTTGCAATAAGAGCTCAAATTTGCTCCATGGCCTCTTTGTCAGAACAATTCCACCTTTCTCCGAATGTTATTTATTTGCTGTGTAATAACCAAAGAAGACTGAGAAGGGAGAGAGAGACAGGTCCTGTGGGAATGGCTGAGAGCAATCGAGGCTTTCCTGGCTCCAAGGGTTAAGCCTTAGAGAAAGACAAGTACGTATGTTGACTGTCTATTGTTTGCAGCTCTGTTTCCTCTGAAATGCTTTTTTTGAAACAAATAATACTTTGCTTTTTGATCAAGCTGTTGCAAGCTGGAGTTATTAATGCAACAGTATAACTCTGCAAAAAATAACTTTCTCCAAATACAAGTCAATTTTATTAGCTCCACACTATTGGGTTTCAGCTTCAGATGAGAGATTCAGAAGCTAACTAGTCAGCTAAAAGAGTTTAGTAATATCAGGAGATACAGAGGTCATGTGAAATAATTGTGCGTTCTGGAAAACACAACCACTGACAGTAGGATGTCCAGACAGCAAGTGTGAAAAATCGGTACAGAGTATGGGGGCTAATAGGAGTCAATATAAGAAAAAGACCCAAAAAATCGGGACTGTCCCTATAAAATTGGGACATCTGGTCACCCTAACAGTTCCTTTTCCTTTCACAGTTTCCCCTTAGAAACAGTGCCTGATTTTCCTTCTTATTGTTTGTATCTTCCAAATACAGTCTGATTTTATTTCTGTTGTCTTTATTTAGACGGTCTTGTTCTCAACAGCTTTTCCTTCTTGCAGAGAGAATGTCCAGCCTCTTTTATACAATGACAGTTAGCAAGGCCTTCATTCACTTCTTACACGTCACGGAAAATGTACATGAGCAGAATGCTGGGAATCTGCTCCCAGGAAGCAGGTGCCGCAGTTCACAACAGCAGTAAAGGGAGGGGTGATGAAAACTTGGCTTCTGATTGTTTGCTCAGACATGGTCAAGATGTTGGAGATGCTAAAGTGACTGTGTGTCATGATGCTAATGAGATTTTGCATATATCATGATGATCACGGTTGTGTCAGTGCAGAAATATGTCACTGAGCTGATGTTGGTTAAGCTAATGATGCTGAAGGCTAATGTCTTTTCTTTAAGAAGGTGTGGTTAAGTGTTTTTGAATCTACTGCCTTCATTCACATACCAGAGAGGCAGAAGCAGGAGTGGGACATGGCACTGATGCGTTTCACAGTCTTAGCCAAAGGTGTCAAGATCACCTGACCAGTGCCTGAACATATCTGTAATAAATCGTATCTTCAAAAGGTGGCATACCCTAATGTAAACCAGGAGTAGCTAAAGTCTGTGGTGTTACAGCAGCGAATATGAGATCCAAAGTATCCTGTGCCTGTTCAAAAGCAGAGACAGCCTGCTTCCTTGGCAGATGCTTTCCTATTAACTTGAAGTCAGGGATTCTTTTATGTGTTTCCTCCTCTCCCTCTTCTTTCTTATGTAATCAGCAAGGTAAACAGGAGACAGTCCAAGCTGCTCCTGACTGGGCTTGTTGCTTGTGGGGGCTTTCCTGAGCAAGTCACTGGAACCTCTGTTTCTGTTGCTGCTTATTCCAGACCTTTTAACCCAGATTCGTGGTCAGATTTCATCCAAACCAAGTGTCTCCTCTTAGGTCTAGACACTGACTGTTCCACAGAGATGGAAAAAGTCCTTTTACAGACTCTCTAGCTGTCACCAAGAAGGCTATGTCTCAGAATTGAAGAGAGAGATTATTTGGGCAAAACTTTAGTGCTCTTTTCTACTTTGACTCAATATTTTGGACTGTCTTTTTCACGTATCAAGAAATCAGGACTAGTCCTAGCCTTGGTCAGTGTGCTTCTGGTAGCTATGTGTACACACTTTCCTCCTGTCCTTGATCCGAGCTAGCCTAATATGAGGAGGTTTCTTCAGTTCATGAACTTCCACTACTTAGTATTTTTACTTTACAGTGGTCACTCTTAAAGTGTGAGCTTCCTTAGCTATCTAAATAAAATTGCCTTAGTATTTTCAAAAAAAATCCTTAGGTATTCGCAATAGCAAATATAGCGATTTCTGTAAATCCATAACCATATCTATTTGTGAAAGGCAAAACTGGCACATTTTGAATGGAGACTACTGAAGTGCTGATAAAATTAATGGAGTAAATTCCTCCAAATGTATGTAGATATTGCAATTAAGATAAAAATAATCCTTAAAAACCTCAGCAATCCATGGGGCTATCTTGAGGTTGTTGTGTTTTGATGAAATCTGCATTTCTTTATATTTGAGAAAACAAATGGGACAGATTGATATGCTTCCATTGAATAGCACCTTACCTGAAATCAGTGGGACCACTTGTGAAGCAAGTGCTACTCAGCATGAGTAAGGATATCAGAACCGGGCCCAGTGTACTTGCTTATTACATGCATAGAGTAAGATTTCTGATGCCCTTGACTGTTCATTTATTTGTTTTTAAGTGCTTAGGTTTTGTACATGATGTTATAGGTAAGTGCCCTGTTGCCATTTAGCAATTTTGACTGATTTTTAAAAGTAATCGGTTTGCTTGTGAAATTATATAATATTTTGCCTGATAGTATGTGATGCTGCCCATTGGTATATGATGAGAGATGTATTGTAATGCAATGAGCATGGGATATTGTAGCATCCTTGGTTCTAAATGTGCTGGTTCTGGGGGTTAAATTCTTCTCCATAATGTTGCGTTGACATAGTGATTTGCATTGCTTAGGTAAACGGTAACAGTTTTTCTCTTTGCTTTTTTAACTAGGTCATTCTACCAATTTTGTGGTAACGGTCTTATTACCCTCCAAAAGACCGAGTGATTACTGGATATCGAAAGGATCAGCCTTGCTTTGCCAGCTGAATGAGTAAGCAGGGTGCCATTACAATCCAGCGGGAGTATGTGTAAATCACATTCACAGCATATACCAGCAGAATGGTTTTAGCATGATCACAATCCTAGGCTCCTGACAGTATAATAATACTGACTTCTAACCTATAATTTACTTTTTCATTTGTATTAGATTTTATAAAATAAAATGTTGCCTGATATTCGTTTTCCATTGTTATTTTTAGGCTAGTTCTTATCCTCTTACTGCTCTTAAGATTTATGCATCAGTGCTCCAGTTAAAAATCCTCTTCACCAGTAACTGCAAGTTTCATGTAAAGAAACATGCTTTGGCATTGGGATGCTAAGCTACTATGACTGCTGTGCTTTACTTTGAGCTTTTATGCCTTCTTTTCTGTCTCTGGAGATTGCTTATGGTGACAAAAGGCTTGAAGCAAAAATATTAAGAGTCCTTGAGTGATGGATTCTAGAGGTCATTCACTGTCCTGCCTGCTATATTTTAGCCATAAAAGCTGCAGAAATAAATGGATATCTAACAGTTTTAGACATACTCTATCGCTGAAGCAACAGGGTACCTCACAAGAATTAAGAGAGTCCATTACACGTATAAACTATAAGCCTTTCAGCTTAGTCTCAGTAGCAGGGCCCACTGGTCACTAACACCAAGCCCCGTTTTACGTTATTTCTGCAAATTAGCCAAAGGCTTATACAAGACAAACAGCTCTTGCATTGTGTCCTGCAGCTCACCAAGCTCAAGCTCTAAAGGAGCAGTAGCAAAAGGCACTGAGAGCATCATGCTGCTGGCTTGGGAACGTTGAGAAAATTCAGCTCTGGCGCGTACAATGGAACAGTAGGATCCCTCAGAAACTACTCAGACTTGTATAGAGTATAGGTCATGATCAACACCTTGAACTACACCTAGAAGTGCAACTAGTCCAGATCATAGAGCACTGCTGTTATAGCAGATAGAAGATCTTCTTACACAAGTCAAACCACTGTCGTCAGCACTAGCGACAACTTTGGGATGCTTTTCCAGCATAGTCCAAGGTAGAGCACATTGTTGTAATGATCTAGCCTTGAGGGTACAAAGGTATGGAACAGTGTGTCCTAGGGGAGAGGTAACCTTCCTGGGCAATCATAGATGTTAAAAGACACTACACTCTACAGTCACATGGGAATCCAGGGGAGCAAAGGATCCCCATGACCCAAAAACTATCGATGAGGTTGGACATACACCCGCAGTGAAAGGTGCACTAATAACATGAAGCTGTTCTTTTAGATATTTCAGCTTTACATCCATTTATCTAGGAGGAACTTAAGCCAATTTAGTCCCATCTGCTTGCCTGCCTCTTTCAATACTAGGAGATCAGACACCATAATATATGGGATAACAATGGTAAGATATAGATCTGAGTTTCATCTTCACATTGATGGTACGGCAAGGAAAAACTTCTTGTTGCCCTAGCAGCAATATATAGACACAAGAGGAGAGGTGACAACTTTGTCAAACCTCACATATAAAGGCCTGCACAGAAGACGAGTGAATGCTCTCTGCCAGCATTTGGGACCTCTCAAAGAATAAGGAAAGAACCCATAAAAGGCTTTCCTGTCAACTCCTGCAAGATTTAAAAGGTAGTCAACAAAAGTTTGTGGTCAAATCACCATGGACTCTTTACCCGTGTCCATTCTGAAAAGCAAACCATGAGCAATAGATGGTGTGACATTACAGTCCATATTCTTTATGAGAATATGCTTATGATATGGATATGACATAACTGAGATGTACTTTATGCAAGATGGCTCATGTAAGATACCATTGGCAAGGTTATGATTTACTGAATGTGATTATCCAGTTTGTATGCCTGTATCATTTCTGTATCTGAAGTTAGGAATATTGACTAGGTAGCTGCATTTCAGATGTCTTACTTTGGGTGTCATCCCCAACTAGCCCTTCAGGTTCAACAATGGAAAAGCCAGACAGGGCTAATGGCCCATTAGCAAAGACAATGGACTGTAAAAGAACTTAGTCTTCCTGTGGACGCTTGAGATAGCCTACAAGCAATGGCTGCCACTGCCATGCAGAGACATGGGTCCAAGTCACCTGATACTGGATACCTCTCTTCCTTTTTTGGAATGCCAGACAAACAGTTTCTGCCTTATACAAGAGCTATAGAGGGCAGGGGAGTGACATCATCGTGATTCTCCTCTGCCTCCCCACCCCATGAGCCACTGAAAAACACCCGGACACAAGACCTCATCTAGGGTAAAAAGTGTTGAGCCCAAGCTGGAAGGTAATTACCCTAGCCTGTGAGTAATAATACCTAAGGTCTCAAGCTGCAGACCAGTGCAGCTGCCTTTCAAGACCTTCTGCAGTCTGTCTGCATCAATATCTAAGGTGAGAAATGACGGTTTGTAACCAATTTCTTTAGTGTTGTGTTTTATTTGCTTAGAAATCTGTTTTGTTCTGTTTGCTATCTCCTTAAGCACTGAACATTTACCTTTTGTAGTTAATAAACGTATTTCTTGTTTATAATATAACCCAGTTTACAAAATTCGTAATGGGGTTGGGAAGAGGCTGTGCATACGTTCCTCCACATTGAGGGTGGAGGTGGATTTCATAATATACCTTTGGGTCTACACTCCAAGGGAGGTGCACACCTCAGTGCTGGGGCAAATCCCTTAAGCTGAGTCTTCCTAGAGCTGATCTCCATGTCTGTGCTGTTCTGCAGCTGGATGTGGCCCTGCGTGTGTGTGTGTGTGTGTGCCAGAGAACACGTAATAGCCTGGCTCAGAAGAACAGGTAAAAAGGGGGCCCAGACTGGCAGAAGAGGCAGGCTCAGTGGTATCCCAGCACATCTGATGGCATCTTAAAGGGGGGCAACCTGTACCAGATAGTGATACCTTTCTCTACTAAAACCACGCCCCAAAGCAACCCACTCGAGGTCAAGGACACTGAAATATCCAGAAACCACTGGAACTGCTTCAGCTTTACTTTACCAATTATCTTCTCCAAAAACAACTGGTTATATAATGAGTGGGAATAAGTCAAACTTTAAGGTCAAAAGAGGGTTCCTTTAGCAAGCAGCCTCACCGCTACCCATTTGATTGGAAGTATTGAAGTTCTTCAGTACTGGGCCCAAGTTCTCCCTACTGCTCTCCAGCAGCAATGATGGGAAAGGTCTGGCTCACCATTGTGGGAAACAACGCTTGTCAACTCCCCTAAGATATCTTTTTGAGAAAATCAAGATAGAGATCATCCAAAGAAGGTAATGTGTTATCATTGATCAAATACCCAAGAATGTGTTAGGTTCCTCACAGACATACAAAAAGTTTGTAACACAAGAGGGTAGACGTTTTACTCACAGTGTGAAGACCATAACTTCTGGCAAACATTTTGGGGATAGGGGCTCCCTATCAGCCCAGATGGCCAGCTGTAATCTGCTGGCAGATTAAAATCACACCACAAGAGATGAGCAAATATTCTGATGAGGGGTTCATTTTATGGTGGACAGAGGATGCCTATGATAAGGAGGCCGTTTTACCATCATCTTCCAACTGAGTGACATAAGAGTTATTTTTTATTGATATTTAAGCATTACAGTAGTTAACAGCAGCAACATGGTTACAAGTAAAGACAAAGGTCTTCCATGCTATACTTTAGCTAAAGAAAAATAAGTTGTTTTAATCAACATAGTTCCTTTAACAAGACCACATTGGCCAAGTTTGAAGTGGACCACACCAACAGAGCCCAGCAAAGAAGACTAGACTGTGACATCTAATGTCGAAATCCTGGCCCCATTGAAGTCACTGGCAAAACTCCTATTGAATTTGATGGAGCCAGGAATCTGCTCTAAAAATTTAGGATTAGCAGGTATTAGATTGCCAGTTGTGCTTAATTTGAATACAATTTGAATCACACGAATGACGTAGCAACACAACAGTGTCACTGAGAATTTGTACAATTCTCTGAATGCCGACTGGGTTTTCTGTTCCCTCTCAACAACCAACATTTCCTCCATTTAAAAAAAATATTTCTGTAAAGTTTTAGCAAAAATACATTCTGTCAACATCTTGATTGGAAAAATGTTTTAGATAATCACAGCAATAGTACAAGCGAACACTGGTGGTTTGTTTAGCTAAATGCAGTATAAATAGAGCAGAGTAATACATTTTCAAACATGAGAAATGCATGTCACAGCCATACTAATTGAAGATACTGAAACGTAAAGATATTGAAAATGACAATATACTAAAGAACATGTTGGTCAGAATGACTTATCAATCTAGCTTTTACTTATTAAACAATAGCTAAATGTTCACTAGTGCTTTCTTAGTAGTACACATACACTAGTGCTTACTTGTAACAAAGATTTCAACTCTTGCCTACCACTTGTCACAGATCATAACATCATTACAGGCAGACACAATCTAAGAAATAAATAACAGGATCCAGTATTATATAATTCAGTCATTACAATCACTATCATTGGAGATAATCAGCTCTCGAAACTAATTTCAACTCCTTCGTTCTATGTAAATTTAAATTACGTTATTTAGCAAAGTTAATGGCAACGTTTTTTATTTTGAAATGACATTGTTTGTACTGCATGCTTCTCTTTGAGAGCCTTATGCAAAATCCTTTGAAACAGCTTCTACAAAATTTGGAGCAGACATCAGAATTGTAAACGTACAGATGATTGCAAAGAGTGAAAATGCGACCAGGCATAATCTGTCTATCACAGCTGCCGCAAACTTCCACTCACTACAAACTTCTTCACCCTCATCTTGTTTTCTGAAGCGCATTGCAATGAACTGAACTTCTTCCAGGATTTTGACAATCGCTGGGAGAGCATCCATTAAAGCTTTCTTTTGAACTAGCTCAATATCTTCTGAAGAGGAGCAAGCGACCTTTCCACACTTACCACCCGAGTCACTGTTTTGTGGGCAGCATGGGTTTTCCATGGCATAGTAGCTATAGATCACATTCCCATTGCTAGATTCGTATCCGGGTAACACATTCATCTCAACGCTACTGATGCTTGAACGGTGCTTGGGATAGTTGTATTTGCAAGAGAGGGGCCTTATGTTCTCTCCGGGCTTTTTCATCCTTAAAAACCAAGCACACCAATTCAGCAGGATAACACGGACCTGAAAAACAGGAGGAAGTGATCAAAATATTGTAGAGACCTTTATCTTATTTTCACTGACTGAATGATGCATCTAGAAATCTTTGCAGGATCTGTATTTTACAAAGGGATTATGCCATCTATATAAATGTGTGTGTGTTTTCAAGAATGAATTGACCTTTGCAGCTAACCTATGAGCCACTCTTAAAAGATAAGTCTATTTACATTTTTTTATTACAGCTGCAGACAGCCAGTTCTCAAATGACAGACAAAGGCAACTTAACTTTCACAGACCTGCCTGAATTTACACAATTCTCAGAATACATGAGGTTGCAGTATTTGTTACAATTGCATGAAATAGAAGTGTCATAAGTCAGCAGTGATGCAAGTTTCCCCCTTTATGTTTTATTTTAATATGATGAAAAGCTTATAAAGTTTACGGGTTTCTTGATCTGACTGCTCCCCTCCCATATAGCCGATGAATGGTAACCATGGACCTCAATCCTGCAAACATGTACACACAAGTCATCTTGTAGAATTATAAGGTGGACTATAAGGTGGATAGAAAGCTGGCTAGATCATCGGGCTCAACAGGTAGTTATCAATGCCTCCATGTCTGGTTGGCAGTCAGTATCAAGCGGAGTGCCCCAAGGGTCGGTCCTGGGCCGGTTTTGTTCAATATCTTCATTAATGATCTGGAGGATGAGGTGGACTGCACCCTCAGCAGATGACACTAAACTGGGAGGAGTGGTAGATACGCTGGAGGGTAGGGATAGGATACAGAGGGACCTAGACAAATTAGAGGATGGGGCCAAAAGAAATCTGATGAGATTCAGTAAGGACAAGTGCAGAGTCCTGCACTTAGGGCTGAAGAATCACATGCACTGCTGCAGACTAGGAACCGAATGGCTAGGCAGCAGTTCTGCAAAAAAGGACCTAGGGGTTACAGTGCATGAGAAGCTGGATATGAGTCAACAGTGTGCCCTTGTTGCCAAGAAGCCTAACAGCATTTTGGGCTGTAAAAGTAGGAGCATTGCCAGCAGATCGAGGGACATGATCATTCCCCTTTATTTGGCATTGGTGAGATCTCATCTGGAGTACTGTGTCCGGTTTTGGGCCACACACTACAAGAAGGATGTGGAAAAATTGGAAAGACTTCAGTGGAGAGCAACAAAAATGATTAGGAGCCTGGAGCACATGACTTATGAGGAGTGGCTGAGGGAACTGAGATTATTTAGTCTGCAAAGAGAAGACTGAGGAGGGATTTGATAGTGGCCTTCAACTACCTGAAAGGGGGTTCCAAAGAGGATGGATTTAAGCTGTTCTCAGTGGTACCAGATGACAGAATGAGGAGTAACAGTCTCAAGTTGCAGTGGGGGAGGTTTATGTTAGATATTAGGGGAAACTTTTTCACTAGGAGGGTGGTGAAACCCTGGAATGGGTTACCTAAGGAGGTGGTGGAATCTCCTTCTTTAGAGGTTTTTAAGGTCAGGCTTGACAAAGCCCTGGCTGGGATGATTTAGTTGGAGATTGGTCCTGCTTTGAGCAGGAGGTTGGACTAGATACCTCCTGAGGTCCCTTCCAACCCTGATCTTCTATGAGTCTAACTCAGTGGAACTACTCACATGTCTAAGATCATGTGTAACTTGGGGCTCATCCATTTAGACATTTCTGCAAGGAAACCCCTTAGAGTTGTGTTATCTTCTTCAGTGTTATCACTTTCAAAGTGTTGCTAAGCCATTTGCCCAGTGAAAGGACTTTTGGACTGCACCAGTTGTTAGCCTTCTAGCTAATAATTATAGGCTTTAAAGTTGCCAGTATTTACATTGACACTGATTTTACTGGGAACTGCTGAGTGATCAGCATGTTTGAAATTCAGGCACTTATTTTGCTGCCTGGATAAGGACTTAGGAGATGAACTTGAGGTCCCCATTTGTGGAAAATCTTGTCCCGCCTTTGAAGGGATGTTTGCTGTCCTCTAGGGAGGCACTGAAGGTCCGTGGCTATTAAATCTTTCTTGTCAGACTTCAATGTGGGTGGATTTGGAGACTGACTGGTCTTGCTTACACAATGCTCAGTTGTGTGGCAATGCCACTCCATGGCCATGTCTTCCCTGTAAAAACATCTGGGTTCTTAACTCGAGTTAGTTAATCTGAATGAACAGCCTAGGGAGGAGAAAACAGGTTGTAGCTTTCACATTAGTTAGCAGGTTGAGCTAATCTAACGCCACTGCTTCCTCAAGCATGCCTTTCCCTGCCCAAGCATGGAGCACTGCGCAGAGCAAGTTCGGGTGTGTCTGAAAAGCTGCTCTGTGATTAGCGAGAGGGTAGGAGGGGCCAGGGCATGGATGGATTGCAGCAGCAGAGAAATGGCGTAAGCTGCTTCTTCTCTCCTCTGCCTTGCTCTTCTGCTGGGTTGTAAAGACATGAGGACTTGGTGGGGGGAAGGTGTAGCCCACCTCTCATACCCTCCCAACCCACGTCTGATCAGACCCCACCACCTGAGACCCACCATCTGAGAATCACTGGTCAGAGGATAGTGTAGATTGTGATCTCCCTTCTCACACTGTGCCAGGGAAGGGCTACTGGAAAGCTACTGTGAGCACGGGAGATGCCGGGTGATCGAAGTAGGACAAGGCCTGGTTCCAGTACTTTAGAAAAAATGTCCTTTCCTCAAACAGCAAACACAATCTGTGACTTTGTAATGAACCCTACCAGCAGAAGAGTCTGAGGGGTTCCTTTATGGGCCTGGCATAGTGGCCCTCAGTAGCTGAATCCTACTGAGAGGACATGAGGATGACTTCTGTTCAAACCTCCTTGTAAAATCATGCCTAATACCCCAGATATCAGCTCTGCACCAATATGCATGCCCAAGCCACATCTTTGTTCCCCATCTGATATATATGAATTTTATAAACAACTGGAGCAAACTAACAGCTTAGATAGTACGATATGCTGCCAGTGGCCCGATTTAGGTTCTTCTAAGGTATACGAGTGCCATTAACAAGTTAAAGGCACCTATGATTTGCAAAACTATTAAGACAAGGGCTGGCTATCTAAAGAACAGTTGTCCTGCGCTGCTGAAACCTGCGGAAAGGGGGAATCCATAGGATGCCATCTGCACTCGGCATGGAACTTCATGAAGGAAAACACCAAAGAGTTTCTTAAAAAGAGAAGCATTTTATATATGTAAAAGTGCAAGTGACATTGAAAATGACATTAAAATAGCAAGGACACAGTCAGTGGTTACATAAGCCTCATTTCTGAATGACGACAACTTCAGACTTTTATTAATCTGGATGTCCATCACCCTACTAGTAGGAGAGGGAGGATGCTCTTATAGGTAAGTCACTGGAGTGGGCCGCAGGAGAGCTGGGTTCGGTTATTGGCTTTGCCACAAACTCCCGATGTGAACCTTTGGCAGATCACATCATCTCTCTGTGCCTCAGTTATCCCTCTGCACTATGAGGACACCAACCCTTCCTTTCTCCCTCTGCGTCTGTCTTGTCTGTTGAGATTCTAAGTTTTTCTGAGCTGGGAGCATTTCTTACAATGTGTTTGAGACCCCACTGGGCTAAGTGCTGGATGATCTGAGCTGTGGTCTCTAAAATATAGGCTACTTTAATGCTACTACTAATAACGATAACGCTTACTCCAAGGGGGAATAATCCCCAAGTGACAAGAAGAAAATGGCTAGACCACGGAAGCCATTTTGTGTCTTACACTCAGGGTCTCCTTACGCACAACCCAGTGTCCCCTCCATGGGGCCCTTCCACCCCACTTCTTCCAAGGGATATTTTATTCCTCAGACTGGAAACTTCCTTAGGGTTCAAACTGTGCTACTTTCATGTACAGTTTTAAATATCCAGTTATTTCCTTCCCACACACCTGAGAAGAAAACAACCACCTAGCGAAAAGAACAATCCCTCCTTCGCTTCACTGAACTGTTTCCTCTGCCTAGTTATCGACACTGTGACTTTAAGGAGCCACGAGACCAAATGAATGCCTTCAATTGCTAAAAATAGTTGGACAAGGTCATTGAGAGAGAGTCACTCTTGAGCAGTGTGAAATCATGACGTACTTTAGTGGGCTTCGAATCTGAAGCTGTTAATGGATCTTGGATATGCCAAAAAAACCCGCAGGTCAGTACCTTCGTTCAGTGAAAACGATGTTTTCCCGTCAAGCCGAAGTGCTGGTTATGTGGAGAATCGGCATCTGTAACTTCTGAGACAGGGAAGCCTATTTGGGGGCATTTCTGGTGCACAAATAAATGCACCAGAAATGCGGGTGTGGCTCTTGTTTCTTTCAGTCTAATGCCATTAGCCCTGTAAACCACATTGAAATTCAGTAATTAACCCAGACTCACATCACTGCTAATTGGGATGACAGCTGTGTCTGCGTGGCAGCCAGGAAGCAGTCCCGGCATGACAGTTCTAGGTTCTTGTGCACCCATTTGTGGGCTTTTTTAACCTCGCTGGGTTGCCCGATGGCCATCTGCAGCACCGCAGTCCCCTCCAGGCAACAGCCTTTCCCAGCAGCGTAACAGCCCATCCACACCGTAGGTAGCTGCCTGCTCCTCAGTTCTTTGCCAGGAAGTGCTGGCCTGGCTTAGGTGCCGAGCTCCAGGAGCAGGGTCACTGCTGGGACTCCCGAGTGATGACAGACACCTCCCTCCAGCCCAGCTCTCATTGAGGGATGGACTGTAGTCACCTCCTTTCTCCTCGGCATTTCTTATTGGCTTCCGTGAATCCCATTCTGAGGTAGCCGGGAGCCCTGTCCCAGGTGATTAACCCTTGGAGCAGGAGTTACGCAAGCACTCACCTTTACGGCTCTTGTGGGTCAGATCAGTGGCCAGCTTTCAAAGCTGCTAAGCACCTGACAGCCCCTGCTTTTTAGTCACCTCAATACCGGCTGAGGAGCCTGACTTTAGACTCCCAAGTTTGAAAATCGTGGCCTTGGCAAACCCCCTGGGTTCAGTGGAAAGGCCTTGGCCATATAGCACCCTGCAGGCCGGTGGAACAGAGAGAGAGCTCCAGTTGTTCTAGGCTCTTCTGCATGCTTGGTGCTTATAGAAACCACAATCTTATATGGCTAGGTCAGTCCTAACTCTCAGGCCCTCTCCTCTTCTGTCTCCTAATGAACCAGAGAGGAGTACAGTGGAGTGACCGCTCTCAGGAAGGGCAAGGAACGTGCACAATTGGGGAAGTTAGTTCCTGGCTCAGGAAAGCAGGAGCTAGTGACACTATTGCAGCTAATTAAGCCATGTGTCTTTTGTGCGATGCAGGTCCCTGGCCTGCCGCTGGTTCACCAGCTGTCAATTCCTTTGATGCAGGAGGTGAAAATAATCCCACCCTGAGGAATAGAGAGGAATCAAAATGTTCAGCCCCCCTCGGTGCAGTGGGGAGGAAGCTGCGTGAGCAGCAGGGAATCCGATGAGATTCGCTTTGCGGAGAACAACAGTTTCAGGTAAGCAATTTCCTCTTCTCTGCGGATAACCATCTTAATAGATTCACATTCTTACCGAGGAAAAAAGCTGCAGGGCTATCTCGGGAAGAAAAATGTAACCGAGACTGCAACAGGCAGGGAGAAAAACCAGGGTTGATGTGCCAGGAATCACAATGGCCAAAACTTTTGTATTTGTATGCAGAGAGTTAAACTCCTTCTCATTCTCCTGGTGATGTCCTCCTCAGTACAACTGCGGCACTCCTGCCTTTTCACTCCCACTCGGTCTGGCCCTGGCCCTCCCACCCCATCTCTCTTTACGTGGTTCTCTCTGTTTCCTGGCCTGGCGCTTACCCATTCAAATGATGTTATCACGTAAGCTCTACTGCAGTGCAAATAATCATGATGGGCCTCTGTTTGCTAGGTGCTGTACCTAGGCAGAGATAATGCCTGCCCTAAAGAACTTAGTCTAAACAGATAAAACAGAGAGGTAAAGTGACTTGCCTAAGGGCATACAGCAGAGCAGTGGCAGAGCTGGGAGCAGATCCTAGACGTGCTAGAGCCCCAGCTAGTGCCCAAGCCAGTCTCTCACTTTATGAACAGCTGACCCGGGAACCTCAGTCACTAACACATTCCTAGTACGGGGCTGGCAGGAAACACAGATCGTTCATTTACTGCTCCAGCAGTGGGTGGGGAACACTGCCTCCCTAGATGTATCCTGAAAGCTCAGCCCTTGTCATATTCCCAGGCAGTCTTCAATCCAAAAGGAATCTTTTAACACCCTTCTAATGAGCTGGGAAAAGGTCGGTCATCTCAGCGGGACGGGAGGGGGGTCAGTTTGTTTGTTTTTCCGTATCCCTTCTAAGTGCTTGACTTTCCTGTAACTACGTAGGGCCCCATCACAACCAGCACTTCTGTGTCCGTGGGTGACTGCACCGGCATGAGCTGTGGAGGCGTCAGTGATGCTAGAACAAGCATAAAGGCAGGTTGCCCTGAGTTACTGGTGCAATGTCAGCCCTGGGTCTATTGCAGCAGGGGGTGTGGGTCCCAGCTCTGATGCACCCACAACTTTCACGATGCTGAGAGTGCTAATCAGCTCTGGCTGGGGCTTCAGTGCTCCAGGGTCGATACAGGGACAGGAGATTCCAGCACAGGCATCTGCTGGAAAGGAGAACCTCATTCTATGACGTCCCACAGCCTCCAAATATTCCCTCTCCCCACTCTGGGTCCGGGGCTCCCAGAGCCGAGTGACCAGAAGCCACGTCTGATCACTTCCATTGAGGGAAGAGTCCCCACAAAGATAATGCCTCCATTGAGAAGCTGGTTTCACGCACCACTAGTGGAGGCTTATAATAAGGCCTACTAAGTGACTAAAGCTTCACGGTGTGCCATCCATGCCAATGCAGGAAATTTAGCTGACTGAAATAGGGTCTCCACTTTGGCTCCTCAGTGGCTGAAGTTGTTGTAGCTTCATCTCACGCTTCACAGAACGATCAGAGGGTGTCTGGATGGGACTGATGAGTGATTAGAGCCCCTGGAGGGTCAGGAGGGTCCCAAGCCTGGTGAAGACATCCCACAGGGCAGCCAGCCAAAGTTCTTATTAAGGCAGAATAAGCATGAGTACAACTACTCTCAGCACATGGATTCACGGGTGGCGGAGCAAGGCAAAGACTCACTGGCGCGGCGCCTCTTGCTGGTTGTCTTGGGAATTAGCTCTTGTCCGGCTCCGGAGAGCCTCCTTCTGGCTGGTGTCTCGCCTGCCTCAGGCCTCGTGTTCCTCCTGGACTTCGGTGCCCCTTACTCTGGGGTTCTGTCCCCCAGCAGTCCCCACACTCTGGGTCTTCCCTCCCCGGGGAACCCCCAACCCACTACACCCACTACACTACTTGCCTCAGTGGCTACTGCTAGTAGCCCCCGCTCAATGGGCAGACTGCAGTCTGTAATGGCCACTCATGACTGGCTAGGACCAGCTGCCTCTCCCTAACCCCAGGCTGCACCTCCGAACGCCGGTACCCGCATAGGCCTCAAGGCCTCAGCCTGGGGAGTTGCTGGGCTGGAGCTCCGCAGCTAATCTTGCCTTTCCCCAGCCCTGCGCCACACCAGGTACCCCTTTCTCCCAGGCAGACAGGTCCTTCTCCCTCCACAGCTGGAGAGAGACTGACCCAGCTTCTCTCTGAGCCCTTATAACAGGGCCAGGTGTGGCCTGACTGGGGCATGGCCCTGTCTGGAAGGTAAGACAATGATTTTAAATGTCATGAAAGTTGCCTAAGAAACCATTACTAGCTTGCCCAATTTTTCATTGTTTGTTTTAAACTTGCATCAACACCCTGGAGTATTTTTAGAGCCGATGAAATGGGACACAGGGCGGTGTCCCCTTCCTCCCACCCACATCTGTTGTGTATTTCATCTCTCATGCAAGGTGACATTGTGGGGTTGTGTGACGTTTGTTCCATCTTGTCAGAGTGATTTCTCACCATGACAGAGACAAGAAACTCAGTGTCAGAGGCTGCTGTAGAAATGGACTTCTTGGAAAACCGGTCTGGACCAGATCATGGTGGATATTTGTTTTTCCTTCTGCTTTCCTCTTGAATCAGGCAAAAATGCACCTGGAAAAGTCTCCCCACAAGAAACAGTGAGAAAAACTGTGTTTGGCTTTGTCTTGGGGTTTTTACTTGAACATCTGAAGAGCATATCTTGCTCCTGAAAGGCCCTGGCCCGTCTGATTAGCTGGAACTGGTGGGCAGAGCCCAGCGACGTGAGGGAACATGGTGCCCTCAGAAGAGGGAAGGGCCACAACACCAGAACTTACTCTACTACCAGGGAGGTACAAACAGGAATCGGGGTGCAGGTCACAGGGTCAAAATAAGGGATCGAGTGGGGACCACTGAGCACAGAACTGAGGACAACGCCCCTGGCTCTGCAGCGGAGTCAGTGACCACGCCCAGAGGAACTCTGCCCATATGCGTGAGTGTAGCAGTGAAAGGAAACGACTGCCTGCAGTCACAGACTTCCACCCGCCTAGACTGATGGATGGCCATTTTGGCCAATGCCAAGAGGAGGTTGCAAGGAGCTGGTCCTGAGACTGTGACATGCTTGTAGGTTGAAATCCTTCATCTAGCCCCAGTACAAACCCAGGGCACCATCCGTACAATCCCCAGGCCCTGACCTGCTCTAGCAGTGGGAAGGGAAGGGGTAGCCCAGGCTTTCGTAGTCAGTGCAGAGAGGCGTCACCAGAGACCTCACAATGCTGATGAGCTCATCTCTCTGGCACATTAGGTCAGGACTACCCTCAATCCCAAGCTGGGGCAGGGAGTGTGTTCCTCAGTCGCGCCAGGGCAGCTCTCACCTTCTGCAGGACACGGTGAGAGCTGAGCTCTGCAGCTCAGGCCGCAATTTCGCCTCCCAGCGACTAAAGAAGTGCTCCCCGTGAAGACTGGCTGAGTTGAACCTGAGGCGTTGGGTTGGCCCAGGACAGATTCAGGGACCAGATGTGAAATTTGGATCTGCCAATAGCAAGCCTAACAACCATTAAAATGCCTTTTTAATGGTCACCCACATTTGTGGTGTGTGGGGTTTTTTTTCCTAAGTGATGGGGCCTGCATGGCGATATCACACCTGTTTTGTTCAAACACCGTTGTTGAGCTGATTACAAGTTGTGGGCCCATCAGTTCAATGTCAAGAAGAGTCATGTATTTCTGGTTACTGGATAGGTACATGTTGAAGCCACTTACCCACTGGGGCATTTTCCCCGCTTGTGGATCGTGATGATGAAACTGAAGAACCAGGA
Organism: Dermatemys mawii; assembly: GCA_007922305.1. Taxonomy (NCBI): domain Eukaryota; kingdom Metazoa; phylum Chordata; order Testudines; family Dermatemydidae; genus Dermatemys; species Dermatemys mawii. The sequence goes on along the minus strand of ML677392.1, from coordinate 6,879,195 downwards.
CCGTTACCACCACCGAGAGACCAACAATGACCATGATGCTAGCAAAATATTGAGCTGCAATTAAAAAAATAAAGATGAGGTGAGTTTGGTTAGAGATGAGGGGGTGAAATCCGCTGTCCGGATTGTGGTCCTGTGCCGCCCCGCTGTGAGCGAGTGACCTTCTCCTCCAGACAGAAAACACTGCCGAGCCCCTGCAAAGAAACACCAGGCATGGGCTCTATTAGTGCCGGATCGTCAGAAAAAGGGGCATTCCCCCAGCCCCTAATTAAATTGTAATGGCGCTTTGGCAAAGGACAACGGGTGGACATTCCTAGAATTGTATCAAGCACAGGATAATCGTTTACATAAGAAAACTATATTAAGGGCTAGATCTGCAACAAGCCCTGAAAAGAGGCAGCAGGTAGTTGCACTGTTCCAGGAGCAGGGGCCAGGTTGTGACTGAGATGCCATCTGGTTCTTTGTTCCCTATCTTGGTCCATGGAGGAGGTAACCTAGGCCAGCTCTCTACTGCACTGTCCCTGGCATCCCAGCACATGTGCATTGCCCAATGCTCTGGGGCAGGAGCCAAGGTTCTGCCCAGCTGTGCGGGGGGACGGGGGATGGCAGCCCCGTGGTACAGGAAGTCCATCCAGGGGAATAATAAGAGGCACCTTGTGCCCACTCATTCCTCTACGCTGGTCATTAAGCAGGTCACAGTCTCATGTTCTGTGTTCTCATTGGCCAGGAGGCATTCAGGGCATGAGTGATGCTGAAGGCATCGTTGTTTTAGGTGGCAGTGACCATTTCTCTGTGTACTGGCCTCTCTCCGGGGCCCAGCTAGCTGGGTGCGAAAGTCTCCAGGCCATGGGGCTGAGCTCCACACAGACCATCAGCGGACGGAGCCCCCTTCAGGTAGGCTTGGTGGCACAAGTGCTTTATGACACATGAAATGAGCTTGAGTCGTGAAGGAAATGACCCTTCTTTTCACTGCCCTCCTCTGGGCCGCTGCCATGGGACAGGAATGGGAGCGACCTCAGAGGAGTCAAGAGACCTTGCTTCTATTGCTGACTTGCTCTGGGGCTCCTTGACTTCCCTGGGACTCCTTTTGCACCTAGGTGTGGATGAGGGAAATGCTTTGAAATCTCTCTAATACATGAAGAGGTCAATGGGATATTGGGGACTGCTAGCCAGTCTTATCATAGGCTCAAAACACATGCTGTTTCCTTAGCATCTTTGTAACACTCGACCAGCTGCTTCTAAGGCTCAGAAGTGCAGGCAGTCTCTTTCCAGGATGAGGTCCTAGCTTTCCTAGGGCTGATTTAATTTTTTTGTCTTTTTATTGCTAGAAGAGACATAATGTGTAGTGTAGTACCTAGGCAGCTGCTTCATCATCTGTGGGTTGTAGGCATGAGTCCCTGGGCCTTTAGAAATGCATCATGTACTGAATCACCTAGCAAATATAGTGGCTGATGCTATCCAATGGGGGGTTATAAATAATCAGTAATAACAGCTATTCATTCTCGAAGTGGTGCTTAACATTGCCGATGACATTGCTTTCCCAAGGAGGATGTGGAATGGAATGATTGCCCTTACCTCAGAGAGAGAAAGAAAGCAGCAAAAATTGGATTGAAAGCGAATGCAAACAAGACCAAGATTATGAAGGGAGGAAACAGGACAACAGATACAAAGGTGCGTGTGGATGAAAAAGAAATCAAACAGGCAGAGTTCTGCCACTTAGGGAATGTGATGACATTTGAAGGTGGCTGTGAGACGGAGATTCATGAGAGAGAGATTCATACTGGGATTGTCTAGTCTGCAGAAGAGAATACTGAGCGGAGATTTGATATCTGCTTTCAACTACCTGAAAGGGGGTTCCAAAGAGGATGGATCTAGACTGTTCTCAGTGGTAGCAGATGACAGAACAAGGAGTAATGGTCTCAAGTTGCAGTGGGGGAAGTTTAGGTTGGATATTAGGTAAAAGTTTTTCACTAGGAGGGTGGTGAAGCACTGGAATGGGTTACCTAGGAAGGTGGTGGAATCTCCTTCCTTAGAGGTTTTTAAGGTCAGGCTTGACAAAGCCCTGGCTGGGGTGATTTAGTTGGGGTTGGTTCTGCTTTGAGCAGGGGGTTGGACTAGATACCTCCTGAGGTCCCTTCCAACCCTGATATTCTATGATTCTATGAGATTAGGAAAAGCAAGCACTGCTTTTGGAAGGATGAACCACCTGTGATCAAACAGAGGTCACCGCACCAAAATACAGGTCACGTTATACCACGCGACTGTACAGAACAGAGACTTGGCCAATGACAGTGGCTAACCAAAGAGATGGGAGGCTGCCCATCCCAGATGGCTGAGGAAGATATAACACATTTCACAGAAAGACAAAATAGCTGAAGTGAGAGTCATGGGGCCGACAGAGCAAGAGTTTAGAAAAGGTCACCAAAGAGAGAAGGCTCAGGGGGTTGGGACGTATGCCCTGTTTGGAAGAGGGGCGACATGCTAAGCAAGCAGTGAATGGGGTACTCAAGGGAGGAAAGAGAAAGTGTGGAAGGCCAAGGAAGAACAGGCAGAAGACAGTGACAGTGAAGCATCACTTGGGAAGAAGTACCACAACTAGCGAATGACCGCAATCAATAGAGGATGCATCAGCGGCCCAGGAGAAACTAAGGTCTGAGGTAAGGGAAGGGTCCTCCTAGATTGTGTGGGAAATTCTATAAAAGAGAGGGAAATAGTTTGCCAGTTAGAATGGCTGGGATGGGATGGGTATGGCAGTATAGTGTGACCTCCTGCATCACTGAACGGGGGACTGCAGCGAAATGCCCAAGGTTGGTATGGAGATGTCAGGGCATGTCCTCTGCTCCAGTGTATGCCAGAGTACAGCAGCTGCAGGCCTGCCCCATCACGTGTATTTACGGCAGTGTCAGAAAAACTAAAACCTGAACAAGCTTGGAGTGGAGAGCCAGCTCCAGCCCTATGGGACAGGGGCTGGAGGGCAGGGCAGACTCTCTCTCCAGCCCCATCACCAATGACGCATCACCCTTCCTGGTGCAGCTCCACCACTGAGCAGCATAAAACTGGTGCAGCGGGGTGGAAGATCAACTCCGGGGTCTGCATTACCCTACAGTGCAGAATGGTCCATACAGTCCAGTCTGTGACCAATAGCTTAAAAACTAAGGGCCTCAAGTTAGCCAGTGTCATGTCCATATTTAGGGAACTAAATTATTGCCCTGATTTTCAGAAGTGCTGGCGCTCTGCGTTCATGACTTCAACAAGACTTGCTGGGTGATTTGCACTTCTGAAAATAAAGCCATATATTAATTGTCTAAATACCAATTTAGGAGCCTAACTTTTAAGGCATTCACTTTTTAAAATCTGGGTGTGGTTTGTGCCTGTACATAATATGCAATGTTTATGAAAGTGCAGTTTGTATTCTATTAGCATTGTTATTCCGTGTCCACTTGGGAGGCTGAATCCTATGGAGAAAAGCCCACTGACATCAATTGTTCCTTTAGGTACTATTGTAATCCAAATGATAAGCAATGCATGTAATTAAGTAGGGCTTTCTTTGCTTACCATGTTTTAATCATGCAGTAGTTATTCATTTAAATCCTTTGTGCTTCCCTAGATACACAATATAGGAACATTTTCAGTTCTGAACCTATCTTCAAAGGAATAATATACCTTCTTCTTTGATTAGCAGTATGATGACACAAGAGCTTGGATGGAAGTACAACCACATGATTGAAAGTCGTTTGTTTTTCTTTATGCATTGTGTGTGTGTGTTTGTATTCCATAAGCCAAATCTTTGTTAAAGATTAAGATAAAGTCTGATATACCCCTGCCCCCAGTGCAAACTGTTATAAACAAGGAAATAGCAAGTTAGAGGACACCTCTGAACTGTCTAATGCTACCGTAGCACAGTTCGACTGATGGTGATAGATTCCGCATTGTCACAAAAAAGCCTTCTCCTTTCGAAAGATCGGTTGCACGACACATTAACTGCCGACCTACTGCAATGCAAGGCCTCAGTTACACCCCCTGCAAATATTCAGGACTGATCTCTGTGCACGGGTTTGGTGTACCATGCGTGATGTGTTTGTGGGGGGGGAAGCGTGACGTCACCATTACGTTTTTGCATTCTCTAGTGAGGGAGATGTAACGTGTGCAAGAATTCATATTCATCTACTCAGGTCTCGTGCAGAGCATGGGCCATTGGACGTCACCCAATGATTAGCCCTCAAGCCCAATGATTCGTGTAGTGAGTGTGGAGTTTCCTGGCTTTATACACCCCACTATTCCCAGGCACTGTTCTATCCATCTGTACAGATGGCACCAAAAAAAAAAAAAAAGAAAGAAATTAAAAATAGGCCAAGTCACAAGTGCAGCCACACAGGCTGCCCTAGGGGGGAATCAGCTGTTCTAGGGATGGAGGAATTCAGGCCTCGGTGGTTGCAGTATAATCATGCTCCAAAGGTCTTGACAAAGGTTGCACTCCACAGCGTTCAGGGCTCGCAGGGACTTGCCGTTATAGTTGACTGAGTTTGGTTCTAGCTCAGCCATTGTCTTTTATACACCACAGCATTCAAATGCTTTTCATCCACGCCACTGGGTTTGTTGGAGCTGTGAAGATTTTAAATATGAACCAATGCAATTAATTTCTCCGACTTCTCTGTTCCTCAGCTCAGTGCCCCATGTCAGTCCTCAGAAACTCAGCCTTCATTTTGATCAGTGAGCTTCAGGGCAGACTCTGAATACACCACACCTGAAACTCAGACCCTCTGCGGACTGCAGGGTCTCTTGTGCTAACAGCAGGACAGGACTCGTCCATAGCTTGCAGGAGTGTGCTGCAAGGGACCCAGGGAACAGCCAGCACGCTGACCTATATGCTCTTTCCCCGGTGGGGTACAGGCAAGGGCAGTATTTACATTATCACACTGTCTTTACAGCACTGTACCTATCAGTCTTGTACTGGTTTTCTAATTACACGACCCGGATGCATAACGACTTGCTCCTCTGGCTATCCGCCAGTTCCAACATCTAACTGTGGTTGATTTGGAATCCTTGAGTCATGATCTTGGTCTGCATCTGCCGTCTCTAGGGTTTGCTCCGGTGGTCATTCCTTCTGAGGAATGAACTGTAGATGGTGACAGTTTCTGTTGAACTCTCTACTGTTGGACTCAATCACATATGAACTGGGCACTGAATACCTTTTCGTCATGACAGATGGAGTCGTCCATCCTTCGCCATCCAATCTGGCGTGAACACAGTCATCAGATTCTAGACCCAGCAGTTCTCTGAGTGTCTGTTGTAAAAGTGTTCCTAAGCTCTTTTAGCCTTTTTATCCAATGTTGTCACGCTCTTCATGTCTGGCCACCTTGGAAACAGGTTCTTTTCCAATATTGGAACAGCAGTTCTGAGCTGTGCTGGACTAAATCCAATAGAATCATAGAAGATCAGGGTTGGAAGAGACCTCAGGAGGTCACCTAGTCCAACCCCCTGCTCAGAGCAGGACCAGTCCCCAGCTAAATCATGCCAGCCAGGGCTTTGTCAAGCTGGGCCTTAAAAACTTCTAAGGATGGAGCTTCCACCACCTCCCTAGGTAACCCATTCCAGTGCTTCACCACCCTCCTGAGGCTTATGAAACAGCTGTGTTGCAGCTCTCTCTCAGTAGGACCTATGATACCCTGACGCCTCTTGCCTTTACACCATGCATTCGGATCAGCAGCTGATCTCATGGTCATCCCTGAGTTTCTCCTGAAGAATGTTTTTAAATTCCTCTGAAACAAATGGAGGGCCACTATCTGAAACCATCTCTTCAGGGAACAAACTCTGTAATGCTTCTGTAGTATCTGCAACAGAAGTGTCCATCATGTGTGCTGCATCAAGCCACCTGGAATGAGTGCAGCATGCATATTATGCAGTTTTATTATTGCACATTATGCAGTTTATTATTTGCATATTATGCATATTTGCAAGGCCTTAATTGTCCATGTGACCTGGAGCAAGTTTCTGGCATGTTTGTGGTTTCCTGCTCTCTCTCCCTAGAGATGGACATGGGGGTCATCTACTTGCTTAGCTCAATGGGACCACAATCTTAATTGGAGCCTGCAGGCATGACTGCAATATAATGAATACATCATTCACAATGGCTACTTCACTTTTCTGTAGCCTGCTGTGCATCTGAATTCCCAAAGTAACTTTGAGTATGTCTACAGTGCAATTAGTCCCTTGCGGCTGGCCTGGGCTAGCTGGCTGGAGCTAAGGGGTTAATTGTGATGTAGATGTTCACAGGGTCCTAGAGCCCAGAGAACGTCTACACTGCAATTAAGCAGCCCCTTAGCCTGGGCCCTGTGAGGCTGCGTCAGTCGACATGGGCCAGGCTCCGGTTAATTGCAGTGAGGACAGAGCCTACAAGGCAAGCTTTTCACTTTCACTGGGCCTTGGTGGTGATGAAGAAATTCAGCCAGCATCCCGGCCTGCAAGCTCATTGGTATTCCTACTGACATGCCCAAGAGCAAGCAATCAGTCTGTCCTGACAAGTCCATTTCTCTAGAGGAGTAAGAGTGACTCCCTCACCTTCTGGGGCATTTGACTCTCCCAAAAGAATCTATTAGAAAGGAAGGTGATTAAAGCGCTGGGTTGAGATTTAGGTGTTCCGGGTGCCGTTCTCAGCTCTGCTGCAGCCTTTCTGTGTGACCTTGGGAAAATCACTTAGCCCTCCCGTGCTTCAGTTCTCTTGGGTTACAACAGCAGGGAAGACATCGGCCCAGGTTAGCAGCTCACGTTAATGCCTATGGGGCTGCTTGCAGCTGAACTCGAGCTGCTCACCCAAGTTAAGAGCAGAGCTGCTCTGTGTTCCTGACCATCTCAACCGAAGTGAAGAACACACCTCTTTTTCCCCCCAGTTTAGACGTACACTTAGCTACGGTACCTCGTGTTGTGCATGAATGAGGAGAAATGCAAGTGTTGCACTTAGGAAGGACTAATCGATTGCTCAAATACAAAATGGCGAATGACTGCCAAGGAAGGAATACTGCAGAAAAGGATCTGGGGGTGATAGTGGATCACAAATGAAATCAGAGTCAACAATGTAACACTGTTGCAAAGCGAACATCACTCTGGAACGTATGAGCAGGAGTGTTGTGAACAAGACACGAGAAGTAATTCTTCTATTCTGCTCCACACTGATCAGGCCTCAGCTGGAGCACTGGGCCCAGTTCGGGACACGACGTTTCAGGACAAAAGTGGGTACATTGGAGAAAGTCGAGAGGAGAGCAACAAGTTGCGGTGGGAGCAACCAAGCCGCTAATTTGGCCCATTCACTCGGCGTGTGGAAAATGCATCAGTAATGCAGTCGGGTTTTTCTTTTAATTGTGATTGGCATCGTTAGAAGAAGGGCAAAGGAGAGCAGAGGGGGGAGGTTGGTAGGGAGGGGCTAGTGAGGGGTTCTGAGTGAAGGCTGGAGGGCTGCTCATAGGGAGGAGGAGAGGAAATAGTCACTCAGGCAGTGACATTTTGAGAGAGGTGGCTAGGGATGGGATTTTTCGAAGGGCTCAGTGCTGGCGAGCGCTATTCTCGTCGAAGGCAGTGAGGATTTTCCCTTCGGGTTCACTAGCGCTGAGTGAGGCCTAGGCTGAATGCATCTGAAAACCCCACCCTGTATCTGTATCTTGGGGTTCTGGGAACATCATAAAGCCCTTGTGCTTCACCTCCCCGAACCCCAAGATTGAGTGTTAACCCCCCTCTGCTCCCCTCACACAAACCCTTACACGTGAAGCGGGTTTTCCACGTGGGCATTGCTTGTATGGCGTGCACAAGTGCCTCACCCCCTGCACAACTGACCAGCGGGTCTCCAGCTGCACCATGGAGCCATTCCAAAACAGCCTGGGAAGCAAGTACACAGCCCGGGGTGCTGGTAGGATGGAAAACGCACGTACCTATTAGAGGGACGGAATCCGAGGTGGCTGGCATGATCTCGGCCACAAGCAGCATGAACACAGTCAGGGACAGCAGGACGGTGATGCCTGGGATGTGAAAGAAAAGAGGAGAAGTGTGACCTTCGCTGAACTCGTGTGGTCGTTCCACTAACGTCTTGGCTACAAAGTAAATCCCTGTCCCAGTCACTCGTTAAGAAAGCCTGGGGCTTCATCTCCACTTCTGTATCTCCAAGAGATCTGTATCTTCTGTATCTCTCCCTTCTGCACTGCAAAGCTGCTGAACACAATCGCTGCGAGCTTGCCCACGTACCTCGTGGCCTGGACTCCACCATTTCCTCTTGCCCTGCCTATTCCAGCTCTCTTTACTCTGGCCTCCTCAAATCCCAGCTCTCCACTGTGCAGGTAACCATGCTTCCTAGCTTCTCTCCGGCACGCCCAAGGGAAACAAATTCAGACTTCCTCCTCCAACAAACCGCAGGTCTCAACGTGGTCTCCGAGTTCCACCTGGCCTGTCGTTGCCCCAGGATTGATCGTGTTTCCTAGGCGAGACTGGATTTTGAGGCCAGAAGAATACATGAGGAGCACCTGGGGGAGCTCCTGCAGAACGCAGGCCAGAGAAGGTCCATTTATTAACTACAGGTGGGATTCTGAACTGCTCTCCGCGATGGCCCATCTCTGCTCCATTTAATGTCAATGGGGTTTGACCATGGATGTCAATGTGCCGGAGAATGCTGAGTACTTTCGAAACTCCCACCCTACCCTGGATTCTGACCCCTTACTCATATTGTCACATGTCCGTCCATGAGTTACCCCCCAAGACCAGTGGGTCTCCGGGTAGAGTGAGGCACTACTCACCATGAGCAAAGTATCACAGTTGGGTCCTTAGAGCTCTGGAACTTTGTTCAAAGACTCTTTTAACATCCCCTAGACAGACCCAGATGTCACAATCCTTGTTTCCTAGCTTGGTGGCTCAGTCCCTTTTAGCCTTGTGCAATCATTGTGCATCTCAGGAAGCCTTTGGTGCTTTCAACCTCTCCATGTATGTGCCCAGGCCTACCTCCTTGAGACCTGCTTTCTCTGTCATCGTGACTTGGCTGTGAACTCCAGGCTTCAGAAGAAAGAGCCGAGGGCCCTAACCCACTATTCCACCTAGTCCCATGGAGATGTCTAACTCTACCCCGCAGCACTGATAGATTGCATTCATTTCTCAACGCATGGACCAAGAGAATACTCCAAAGCACGGCCAGCCCCTTATTAATAGCTAACAGCAGGAAGCTGTATCACCACCTTGCTCTGATCGAAACAAATATCTGAGCTTACATAGGGCCGAATCAATAGGGCTACCTGCGGTAAGTGCTCACTAACGCGAGTAACGGTCCCTCAGGCTGGCCCAAAGAAAACCATCTTGCTACAGTGTCTGCAGCTTTGACTGGGCTCCCGCCAGGGGAAATCCCGACTAGCCAAGGTCCTTAGAGGCTGAGCTTTTCACCCTCCCTTTTATGCCAAATCTTTAGGAAGAGCTAAGGCATTCATTTTCCTTACCTAAAGAGATCTTCTCTCCTGAGTCAGCAGGCAACAGGAAAACAAGCAGTGCCAAGCCCGATATCAGGACACAGGGAATCAATAAGTTCAAGCCATAGTAGAGGGTGCGCCGGCGCATGGTTACGGTGTACGTCACATCTGGATATGGTTCTTTACAGCAGTCGTAGTACAGCTCGTTCCTCTTCCCTGGGACACCTGCGCAGAAGGAGATCCGAAGTGGAAAGAGCTGCAGTAGGGCTGACCTCTAGAGCTGTGTAGTACTCAACTCCGAGTGAATACTGCATGCCTCTGACCATCGAACCCAATGTTCAAAGGCATTCTGTTTAGATCGTTGTTAGGACATGTATTACTGGGGCACCTAGTGGCCTCAGAGGGATGGGCCCCATTGTGCTAGAAGCTGTGCATATGGTAAGAGGCAGCCCCTTCCCCAAAGAGCTTACGGTCTAAATAGACAAAGGGTGGGATGGGGAAAGAGAGGTGAAGTGACTTGCCCAGGGTCACACAAAAGGTCAGTGACAGAGTCAAGAATAGAACCTGGGCTCTGTACTCCCTTCACTGGTCCACACTGCCTCTCAAAGAGCCATTTTCCCATTAGTGAAACTAGTTCAGTGGTGTATACCTCTAGCTTACCAGCTACCAAAATCCTCAAACCGTAGGTTCAAAGCCCAAGAGGCATTTTTATTTTTTAGGTAAAGGAATTTATTGGAATGAAGTTTGCACTCTGTGTGGATATGAGACATTAAAAAATGTTCTGCACCGTGTAGCTATTAAAGATCCCTCTTTGGTTTGTGCTAAGGTTCTTGGTCAAAACTTCCCTTTTTCCACTATGGTGCAGTACGACTTCGGCTGGCTGGCTGGCTGGCTCCCACCACTCTTACTGAGTGCAGTAGAGAAGTGATTGTTACGTCCTAAACTGCTTTGAGATGAAAGAAGCTATCGGAATATAAAAATATTGTTTCCCTGCCACTTTGTTCACTGTGGACATGTAGTGATTACCGGATTAGTCCTGCTTTGAGCAGGGGGTTGGACTAGATGACCTCCTGAGGTCCCTTCCAACCCTGATATTCTATGATTTAAGATTTGCGACTAGAATAATTATTCCAAGCTGGCATATTGGTTTTCAATTTTTATTTTTTGAAACAATAGAACTGTAACAGGGCGTAGCAGGGCCCCCCTTGGTCCGGCCACTGCTCTGCTCCAAAAACCACTCCGACCTTCTGGCTCAATGGTCACCAGTGTAGTTTATTTGTACAGTGCAACCCCTCTACCTTCTCACCGTATACCGCATGGGAGTGTCACTCTGAAGAACTTCCCAGCCTCTACATCCAGGAGAGAAGAGCTTCCATTTTCTGGCTTCCCCCTTTCCATGTGCCGCTTTGGCTTCCTTCCTCTGAGGCTTTTATGCAGCCCCAGGCTAATTAGGCTGGCAGCTATTTCCCCTTTGTCAATCAGGTACAGATGTCTCTAGCCAGTTCCAATTTACCACCCTTAATTGGAGCTGGAGTGATCCAGTCCCCTGCCCAGCACCCTATCAGAATAACTCATTAATGGAGATACATATTGCATTTGAATTACAGCAGACTTATCCTTTGCATATTCAGCCAGTTTTTCACAGTTGAGTTCTCCTCAGCAGGAAAAGCTGAATGTTAGACAGATGGTAGGTTTTGCAGTTAAGGCTGTAACTCACTGTCTTTTATAAGTTCCTTTCCCCCAGCGTTGGCAAAACTCAAGCGATTCAGCTGAAATTTCTTCTGCTGCAACCTTGACAGATGCGCAGGGGCGGGGGGATATTTTAGGAAGGTTTGGTAGCCCTCAGACAGGCTTTCAGATATGGCCGTGTAGAAGATCAGAGCTGGAAAACCGTCTGCACATTTTCTGAAAATTCATCTGGAAAACAGCTTGGCTTAGGAACCCCAGGAGAACTGGTGCCTTTCTTTTTGGGAAAGGTGGCTTGGTTAATTTTAATGTAACCTGATCGGGTCTGTGTGAAGCTGAGAGCACCATAAGATTTCACGCACACCCTGTGCCATCTATGAAGTCTGATCCACATATTAGCATGCTAATACACCCCTGCAAGTGCTCTCCGTGTGGTTTGCGAGGCCTTTATGTGTCGCATATGTGGAGGGCCATACAGCCCACTTATTAGAATGATAAGGGCCAGGATTTCAGAAGGGTGGGCGGGGATTCTCCATTGTTTCCAATGGGACCTGCTGGAAAATGGGACCTATAATATGCATTGAAATGTCCCAGTGACTTTTGTGAGAGAGAACTGAAAATTCCAAGGCGATTATGGGAGGCGCCCATTTTGTGACACGTTGAAGGGGCAAGTTGAAGGGAAGCTGGAGAGAGCCTTCGGTCATGTTTCTGTGTTTTGTTTTTAGAAAACCGACTTCAGAGTCAGGAAATTCAAAGGGTTTGTTTTTAACGAAGGAAAACTGGAAAAGTCAAAGGACGAAAATGCAGAGTTAAGGTAACCCAGGACACATCAGCATCACCTCCATGGCTGTGTTTTCAGTACCTTGGAGATGGGAATGTAAAGTTCCTGCTACTCCCAATCCCATTGTAGCCTTCTCTCTCTCTCTCTTTTTGATCTCTCTTCTCACCTTCTGTTTAAGAAGAAGCCTGCTTAGCCGGCTGAGGAAATCTGACCTTGCAACATTTTGATGTGAAAAGCTGCAAGCAGTCCTGAGGATCCCAGCCCGCAGGCTGGCTGCAGGACCGTTAGAGTAACCTAGTCACAACTGTGTCGACTGTGCTGCTAATTTTCCAGCAACTGAACTGCAAACGTGACAGATGGTGCCATGTCCTAGCATTTGCTGTTCTTTCGCTCTTTCCCCTGTTTTGTGGCTGCCTGGTTTGGTCATAAGAAGAACGCAGGGCAGACTTTTGACAGAACTGGAACATGGTGGCTTGCCATGGAGCGCCTGGGGCTAAGCCAATTCTAGTCAGGAGCTGAGCCCCACCTGAGAGGCATTTGGTGCTTTCCAGTCTGAAAAGCAGCAGGCCGCGGCAGGCGAGGGGTGTTTTGGAGACAGTAGCTGAGACTATTAAAGACAGGAAGCTTGGGGCAAGAGGAGACTGTGGAGCTGGGGCTGGCGGAAGGGGCAGCTCTGAGGAGCGAGTTTGGCTCCTGTTGCACCTTAGCCAGAGAAAGCCTGCAAGGGAGAGTTAAAGAAGGGAGTTCTTAAAGGGGCCTGATCAGGGCTGGCCCACAACGTTTTGGCACCTGAGGTGGGGAACTCAATGACGCCCCCATGTCCCCTCGATTGGGCCAAAACTTTGAAAGATCTTTTGCGCCCTCCTTCCTCCAGCCCAGCACTCCCCCATCTCTGTGCATCTAGGGCAGAGAGAATACACATGCACCAGCAGCAGACACAATTTTCTACACTCTGGGTCCTAGCAGCACCGCCCCACAGTCTGGCACCTGAAGAGGCCACCTCAGTTCCCCTCAGGGTAAGGCCAGCCCTGGCCCAGATGAAGGAGAAACAGAGATGTGACGGCCACAGAGACCACCCTAGCTCCAAGGGAGTGCTTGGGGAGCAGGGAACGGAAATGGGGATCTACAGTTAGCCTCCCCTACCCTTAGTTCCTGTGAAGTCTGGAGACATGATGGCCAGCTGGCTTTTGATAGTTGTCCATCGCACCGGGTGTAGAGTAGACTGTTTACAGTATGATCCTGTAGTTGGCAATGTCCACGGTGGCAGAACAGACACGGCACCCATCACCTTTTTCTCCTCTTGTTGTCTCTTCTGCATCTTCTCTTCCTTCACTGCTCACTGTTTTGCTTTGGCGCTTAAAGGTCAACAAGTCTGATCCACCGCAATGTGTAGCACCAGTGTGTCAGGTTGACACACAGAAGGGGCTTTCTTTAGAAGAGAAGGCCCTGGTCGTGTTAGGCAGGCTGCTTATCTAGCCCCATTATCGCATTGGCCACTGTCGCAGTGACGTGAGAGCTGACGTAATTCCATCCGGGCCTTCAGGAACAAGCACGGGCAACTGGAAGACCAAATGCGTTCCTCAGCGATGCTTGTTGAAGGCAGGATTTCAAGCCAGAAATAATCACCCAGGGCACCCTTCTGAGCTGATAAACCTGTAGAGGAGTGTTTGAAAACCAGCACAGCACTGAGTCGGATGGACCTTCGAGGTGTTCCCCTCCCAGGGGGGTCCTTTACCCTTCCTGAAAATAGAATCCTGATGGTCCCCATGAGAGTCTCACCCTGCCTTAAGACTTCACATTGCAGATGCCAGCCTCCAGCTATGGGAAGGGCCCTATGGAACCAAGCTCACGCTGTAGCAAGCTAATAGAGCTCTATATGTGGCCCATTCCAGCCCTAGATGCAGAGACAGCAACACAGCCTGGGTGTGGGTTACAGACACACATTTTCTGTGCCACTCCCTGAAAGAACTGGGAGAAACTCTGTAAATTGGTTCAGGGCTTTCCTCCCCTGAGGTTGAACTTGACATCTGTACTGGGCATAAAGCGAATACACCTTAGGGATGAAAGAGCTTGATTCTGATCTCACTTAGCCTAGTTTTATACTGGCATTACTCTGACCTCAGTAGCTTTGCTCCTCATTTACACCCATATAAGTGAGATTGAACTACAGCACCACAGCTTTGCTTCTCTAACTCCATAGTGTAGACGCAGACTACAATGACGGAAGGGTGTTTTCTGTTTCTGTAGGAACTCCACCTCCCCAAGCGAGGGGAGCTAAGTCAACAGAAACATCCTTCTGTCAGCACAGCTTCGTCTACACTGGGGGTTAGGTTGGTGTAGCCAGAGCCCTCAGGGGTGTGGAATTTTCAGACCCATGAGGGCTGTAGGGATGTCAATCCACGTTTGAAGTGTAGACCAGGCTCTGGATATAAATTGAGGGTTTGTTTGTTTGAGGGTTTTGCAAGAGTTCCTTCTGAATTTTGCGAAGATCAGGCTTTCTAACCTAATCACCTTCAGACTAAATGCGTTGCAGAAACGTGATTCAGTCTTCACTATGCACGTAGAAGACACAGAGATCTAAATTCTGCGCTGACCCCCTACACATACTGATGTCAGTAGAATTTCATAGGTTATCAGATTCCATAGCAATATACCCACAGGCTCCCTAATGCAGCTTTAGTTAACTCGGCAGGACAAGAAAGAAAACATTCGAAACATTGTCTGCAATTCCATTATGAGATTTCTACTGCTTTTCAAATAGGCGCTTTTAATACCTGTACTTCAAATGTCCAGATAAGAGCCGCCATTCCAATCTATTCATTTTGCCTTAAAGTTTCGACTCGTTTAGATTTCTAAGCAAGCCAACTTACCCACTAAATCCCATTCTCCATTTGATATGTAATTGGAAATATCAGCTTCAAGCATCTGCAGATCAAGCAGCCAGCCATTGTGGGTCCACGAACCGAATTTCAAATCGCATTTTTGCACATCGAAAGGGAACCAGCGGACGTCAATGTAACACGTGCTCTTCAGAATGCCTGGGAATAGAAGTTCGAGGGAGAAACAGGCAGCTGAGGTCTGAAGGGCAAATGCAAAATGAAATGACATTATGCTGAGATCCTGTGAACCTGTCAGTCCTCTCTCTACAATTAGATTCAGTCCAGCAAAGCAGACTCTGATTAGAATTTCTAATCAAACTGTTCCACTAACAGCACTTAGGATTTCCTGAGCCAAATTACTTTCCTTTTCCAGTAATATTCTTGAGAGACCCATCTGATGAAGTCTTTCAAAAGAGATAGGGGCCAAATTCTCCCCAGATGTAAATGGGTGTGCACCGTGTTGAGTTCAGTGGTGCTACTTTTACCTACACCTGCAGAGAAACCAGCTCCTGAGATCTCAACAAACATACAAATTCTTGACCTTTTACCCCTTTGTTTTCTTTGCCATGCTTATTCCGCTGGGGCCATGTCTCCAGGTCTTCCCTCGGGGATTTTCTCTAGGAGTATGTCTACACTGTATCTGGTGCAAGCCTCCCACCCTAGGTCACGATCATGTTGGGGGTTGGACTGACAGCCCAAGTTGCAGTGTCAAAGCATTGTCAACACGACTATTTTTAGTGCGCTAGTGCGAGTCCCATGTACACTAGTTTGTGAACCCAGGCTGGGAGACTCACTCCCAGACAGTGTGGAGATGCCCTGGGAAGCTTGCTGGGTGATCCTACCCCATTATACCAATCTTTGCCTGTCTACACTATGACCTTGAGGTTAAGATAACATAATCCCATGTATCCCTGCTCTGGGACCATTAAATTTCAGTTGGCTGCAGTGAAGTTCCTCTTCCCAGTGGTCAGGGCACCCATCTGGGACTCCACCGATCAGGATTCATGTCTTTGCTCTACCACAGACTTCCTGTGTGACCTTGGGCAACTCACTTAGTCTCTTTGTGCTTCGGTTCCTTGTCTCTAAAACAGGGATAACAACACTGCCCTGCCTCCCAGGGGGGCTGTGAGGATAAGCCCACTAAAAGCTGTGAGGCGCTCAGACACCGCAGAAATGGTGCCGTAGACGTGACCTAAGCAGATAGGCTGAGATTCACAAAGAGAGTTAGATGCTTGATGGACACTTTAAGCACCGAAATCCCAGAACTGGACCCTGGTAAGGATGCTCAGGCCTCGCCTACCGAATCAGGCCCCGCACAAGGACTCTCCTGGAAGGGAGAGGCCCAGCCTCATAGCGTTTAGCCCCGTGGTTAGGGGATGGCCGAGACCCCTGGTTCAAGTCCCCACTCCCCTGAGGGGAGCGATGGGATCTGGAGGGGGCTCTGAGGAGAATGCCCTAGCTACTGGCGATGGGAGGGTCTGACAGGGGGTGCCCTCACTCCCCTGTGGAACCTCTTCCACTGTGGGTAATCAGTGACGAGTCAGTGGAGCAGGACGTGGGGCTGCCTGGTCTCCCCAGCCCTGGGTGAGTGCTCTGTGCACCAGAGTCTTTCTCAGAGTTGCTTGTGCTCTCTCCTTCTCCCCACGGCAACTCTCATTATTGCTCCCCAGTGGAACGGCTCTGACAGGGGAGACTGGAGGGAATTGCCCAGCAGCTGCAGCACTCCCCTGAGAGGGCCAGATCCCAGTTCAAATCCTGCCTTGTCATCTGGCACAGGGAGGACTTGAACTGGGCTCAAAATGATGAGGCAGGGCCTGTGTCTTGCCCTTCTTTCCCCTTCCTACCCTGGCATCTTCAAAAAATGGCAGAGATGCCTAATGCCAACAGAAGCTTTCCAGCTGAGAATCCCAAGCAGAGGGAGCCCGGCCGTAGGTGCCTATCTCGAGAGAGGGACGGGGCTGGGCACTTACCCCTCACAGTGGCCTCCCCCATGGTCTAGCTCCCCATGGGAGCCGCCTAAGGTGCTGACTTTTGGGACTCCCATTCCAAGGCACCTAGCTCTGTCTCATTGTATTGGAGGCTTGAGCCCCTAACCCAGACGTGGTGAATCCCAGTGGTTTTCTAGGCGCCTAAGTTCCTTTGTGAATCTAGCCCCTAGAGCAGTGGTTCTCAATGTACTCATCATTGTGAGCTGTGTGCTCATCGGGATGCGGGCTGCAGGTTGAGAATTGCTAGCCTTATTGTACCAGGCAGTTTTATTTGTTTGCAGAACAGTTTAATACATTTAAATTCACCGTTTGAGTCATGACAACCTTCAAGGTTTTGAAACCAATAGATTTCAGAGAAAGAGCTATAGGCTTAAAATGTTTAGCCCTTGAAACCTTGGCCTCTTACTGCTAATTCCATTTAAAATGTCGTTCATTATATGACCTACTAGGCTGCAGTATGAATAGCTGGCCAGATCATCAAAAAGTTCAGCATTGTAGGGTGCTAAACTTTTTTGTCACAGTGGGATCCTACAGATGCTGAACACTTTTCAATATCTGGCCTGCATGTAGGGGCCTAAAATAGAAGCTGGATTCTTTTGAAAGTCTGTCCCACAGCATAGAGCATACGAAGAGCTTAATTCAGATCTGCTTTTAAAGTGAAACAATTAATTCTCTCTATAGGAGAATTGACTGAAGCTATTCAAGTACATTGATTAAAACCACCAAACAAAATCTGTCTCCTACCTGGAGGAATGTACTGACAAGATCCAGAATAATTCACCAACACATTCGTGTGAAACGTGGCGTCAAATCTTTCGTCCGCACTAAAACACAGCACAAAAAACCCCCACGGGCACTTGAATGCAAAATGTGGTGAACAGTAAGGTAACGCTCATTAATGACTGAATAGCAGGTGTATGGATTCGGGACAGGTGGGTAAACTTTGTAAAATATCATTCCCCGGACCCTGTAGCTCACTCCAAACTAAGCTTGGATCTTGTTTCATGATTTAGATCAGTTGGATAAAAGGATCCATCTCTCAACCAGCTAGCTAGACCCCCAGACTGCCCCAGTCACTGAAGAATCTACTCAACTCCCATTTAGGCAACTAACTGAAATGGCCTAATTTTCAGAAGAGCTCCGTGACTTGACTGCCAAGACTGTGACAATGGAAAAGACGATGGGGCCCTGGGCCCTTTGTAGCCTCTGGCCCCATGGCACCTTACTCAAAGTGGAAGTAAGAGGTGCTAGCCTAGCAGTCGTTTGGAACTGCAGCTCCTCTTCAAAGAGAGCAAGGAGTCCTAGGCCAGGGGTGAAATGGCTGGAGAAGGAAGGGAAGTGTCGGGGGCGCTGATGGCACAGTGGCAAGCATTGTGGTTCTTTGTGGGTGCTCAGTGAGTGATTAGGGATCTGGATTGTAAGATTTTAGGGGCTTTCGTTTTGTTCTGTGTTTGTACAGCCCCTAGCACTGTGTGGCCCTGGTCAGCGGCTGAGGGTCCTAGGTGCTACAGAGCTACAAATAGTAATAATAGGCACAATGTTGTGTGCAGACCTTGCGAGTTGGATCTCTATCATTTCAGGAGTTAGCTGAGGTTTGGGGAAGCCTCTAGGCTGCTGGATACTTATCCAAACTGAATCAAACAATACAACCCTTCAGAGCTTGATATTTTATACGACTTGCATTCAAACCAGCAATCGCAGACTTTCCCAGGCTGGCATTCCCTTCGAACTGAAAGGAACTTCATAATGATTTTACAATCTTAGGGCCCTATTCAACTCCCCGCGAAGCTAATAGGACTATTTCAATTGAATTGCCTGGCCTTTGTCAGTCTCTATGTATAGTCTTTTACCTATATGTAATTGTGATATTTTTAAGTGGTAACATCATCTAATTTTCCACAAGGCTGTACCAGAAGTCTGTGCAAGCACAAATGTCAAATGAAGCCAGCATAATTATTTACATTAGCACAAGATAGGTCATCCTAACATAATCTTTCATTATACACACCATGGCCAACGGCCTCAAGCCATTTCTATTTTCCGAGCATCGTTAAGATAACTCTTTGCTTCCATCTAGACTTTTCGTTGTACCTCAGCACTTGTCTGGGTTTGTTTCCATTGTTTGGAGGCCATAAACCTGATTCTCAGCTGGTGTAACCTCTGTTTAAAGTCAGTGGAGCTACGCTGATTTACACCAGTGGAGGAACTGACTCAGTGTTTGTCTCACTACTTATAAAACTTCCGTACCTGTTATACAGAAGAATGTCTGGCACCCATATCTGGTCAGCGGGAAATCGTAAGTTCTGGACTCCTGGGTATGCAGACTGATCCCAAGACAAGTAAACATCAGTCCAGTACTATAGGAAAATATAGACACAAACGTTATTGATCATTTCTACAATGTAGGATCCTAGGGCAAAGGAATGTCTCCCGGTATGTTTGGAAAGTGCCTGACACATTCGTGTGCTCTGGAAATATAATGAATATTAGCGATAGCCATGATAACATACTAATTACTGTTCTAGGGTTAATAATAAGTGATGACAATGAAAGACAGGTGTATGCACTGAGGTGCTTATAGTGTAATGATTTAACATTTGAACTGTTATATTTTAACATGTTCGTTGTTTAGAAAAATCTATAACGAAATATTTATTTCATGTGTTATATCAGTGGATGCTGATACCAGCTGAGGGCCTGGCTTGGAAAGCGTACACTTGTACTCAGTATTCCAAAATGTTTGTTTATAATATTTTCCCCTTCTTCCAAAATACCAGATTTGGATTTTTGCTGAACTTTGGGAGCAATACAAATTCTTGACTGAAGATTATAGAGTATGTAGGTTCTCCTGTCCAAAGTATATGCACACAGGAGGGTCTGAAAATGATAACATGGCAGCAGTATCAAAGTATAGGCTGGAATAGTTTAGGTTATTCTTATTTTATAACCAAGATCACTCATACCATGAACTACAATGTAGTTGGGGGGACAAACAGAAGGATCATTTGCGCCATTCAGATAATAGATTTGGTTTCTAACGTAACATTAGAATTAGGTCAAACATTCATCTTTCCTGTGATCTTTTAGTTGTGAAGAGGCAGCTTCAATGACCACAAATAAATCAGAAGCTTAGCTTTATGTTGCATAAGAATAAATGATCCCTCTTACTATACAGCAATGCTTAATCCTACACTGGAACGCTAATTCAGTAATAATAATGCACAGACATGACGAGTATCTGAGCGTTCCTTGTATGCATTTAATTGCACATCAGACATAGTTACTTATCCTATGTGACCTGAGCAGACCACAACCGTGGGTGCCATAGCTTGTTATATAGGGAAGACAAGAATTAAGGGCAACTTTAAAAAAAAATTAGAGGGAAGGAGATTTCCAAAAGTGCCTCAGTGGTTTAGGAGTCTGTCTCATTGATTTGCCATGGGACTTATGCTTCTAGGTTCCTTAGGCACGCTTGGAAATTTCCCCTGGGTCCTACAGTCAGGCCTTTAAGTCCATATTTAGACACTATCTGGGATTCTCAGAGGAGTTCAAGAAAGCAAGATGTGCAGCTTCATTAGGATTTGAGGTACCTTTGGAAATCCCAGTCATTGACCTCAGTGGAAACTACAAGATGCCCACACCTTTGAAAACCAACCCTCCAATTTCAATACCTAGACATGTTTAGAGCCTCATGTATTAACATCTGTGCCTCAAGGCTCATTGGACCAACTCCGCTGAGCTCATCAGAGTTACAACAGGAATTAATATGGCAGATCTGAAAGGAAGTGATAACTGGGATTTTCAGAGGACCCAACTCCCACTTAAAGCCGGTCAGAGTCGGGCACCTCCCTCCTGTGTGCTGCTTTGGAAATCCTGCCCCATTCCACCTTCAGTAATATTTTCAAGAGCTCAATTGCTCGTGACCCAGTACAGAAGATGACAGACAGTTCTCCTGCCAAAGGATCATATTCAGTAGCTTCCTGTTACAACAATTTGTGTTCAGTGCTGATGCAAAGTTACTCACCATCTGTAGCCACGCGTTTGTTATCAGCACCTGGTTCTTCTCATCCTTCAAAAAGAGAGAAGAAAACATAATGAGCCCAAGAAAATATGGTGGGTTCTGTCCCCACAAAATCAAACCCAAACCCAACTCGCAGGGTAAATGAATGAAAATATTGCAGTCACAAATTATGGACTCAATTCTGGAGTCATTGGGTGAAATCTCTAATCTGTGTGATGAAGAAGATCAGACTAAATGATCAGAATAGTTCCTCCTGGCCTTAAAAACAAATCTATGAAAATTCAGCCCTCATTATAATTCATCAACATCAGCAATGAAAATAATTTATCATGGCCATTATTTATTTGAAGACATTTATTCTCTACAAAAGCTATCAGAGATTTTCATTAAATTAGATTGCTGTGGTAAAATAAACTACGGCACTTCGTGACATGCAGTAACTGGCGAGGATTAACACTATCATCATTGTTGCTACAGATGAATTGTGAATAGATTCCCAAGAGGCATCTTAAAGTTACGTCATTGAAATTTATATAGAAAATGCTGGTCTTGGGCAGAAATCAGGACACATCAGCAAACTGTGAAAATGATATTTATCAAGAGGACGCTATGCAGAACAGATGTGGAGCTCTGTGTTTCTAAACGCAACTCTAAGCAGGCTAGAATCCAATTCTCTCTCCCATAAGAACAATATCTAGTGCTTTTCAGCTGTAGATCTCAAAGTGCTCTGCAAAAGAGATGTGTCATGACCCCATTTTACAGATGGTGAGACTAAGGCACAGAGAGGTCAAGTGGATTGCTCACGCTGACCCAGCAGGCCAAGAACATGGCTGCACAACTACCGATTTGTGAGCTTGTTATGTCATAGAGAGGAACGTGCAACTAAGTAACACATTCACATGAGGAGGAAAAGCAAGCCCACACCGCCTCAGACACACCCATACTTTTGCCCATTTTAGCTTTGCCTGTGAGGAGGCCAGGGCCCCGTTGGTTTCAGACTTAATACTCCAGTGCTTACGCAGATCTGTGGCCATGCACAGCCTCTGCATTGCCTCTCCCTATGCAAGGGGTGGAGGGTAGCTGGGATGCTCCAAAAGCAGTGCGGGGGAGGATTGGGAGAAATTGGGACTCATCCCTATGCTCCCCTTGCTCTAGGCCATGACAGAAACCGGTGCTTCCCCACCCTGTACTAGCTCCAGTCTGCTGGCCATGCCTTGAGGGAGGGTGTGGCAAATTCAGACCCCGCCCCTTTCCCATCATTCTCAGCCAACCAGCACAGGAGGGAGACCAGCAGCCTACAGAACCTGCTTTCCCACCTGCACAGGGACTGGCAATTGGGCAGGGTGCTTTATATTCCCCTGTGCTGCTGGGCTGCAGAAATGATCGTTTCGACCTATATTCCCCTTTTTTTGTACTAGGAATGAATCGTTTCTGTTGTGTGCCCTTTGCTCTGATGTGTTGCTAGCAAAGGAGAAGCAGTAAGCACAAAGCTAGCCGAGAGAACAGACAGATTAGCTACAATGCAATGGAGATAGAGAGAGTAATGGGCCCGAGATGACTGCATTTCAGTAAGTGGTGCTGAACAAAGCTACTGTGGAATATCATGGTAAATCTCGTGCGCACATTGGACTTGGACGGCCGTGATCAAAGAGACATGGGACACAGCACAAAATTCATCAGGCTGGTAAGATCTGGGGACGAACAGACCATAATAGCTAACGCTTTGAGTGGAAATAGATGAATAATTCCCAGACGCAACTTCATTAAGACAAAGGGTGACATTTTGGCTCCATTAAATTCGGTGTGGCCAGGATTTCACTCCAAGTTGATTAAGTTCCTTTGCGGACATTAATGGCTGAGATAAGATGCCAGGTTTTCAAAAGGGTTCAGCTCCCACTTACGCGCCTCAATGAAATGTCCGATTTTAAAAAATTCTCATCACCCGGCAGCTCCCAGCTAGGCAGGTATGGAGCAAGGAAAACCTCGGCAGGTACCGTGGCTACCTTCTGTGGTCTCTGCCTGGAGCGGCCATCAAAATAAGGAGCCACCGGTCCATTGGGTCTGGGAGTCTGTGGAGCAAACTGAAGAGATCGTTAGCCCTGGTGGCTCTTTCTGGTCCTGTGTAGGTTGAAAGCTCTGCAGGATAACTGATCCCAGGGGGTGTGTCTCCTCTTGTAACATCCTCCCACCAATACAAGCCAGGAAGCATATAAAGCTGCGTGATCTGTACCCTGAAGTCTTTTATACAAAGTCCCCATGGCTTCCAAATACTTAGCAGACTCTCGGTTTTTCCCAAACTAGTTGAAAGCCGCAGCTCGCCCAGGGGCCAAAGGAACCAGCCAGCTGTGTAGTTTCTAGCCCAAGCAATTTGTTCCCCAACAAGTTCAGAAACTTTTGCAAAAGCCCAAACCTCGAGTATGATTCAAACAATCACCGTGGAAGGGCTTGTCTGCACTACAAAATTAAATAGACCTACAGCCACTGCAGTAACTACAGCCGTGGGTCATACCCACGCTATGCTCCTTCTGTCTGGGGTGCACATCCTCACACAGAAAACTTTCACTAACGAAACTGTGCAGGGCATTGTGGGACACTAACAGCTGGTGGTCTTCATGCCCCAGCACTGACAGCCTGAGTTATCAGCCGGGCATGGGCTCCACTGTCTTTTCCTGCCTGTAGTTCCTCTACATCCAAAACCCACTGGCACTGAGAGCACAAGTGCACTGGAAGCGGCTTAGCGCAGGCTGGGGTGTTGTCCCTCATGACCGTTTTTGGCAGGAAATGTCTTTCCCGCTGGTGAGTCTCCCAGGTGATTGGTTTACACTTTGAGCTTCAGCGCTGCAAAGCGAAAAATCTCAGGACTTACTTTAGTATTTACTGAAACAATCACAGCAGTCGTATAAACAGAAGCTAGAGGGGACTCAGGGCAGAGCTACAAGTCTGGAACGTAATGACTGTAGACAGGTGCCATCCCGGGCCTGTAAACTCCCCTTTCAAGGCCAGGGTCTTTAGCATCCTCTTTCGTAGGGCTGTAAACTTTACTTTCAGTCCTGGCCCCCTGGGTCTGTAGTCCCCATCACAGTGACCTCTGAAATTGGGCTTTAAACAGCTCAGGTTTGGTCCTGGACTCTAGGTGTCTGGGAGAGGAGTCCCGTGGACTGAGGGTTCTTTCTCTCTCGCTTTCTGGTCAAAGCAATCAGCAAGAATCTTGACCTACACCCGGCTGCTTGGGTCTCTGGCAGCCTTGGAAAAACCATTTCTTGTAGGCCCCTGATGAAGGCCACCCACAGCCTACTCTCAACCTTCCCTGGGGAGTTCTGCTTTGTGGAGAGCAATACAGGAAAAGTTTATAGCCATTCACTGCTGGGAATGATGCCGGGAAGCAACAGTCTAGGATCTCCAGATGTCCCGATTTTATAGGGACAGTCCCGATTTTTGGGTCTTTTTTTTATACAGGCTCCTATTACCCCCCACCCTCGTCCTGATTTTTCACACTTGCTGTCTGGTCACCCTAACACAGTCGCCCTTTCCAGTTGTCAAATGGGGATGTGAGGGTTTCCCGGATTGGCAGGAAAAGTGCTTTTCCAAAAAGGAAAAGACTTTTCCAAAGTCCTTGAAACCTTTTCTGATTTGTCCAAACTGCCCAGTTTGCACCTGCAAATGGAATAATTTCAGCTGCAAGTTGTTGAAAACCAGGCCCATACTTAAATATATGTTCACAGCACACACACAGACGTTAGATAAAAACACATATACTCTTGCTGGAAGGTTGCAAAGTAACGCGACTTTATTTCTTAGGATTCAGAATAACTCTCAAGAAACTGAAAATAGAAAGAGAGAAAACAGGCTGCTAAAAGAGAGAGGCACAACTTCCCTCCAACTTGGCATAGGCTGGCTGCAGACTGACTGCTGCTTGACCCAGGTCACATGCTTCCCTACAGAGCCTCCTAGTCTGCAAGCAGACCCAGGAAACCCCTTACCAATGCAAGAAAGAGCTGCTCATTTTAACATTGTTTTCGATACGTCCCAGTATATACCTAGCTCTCGTGCCATGTTCCCTCTGGAGAAGAGCCCTGAGACAGCAGGCTGGGGATAAGGCCAACCCTCTGAACTGTCCGAAGATGAAGGCATGTTCCTTTTCCAGCAAGGTAGCTGTGGCATTGCTACAGGAAGGTTCTACAAGGCTGATGGAAAGGGAATAATTCAGCTTCTCAGTCACAAAGTAATCTTTCCATTCTTTTCATAGCAAGATAATGGGGGCAGACCGTCTGTCCTTATACCGATGCCAGCAGGGGAGGGCTTGGGGGCATGGCCAACAATCCAAAAAATGGGTGCAGAGGGGAATTAGGGCTAACTTAAGAAATCAGAGGGAGATAGGACTTCATACTGCCTCTTCAGGAGACAATCCCCAGTCAAATGGGAATCCAACCCATTAGTGGATGGGATTTGGGGCCTCAGAATGTGGGTGGGAAAGGTGGTGGTCTTTCAGACACACGGCCAAGTTCCTTTATCTCCGTATACTTGCTACCCTTAAGAAATAGCCTTTGATCTGGAAGTAAGAACACTCAATGCCTGACTTTTCAGAGCTGCTGAATAATTTGCAGTGCCTGTTGGCTGCAGCAGGAAATGTCAGCTCTCAGCACCCCTGAAAACTGGAGTGTTAGCATCTTGAACTATCCTAGGATGCCTGAACTGAACTCCCACGGGCAATCATGACAGAGCATCTGCGCTACTCTGTTCCAAAGAGGCTTTGTATGCAATTGGTACTGAGCTGCTTAGGAAAAGATTTGCTGTCTGCTATAGAAATGTTGGGTCCCTAGATCCTAAGAGAGGATTAATGGTCAGTGATCAGGGTTTCTTTTCTCCTACCTCAATACTCGTGTGATCCCCTTTATCCGGGTCCCAGCCCTGTGTTTGTCAGGGACTGGAGTGCATCCGCAATGAGCTACTCATTGCCTTTTGGCAAACTACGTGAGCTCCCAGCTCCCATTCCAGCAGAACAGTTGTCACAGCTTCTGCCTGCCAAGACCCCCGCTGAAGCAGGAGCGTCCCAATGACAGTGTTCATGCAGCTATTTGTTGACATTCCCATGACCAGTTGTTGCCAGGTGGTAAGTGTTGAGTCAGGTAGAGGTTTCCTTTACCAGCTCAGGCAAACAAGAAATCAATTCACCACCATACTAATGCCAGGAAAACCCAGCTTGGTACCATTACCAGGTGCAATTACTGGGTACCATAAATGGGTGCGATGACGTGGGAATTTTTTCTGTCATATTTTTATGAATCCTGTTTGTGCCTTGGTTTCCCTCTGAGCTTTGCATTGCTACCCAGTGAGAAAAAACGTGTTAAGTCTGCTCTCGCAGTGATAGGTGTCTTGATATTGCTCTCTGGGCCACAATGAATGGGGTTTTCAAGGAACTGATTGAAACTGACCCAGACCAACAGGGGAAGTGGTGAACTCAGCATGGCCTTGCCTGGAGATAATGGACTGGGAGGTGACCAGCAACGGGTATATCGTAGGCATCTGGAAGAGGCTGGCTGCTCCCTCCTGAGACTGCTGCAGGGCTCAGAAAGAGACAGAGCCTGAGATGCTTGACTAGTTGATGACTCTGGCTTCACCCTTCATCAATCCTCCCCCGTGCATTTGGAAAATGCTACTTGGTGTCACGGGAATGCTGGCTGAGGTGCAGTAGTCCCTGAAGAGTGTACACGTCTCTGACTAGGAGTCTACTTCAGTTGGACTTGCTGAGCAGAGTTCACAGTGTGAAACACAAGTGCTGAAGCCCAGCGGCTCAGTCAGGGAGGTGGTGAGGCTACAAGGCCTACTCTGTAGGAAGAGTAAGACCTCTTGGGAGTCTGGCACACTGAAACAGATCCTCCAAGAGACTGTTTAAAAGCTGGGGCATAGCATCGACCATGTGAGTCCATGAAGGAGGGTATTGATGCTAGTTGTCTGTCCTCCTGTGTTTGCTTAACTGGCCGAACAGGTCCAAGTTGCAATGTTCAGATCTGGATCCAGTTTGGAACATGCCCAAAGTTCAGATACAAGGTTCTGGCTTTGGCCCTTTTTCAAGTGAATTCCTGCAACATCAGTTCTGTGTCTTAAACACCCTGGGCAGACCCTCCATTTGTGTAAATCAGCATCGTCCTATTGAAGTCCATCTCCATCCTTAGAATCTCCATCTTCAGAGGTTCTTAAGGTCAGGCTTGACAAACTCATGGCTGGGATGTTTTAGTTGGGGATTGGTCCTGCTTTGAGCAGGGGGTTGGACTAGAGACCTCCTGAGGTCCCTTCCAACCCTGATATTCTATAATTCTATGAAGTCAGCGGAGCTAACGTCAATTTACTTCAGCTAAGAATCTGGCCCATGAGTTTGAAAATACGAATGTTTAGGTTTTTTTATTGTCAACTCACCACCTTGCAATCTGTGTTCTACCTGTGCACTATTGTGGATTCTACCATAGCGAGGATACCACCCAGATAATATCTGACTCCTTTAGCTCTAGAATTATCTAGGTCGTAATATATCAAAAATGCTGTTGGCCACTGCCACACCATATGTTAACTCGTCATCTTTATAATACAGTCACTTGGAACAGGTAACCAACTGTCATAATTAACATTCCCCATCCCACTGAGCTGTATTCTTGAAAGCTGATGCACTTACTTGTTATAAGATGATGAGTACTGGGGGAAGACCCAGATTTGAAATGTGATCATTACAGGCTAGCAAAGGTCTAGCTGCTATTTTTATCGGATTTCTGCCGTACACATCTTTACATGTGTCTGATGAGTATTATATTAGTTTCTTTTGAAAGGCAGCGTATGAAGCTTCCAGTTAGGAAATTAAGATCAGCCAAGG
This sequence comes from Dermatemys mawii, assembly GCA_007922305.1. Lineage (NCBI taxonomy): Eukaryota > Metazoa > Chordata > Testudines > Dermatemydidae > Dermatemys > Dermatemys mawii. The sequence continues at coordinate 6,851,550 of ML677392.1, read as the reverse complement.
TCATCAGTTCCAGGTACTGGATTTTAGTCACAAAAATTTCCATAAGTATATTTATTGTGTCAGAGATTTAAAAATATGGGTAGGATTTTCAAAAGTGATCAGTATTGCCTCCTTATACTTCCCGATTGGTCTGTCTGTATCTATCTATTGTCTCTCATTTTATACTTAGATTAGAAGCTCCTAGGGGCAGGGTGTGGCCTTTTGTTCCGTGTTTGTACATCACCTAGCACACTGGCTCCTAGATGCCATGGTAGTACAAATAATTAATGAATATTGATTTAGCTCTGAGCCTACTGATGTCCTTGGGAGACTTGGTAAGTGTTTTTTGAAAATCTCACCTTTATGCTTGTTCTGTTTTGCATTCCTCAGAATCTGTTTCCACTGTGATCTTCACCCATTTGCATTTCCGTATTACCTGATACACGGCTGCATACTCACTAGCCGTATGGTAAGTCTTGTGATGGTAATGAGGGGTAATGAGAGCTTGTGGACCTGGTTGGCCCTTCCCCGCTATACCTGGAAGAGATGCCAGGCATGGAAGATGGGAGTTAACAGGAGGAGGCCTGGCCCAATTCAGGGCTGACCAGGAAGGAGAGAAGAGCTCTCCTGAGGTAGCTTACTGGCTGAGCCTCTTGGATACCTCCATACAGCCTGCGGCAGCCAGCCTCCTGGCCCGGGTCGACAGAGCCCCTGACACAACTTCAGAGCTCTCTCTCTCTCTCTCTCTGCAGCTATTTTTAGAGCATTAGCGCGAGCCTCGCTAGCGCCAAGTGTGTCAGCCTCGGCTGGGAAGCTTGCTGCCGTGGGCTGGGTAGACATGGCCCTGTAGGAAGGGATGATCGGCCCCTGGGAGACCAGCCAAAGTATTGACTGTGCGAAGGTAAGCCCTGAATAGACAGGTGGGGTCCTGCCAAGAGTTCATGGGACTACCCTGGTGTTGAGGGTTTTTTCTCCTGATTTCTTTTGGCCTTTAACTTGCTGGAAGGGGTAGGACTGGAGTGTACGTTGGCTGGAGGGCTAAGCTGCTGCAATGGTGGACTGTGACGGTGGACTAGGCCCAGAGGCCCTCTGCTGGAGGCCTCAGGGTCCTGCCATACCTGTCCCAGGAATGGAGCAGTAGAGGAGTCCTTCAAGCAGCCTAGAGTGGCTGCAGCAGAGGCAGCCAATCACGGCCCCGGAAGGCCACATAAAAAGGAGCGGTAGGACAGAGCAGAGTCAATCCTTTGCTGTAGCTCAAGGAGCACAGATGATGTTCCTGACTGGCCAAAGGGAACAGCAGCACCATGAACAGCTCAGTGCTGGCAGGGACCTGGTGAATGAAAAGCTCCTAGGACTGAATGTACAAGAGCTCCAAGCAAGGGTGAAGCATGAGTGAAGGCTGAGGCCATGGGCATATGGCCTAGGGAATTGAAGGTGGTTTCATTAAAGAGACATGGTAGCATGTGGCTGCTATTCTTAGGGTTCCTGGGCTGCGACCTGGAGTAGGGGGCAGGCCTGGGTCCTCCACTACAGAAAGGATGTGGACAAATTGGAGAAAGTCCAGCAGAGGGCAATGAAAATGATCAGGGGGCTGGGGCACATGACTTACAAGGTGAGGCTGAGGGAACTGGGCTTATTTAGTCTGCAGAAGAGAAGAGTGAGGCAGGATTTGATAGCAGCCTTCAACTACCTGAAAGGGGGTTCCAAAGAGGATGGATCTAGACTGTTCTCAGTGGTACCAGATAACAGAACAAGGAGTAATGGTCTCAAATTGCCATGGGGACGGTCTAGGTTGGAAATTAGGAAACACTATTTCACTAGGAGGGTGGTGAAGCACTGGAATGGGTTACCTAGAGAGGTGGTGGAACCTCAATCCTTAGAGGTTTTTAAGGCCTGGCTTGACAAAGCCCTGGCTGGGATGATTAACTGGGGTTGGTCCTGCTTTGAGCAGAGATGACTTAGACTAGATGACCTCCTGAGGTCTCTTCCAACCCTGATATTTGATGATTCCATGACAGGGTCTGCAAAGTCAATGCATCTCCTGTACTAGGAAATAGCCTTAATATAATGGCAGTGGCTTGATGATGCAGGGCTAGCAGAACGGGTATATCACTGGACAGTTTGGAGGAAGTCTAGCTGGAACACGTGCTCTGGCTATTCTAAGTGCAACATGCTGGGCATGTGTATTTTTGTCTCCATCTAGTGACTGGATTCTGTATTGAGGTTTATGAGTTTGTAACATTTGACACACTCCTACAGTGAATCCATTGGCTCAATGAGGAGCAGCTCATGTGCTTTAACCCAGAGGTCCCTGGTTCAATCCGCATTGGTGACCTAATGAAGAAGCATCATGTTTGCTACATACTGGGCAGTCCCTTAAGGAGCTATTGCAGCATAGATTACATTGGAACAGTCCACTTTAACTTCTGAAATAGGCTACTTGGCTTTCCCCCCCTGCCTTTTGTGTTTCTTCAGGTACTCCATTTCCAAAGCTTCCTAGATGCTGATGACCAACAGTGTCTCACTGGCCTCATAAACACTACTAGCAATTTAGCATAATGCAAATGCTGGTTTCCCCCTCATTTAATGTTTCAAGAAATAAGGCATTCTAAGAGACAGGGTTACCCTGGCAACATTCAGTTAGCCCTGCCAGGCAGCCTGGATGATTTAGGTTTTTCATTAAAATAAAAATATGTTTAGATGCAAAGCCTGCATCTTGGCAGGGGGTGAGACGGGGTAACCATGGCGGTCCCGCCTACCTCTGAGGTTCTCAGTTTGAAAGGAGGTTGTTAAGAAGGCTGAGTGGATATTGCCACGGTGACTAACTTTTGGAAATTCCTGACGTGACACTGACGTGCTTGATCATACAACCTTAACATTGCACTCTACCCCATCCTGGCCATTTAATCTGTTGTGGGCTCTTTTGATTGGAAACACTCCATGACTCCCACTAGCTGAAGCCAGCCCTAAAAGGGGGTTGGGATTTCACTGGCTGTAATTTATCTTCATTTCCACTGCCACTCGTTGCTCATTTGGGGCTCAGTTGTGCCTCAAAGGCACAGCCCCCCACGGTTCCTCTCCGAGACCCCTGCCATAGCTGTGGATGCAGCTATGCCCTGGCAGACTGCTCTCCTGACCAGTGAATAGTGAGGATGCGGTCCATGGCCCTGCCTTCTCCTTGCCCACTTTGGAGCCTCTTGCTCTCCAAGGGCCATATGGAGAGAGTTGTTCCTGGGGAGCAATGAAATGACAACCCCACAGCTATATGGAAAATGCATTTATACACCTTTGTGCCCAGCCAGTGCCATGTTACAAAGGGCAGAGAACAGTCTGCTTGGATCCACTTTCTCTCATCGCCAAGATGGAGCACGTCCACCCAGCAGATCGCTGTCAGACCAATCTCTCCCCCTCTTCTCATCCCCCAGAGCTAGGGAGTGGGATTAAAGAGACAGAGTTCTTACTGAGAGCTACAGACCACGTAAACAAGAGAGGTATGAAAATTGGAACTGAGGGCAAGAGTACCATTGACACTAATATAAGGGAATAGATGGGGCCATTGATAATACCTCTAATGGGCCGGATTCTCACACTGGTGTAAATGAGGAGGTCCAGCGCTAAGCCAGGAGACCAGTCTTACACGCGTGATACCTTATTGGCAACTGCCCTGCTGTAAACAGCCATGTAACAAACAGACTAGTCGCTCCCAAGCCACACAAAGGCCAGGAGTTTCAATAGTGATGGTAGGTGCCTCCATTTTGGGGTGACCAATCTGAGACCTCTTAATGAGCTGATTTTCTGAGGGCAGGTGTTCAGCACTTTCTGAAAATCAGGGATCTCAAAGTGGGGCCCCCAAATCCACACTTACTTCTGAAAATGTCAGCCTTCAGCCCTCCACCGGTGACCAGCGAACTCCAGTGGTCAACTCCCAGGGATGGATTTGCTCAGCTGATCTGCCCCAGGGGAAGGCAAGTCCCCTTCTTGGGTGGCATGTATGAGCATCTGTGCATCCAGAAATTCCGCTTCTCTCTTCACGGAGGTTTTTAGGGAGTCCTAACTCCTTCCCACATGCTTTGGCTAAATTGAAGCACATGGCCTCTCATATGATGCTATTCTCCAACCAGCTGGTCAATTGAGTTCCATACAGATGTATTTAATCTGCATCCTTGGCTTCTAGAAGAAGCTGTTATGTCACCATCCAGCATCACCAAGTCCATGACTAAAATCCCATTGCATTTTACACATGATGTCTGGCTGTTTTATATATCCTGAGTGTGTCATCCTTAAATAGCCAGTTGTATGTTTCACATATAGTTGGCAGAGGCTGCAATAAACAGGACTGGACATGAATCATTGTTCCTAGCTATGCGTTATTCATCCCTTTTTCTCAGCCTTCTGCCAAACCTCCAGCAAATGCTAGCCAAATAGGAATAAAAAATTCACATCTACATTGAATATGTATCAAAGATTCATCACACAATGCCCAGTGGCAAGAAGTGTCTCCATTCCCTTTTCCTGGCTTGGGGCATTACCGCATCAATTCAGCAGAGCACTTACACATGTGCTTAAAGATAAGCATGTTTTAAAGGCAGTGGTCAGTGGAATTAAGCATGTGCGATGTAGAATAGCCTAGATTCCAAACGGGAGATGGAGATAATGAGCTTGCAAAGTCTCTTTTGGGGCTCCCCATCCAACACTTCTGAGCCCTTTTCATGTAATAGTTCTTTGCCCATGTTTACCTGAACTGATACCAACGCTGGGGTTTTAAATCTATTATACTAGCATGGGCTTGATTCTACTTTCTTGGTGCATCCAGAACTCCTCCTGGCATCCCTGGGAATACTTGGCTATGTGCCACAAGCTAGAAGCTGGGATCGCTGTCTTCCACTGGAACAATAGTACTGTCAACCAACAGGGAGGAGACTGGTGCGTGCCGGAGACAGGACCGTCATGGGAGCTGGCCAAGAACATGGACCTGCTGCCAGAACAACCACTCACAGGGCTGCATTCTGAGGGGAACACAGAGCCCACGTCTCTGCCATGGTTTTCCTAGAATAGTCCCCTCAATCTCACAATAGTTAAGAAAATCCACAAAAGAGCCCTGGAGCCTGTTTCTGGGTGGCTGGGAAAGGAGAATAAGAGTGTATGAGTCTTTTTTTAATCCATGGGAGGCATTCAGACACTCCAGTGGTGAGGGATGTACAAGTGTCTCAATAGACAGAGGAGTATATGTGGCGATAGAGAGATGATATACTCAGGGCTGGCAGCCCAGCCTGTTAAGTTTGCTCAACATGTTTCATCATAAACCCCAGTTTTCAGTCGCTTCTAACTTTGCCAAACTTTGGGCTGAAACTTTCCATGCCAGCTGTTTGCCTCAGGCTGAAATGCCTTGGAAAATTTCAGCCCCAACAGAGGAGCCATTACCAAGAACAAGGCTAGGAAATCGGTTTTGCCCTTGTTAAAAACAATTGTGGTGACTTTTTCTTTTTCTTTTGAGAAGGTTTAACACGCTCGCATTTGGGAGCAGGCCCTTGAAATAAGACTGGGGGGCGGGGAGGGAGGGTAGCCTTTGTATCAGCAATGTGCCCTTTTCTCTTCCCATGAAAATCCACCTACATTTGGCTGCGTTCTAAGCCTTTGCAAAATGGCAGTTGGCATGCGCCCAGCAGCGACTTGCGAGGGCTTCTCCGCTTCATTCCCTGTTCCCCACTGAGCATGCTACAGGCCGAGGCTGCAGAGGGCTGAGCAGGGCTTTGGCTGCAATTGCAGTAATAGTGCTGGGCCTGGACACCAGAACTGAGAGCCAGGGGCCTGTCTTGCCTGAGCACGCAAAATCTCCGTTGCTGAGCTAAGAGTGGAGGAGGAAACTGCCCCCATTCAAATGCAGAGGGGCCAAGGGCTGGGTCTTGGGGTGGGGAAAAGTGGGTCAATGAGCTTCAGAGGGCGGAGGCTAGACTAGGTGGGAAAATGAGCCCGGACGTGCTTTGGGAATGAATCTGAGCTGTGCAGTGAAAGAGGCTGTTGTCAGTAGGGCCCTGGGCAGATGCCCCATCACCACACTGGCGTATGAGGGGTTAATCGAGCCCCGTAGAGGCTGGGCAGGAGATGTGGCCAATAAGAAAGAAGAGCTAATCCAGGCCCATATAAGAAGAGCTGCAGGGCAGAGCACAGTTAGTCACTGCCTGGAGCTCAAGGAGGGAGAACTGGGTTCCTGGCAGGTAGATAGAAACCACCACCCTGGACAGAGCAGTGCTGGGAGAGACCAGGGGATGGAGAGGCAGCTTCTGGCTGGTTGCTAGGACTGAGATAAGGGAAAAGAAGGTGCTGGGGCCATGGGGAAGGGGCCCAGGCAAATGTACTGAGAAGCTGGAGGGGATGCAACAGGAGGCTGCCATCTTTGGGGTCCGTGGGTGAGGCCCTGGAGTAGTGGGTGGGCCCAGGTCCTGGGGTCTCAAATGGAGCACCCCAAATTAGTGGATACATTTGGCCTTAATCTCTCTGAGCCTCAGCTCCGCATTTGCAAAAGGGGGATAATAATATTCGCTCGGCTCACAGGGAAGTTCTACAAATATGTTCCATCCCGTTTGTGAAGCCTTCAAATACTACAGGGATGAGCACCATGGAAAAGCCCCTGAGGAAATTAATAATTCTGTCTTCAGAGCACGATGACATGAATGTTTAGTAAACCAGGCCTGGGGCCACCCATTGAACAAAGAGTAGAAAATAACATTTTGAATTGCTGCTCGTTAAGTGGGCACCATCCATCCTGTGTGCTGACTGAGGAAAAAAATACTCCATGATAATGTAGTTAAAGAGGGAATATAATGTATATGGACTGGGGGCCAAAATAAGGTTATACAGGCAACCTTAAATCTGGCATTTTCTAACTTTCACGTTGTTTCACATTTAAATCATGATGCAGTTAGTTGGCTTATGTAATGCAGGCATTTTGATAATGTCTGACACCCAGAACTTAGTTGAAACAATAATTCCTGACTTTTAACACCAGTTCTCAAGCAATTTCCACATTGGCATAGGAACCAATAGTCTTGTTTTTTCCAGAATTCAAAATTGGTCAGAGCAGACTGGCTTCACGAGAGGGCATATTGGGTTTCATTTCAGTGACTATACTGGTCTGGCATCCGTATGCATTATTCATGCTGCCTTGGCATTTTAAAGACTGCGCTTCATGATTATTAATGGACTTTTCAGCATGTATAAAGATGCAGGGCCTGTTTCTCATCTCACTCACACCAGTGTCATTGCATCTACTTCAGTGAAGTTACTCTTAATTTACAATAGAGTCAGAAGAGAAATTGGGCCCCTGGTAATAAATCTTGTGAACGAGAAGAGATGCCCAGTTTGCTGGCACGTTTTCTACAAGTAAAGAGTAAATATCACACAGGTTGCTTAGCACAATCACAAGTAAATGCAGAAGACATTAATGAAAAATGATCCTCTTAGTCTGTAAGGGCTGAAAGTCATTTTTTCATTAATACTTTATACATTAGAAATACCTACTGAATAATCCTTTCATTATTATGGCTTTGTTTCATGTTCTCGGTCTGTTTGAGTCTTTACTGGTCAAGCTTACACAGTGGAAGTTATCTGGCTGGAAAAGATTTGTAGAGGATGTACCATAAGGATTATGATTTAATCTAGTGAATCCAGATGCTATACTAGGAATAATGTCAACAGATGCATATTACCGGCATATTTATATTTGCCTATATCCATCACATTTTTATTTTTGTTTATCACCTGTTCAAAATGCAGAGATCAGTGGAGACCAGGAAAAGCATCTCCACTGGTGTAAAATAGGTGTAACCAGTACAGCAAGGCTGAATCACGTGTGCTGAAATGCAAAGAAGGGAAGCGCAGTAATTTAACCCCTTCCACCCTGCAGTCTCTCCTCCCGCATTCAAACCAGTACATGGCCCCTAAAGCGCACCTGTCCTAGAGAACTGGATCGTTTCAAGGCTAAAGGTTACAGTTCGATCCTGAAGCAATTAATGTGTATGCACTCAGCAATTTGGTTTCTTCAGATCAGTTGTACATAACGTCCCCTCTAGCTGTAGCAGCACCTACATCGAAGCACTTTCCCAGAATTCCCTGACTGCCTCCATCCAGACCAAAAGCATATAAGCAGATGAATAGTTGACAGTCGAATACTGCTTTTCAGCAACAGTACATACAGTAAAAAATCTGCATATTAATATACGTCATTCACTTTTCTAACAACAAAAACACTTCCTAAAAAAATTAAACTTTTTGTTTGTGAAGCCCATGTGTTTAGAATGAACACTGAAGGGCTTTAAAATATTATAATGCCCCCATAATGCACTAATATTCTGATGAGCAATTCATGGCTTATCAAAACACAACAAGCTTAGCTCTATAAAACCAGCAGTCATCTGGGTTGGAGTGAATGTCTTTGTGTGTTGATGTAATATGTATTTTACACAGGAATGGCCCCTTTTGGGGCTTTTGAAAGTGCAGTGTGAGCAATTGTGCCTTGTACCATACCCTTTCCCCACCCCTTTGCTCTCCCCGAGCCCTGGGGAATGCAGGGCCCCCCTGGACATACGCCCTTTCTGAAAATGCTTGATGAAAGCAGAGGAATCCCCCCAAAAAATCATCCTTTTGGCCACTTAAACTGCCTTTTTTTTCTCCACAAGCTTCTGGTTTAATAATGCTGGGATTGCTGTGTGGACAAATGGGTGAGAGGAGAGAGCACTGAGGGAGAACATCATTATGGGATAGCGCTGGGAGGTTTTACCAATGTAGCTGCAGCCCTTGGGCTCTGGTACTGAAACACTTCAGACGGAGCTGGAGTGGGCAGAGATTCACTGAAGACGCTTGCAAAGGTGCCCCTGGCTGGGTTGGTGCAAAGACTGAACCTGAGACCTCTGGATCAAAAAGCCTGAGATGTAGCTTCTCTTCTGCTCAAGCCGTCACATCGCCAGGAACAGACTCATAAACTTCTTTACCTTGGCTGGCTATTAGAGTGGGCCAAAGACCCATGCTCCCCCAGCCTGGTCACCCTGCCTCAGAGTGGTGCAACCAGACCTCTCCACTAGTGAAATAACAGAAGCACTTTTGTGTGTGGAGTCAAAGCTTTCTTCAGGCTGAGTAGCACTCTCCCGTGTAAGTAGTTCCATGGACGTCACAGCTACTCAGCGTGAGCAAGGACTGCAGGACGGGGCCCAAAGTGTTTTGCCAGCATTCCAGGCACTTGGACAAATTGTGGTGATCACCCCTTTCCTCAGAAGAGATGAGACCACAGGAGCTGATGAGGCTAAGAGATAGCCAGGCCCTTATTTTGGAATGAGGCGGGAGCCGGGGCCAAGAGACTAATGAAGTTTTCCAAGCTCACACGTTGCAGTGTGGAATGGAGCACAGTAATTACAGGAGCCGCAGAGATGTCTCTTGTCTAGGAAGAGTTTTAAATGAAGTTATTAACTCCTGCAGTGCAGCAAGGGCATCTGGAGGTGGGAGTTTTAACAAATCCTTTTTATCGTTTTTTTTCCTAAACATTCAGACGTAGCCCAGACCTGGGCATCTCTATCTGTTCCTGTCCAGACAACAGAATCAGCAATTTCTTCTCCAGGATGGGTGAACTTCAGAAAGTTCAGAGATGGTATAACAACCTGACTGCACAAACTCTCACGAAACTTGCCGTACTGCCTGTTTCCAGTCATGTCACAGCTCCCTGTAGGAACAGGGCACAGGCCTTCAGCCCTTACTCAAATGAGTAGTTCTTACTCCTTTGAGTAGTGTCATTAGAAGTGGGTCTAATAAAAGGCTGAATAACCGAGGGCTTCTCTACACATACCGCGGTGCTGTGAAGACGCTACCTACTCCAATGAGAGCTTCTCCCCTCAGCACGGATACTCCCGTTGTAGCTTTGGCAACACAAGGAGCCCTCCAGTCGACATAGCGCTGTGCACACCGAGGATGAGGTCTGTATAACTGCGTTGCTCAAAGGGATGGATTTTCCACACCCCTTACTGACATAAGTCTGTCATATAGATGAAGCCCGAGTGACCAGTCAGGACTGGGATCCTGAGAGGAGCAGGATCAAGCCCCTCGCTGCTCTTGCAGAATTTTGGTGCTTCCAACCAAAACAGTCAGATTGTCCATTCCATTGCAGCCTGGCATACAGGGGAGCAAAATGACTGGATTGCACCCATCCCCACCCTACAGGATCCCATGCTGCCTCCCTCACAGCCCCCAGTGTAGGGTTGTGCTGGGCTGAGAGGGCTATGACTGGAGCATGTTGTGCTCTGGCCCATGCAAGGTCAGAAGACAGGGAGGTTGGGAATATCTTTCAGGATGTGATCCCCACCAAGTATAGGTTGAAATTGTTTGATACCCTGTATGTGTTCCAGTGTGGGGTTATAGGCAACAACTAAAGGTGTGCAGTTAGTGGTCTTTTCCCTGTATTAAAACAGGTTCTCTTGCAGATCTACTTCTCTGGTACAGTGTCCTTGTTTCGTGAAGGCTATTTTAAGTATCTTAAGGTGTATGTACCTTCTCCTGACAGCTTATTCTGTGTTATCTGAGGCCATGACTGTAGATAACAGGTTTCTTGGTGTTTGGAGTGGTTGCTGGATCTATGAAGCTAGGTGTGGTGATCTGTGAGTTTCTTGTATATAAGTTGTCTGCAGGGCCATTGTTGAAGCCAATTGTGGTGTCCAGGAAGTTGATGCTGGTGCAGGAGTGAATGGTGGTTGTTGAAGTTTGGGTCATCTGTCCAGAGGATGAAAATATCATCAATGTATCTCAGATACATTATCCATTTCATGTTGCATTTTTCCAGAAATTCTGCCACAAAGTGGACCATGAACATATTTTGCGGACCACAAGCTAAATAAGAATTAACAGTAACGCTGTTGCAAAAAAAAGCAAACATCCATCTGGGATGTATTAGCAGAAGTATTGTAAGCAAGATACGAGAAGTAATTCTTCCGCTCTACTCTGTGCTGATTAGGCCTCAACTGGTACATTGTGTCCAGTTCTGGGTGCCACATTTCAAGAAAAATGTGGACAAATTGGAGAAAGTCTGGAGAAGAGCAACAAACATGATTAAAGATCTAGAAAATGTGACCTATGAGGGAAGATTGAGAAAACTGAATTTGTTTAGTCTGGAGAAGACGACTGGGAGGGGATATGAGAACAGTTTTCAAATACATAAAAGGTTGTTACAAGGAGGAGGAAGAAAAATTGTTGTTCTTAACATCTGAGGATAGGGCAAAAAGCAATGGGCTTAAATTGCAGCAAGGGCAGTTTAGGTTGGACATTAGGAAAAGCTTCCTAATAGTCAGAATTGTTAAGCACTGGAATAAATTGCCTAGGTAGTTGTGGCATCTCCATCATTGGGGATTTTTAAGAGCAGATTGGACACACACCCTTCCTGGACAGGGAAAGTGGTGCACAATTCCAGCCACTTGTGCAAAGCTTACTCATTGGTGAACTCCTGTGGGTGGTTCCATTAGGCCCAATAAGGCAACTTGTGTGAGTGAGTGATCCCTGAAGTAAGATTTGCACAATGGTGTACATAGGCACACTACCCTAGACTGCACATGTACCTAAGACATCCAGGACGTGTGGGATTTCTATGATTTCTGGGCATCTCCTATTCACTGACCGCCCAGTCTGGTAACTTCACTGTGTGAGGAGCTTTGGTGACCTTCCCTGGGAGTTCAGCGGGTGGAGAGCTTGAGGGTCGGGGCTTTGCCTAGCAATCTGGGTACAGTGAGGTAATGCAATGCGCGCTAGTTCTGTGACTTCTGCTACAGAGCGGTTCTGGTTGAACGGTGTTATCTGCTGAGCCAGAGACTGTGATTCTGACTCCTTGGTTCTCCCCATGTCCTACGCCTGGCCCCGATTCCTTCCCCTGCCCACTGGCCAGTGCGCCGTGGGACAGAACTAAGGCTCTTCCCACACACACTCGTATAGGAGAGGCAGTAGCAGGCCATTGGAAATGGTTTTTAGGGAGGGTCCCATAGGGGTCTGTTCTTGGCCTGACACTATTCAGTCTCTTTATCAATGACCTGGAAGAACATATAAAGTCATGGCTGACAAAACGTCCAGCTGAGACAAAAATGGATGGAGCGATAAACAGACAACTCCTGCCTCCTGATTCTGGGTGGGGGGTCACGTGACCACCCCACATGTCTCCTCTGCCCAGTGGACTCCCTCTACTCCCCACCGGAGCCCTGCTGCCAGGGACAGGGGCCGAACCAAGTGAACGTGAGCTTCTGGTGTAGGGCTGTAGTAAAAGAGCTAACACGGTTATGTAAACAGGAACGGGGTAGATCAGTGATAATACCTCTATATGTGGCATCAGCAAACCTATTTCTAAAATACCGTGTCAACATCTAGCGTCCACACCTTCATTCCTAAAGCATCTGCCAATTCTTCCTGCCTGACACCTCTAAGATCCGGCCTTTCGTCTCCACCCACGTGGCTAAAACTCTTACCTAGGCTCTCGTCTCGCGTCTCACCTTCTTGCTTCCTCTGTGGCCTTAACCTAGGCTGTCGTACCACGTTCATCTCCATTCACGGTACGGCAAAGATAAAGGAAGGAGCTGGGGAAGGTCAGTTTAGTTCCTCCTCTGGCTCCCTATTCTTTGCTGCACCAAAGTACCTGCCTTCACTTTTAAGGTCCTTCACAGCCAATCCCTGCCCTTCCTGTCACCCTCTTGAGATGCCAGTTCCTGATTCGCCTCCAGTAATGAGCCCAGCCTTCAATAACCCTTGAGTCAATTTTCAAAGGAGCACCTCTGTACCCTCTGTCCTCCTGCCACCCCCTATGCCTGGAGGAGCTCCCCATAAACAGGGCCGGTGCAACCACTAGGCCCGAACTAGGCGGTCGCCTAGGGCACCAAGATTTGGGGGGGCACCAAAAAGTGGTGCCCTGCCTGGAGGGCTGGTCCCAGCCTCCCTGCCCCCTGCACAGGGCGCTGAGCGGCCCCTGCTGCACCAGGGCTTGCCAGGCGGCCGGCGCGGCTGTTTATGGTGGTGGCGAGCCCCAGCCATGGAGGAGTTGGCACGGCGCGTGCAGGGGGGCAGCAGCCCTGCAAAGGCGGCAGTGCCGCTAGCGGGGTGCAGCCGTGCCCCCCACAGCCCGGATCGCTGGCCAGGCTGCTCGCATTGGGGCCTCCGGCAGCTCTAGAGCTCATCCCCTCCCCTTCTCCTCCTCCCCTCCCCTACAGCCCACCACTTCAGGGGCCAGGCTGTGTGATCCGCAGGGGAGCACAGCAGCGTATCTGCGGTAGCGTGCTGGGGGACTGGAGAAGTGACGGGGGTCTCTGGAGTGGACAGTCAAGGGACAGAGACAGGGAGCAGGAGGGGTTGGATGTGTCAGGGGTTCTGGGGGGCCTGTCAGGGGGAAGGGGTGTGGAGAGGAGTTGGGGCAGTCGAGGGACAGGGAGCAGGGGGGTTAGATGGGTACGGGGTTGTGGGGAGCAATCAGGGGACAGGGAGTGGTTGGATACGCAGGGGAGTCTCAGCGGTCTGTCAGGGGGCGGGGGTGTGGATAGGAGTCGGGGCAGTCAGAGGACAGGTAGGGGATGGAGTCCTAGGGGGAGCAGTTAGGGTGGGGTGATCTCAGGAGGGGAAGTCGGGGACAAGGAGAAGGGAGGCTTAGATAGGGGGTGAGGTTCTGCGGGGCGGTTAGGGGCAGGGGTCCCGGGAAAGGGTGATCAGGGGACAAGGAGCGGGGGGGGTTGGATGGATTGGGGGTTCTGTGGGGGGCAGTGGATAGGCGTCGGGGCTACCCCACCCCCATGGAGCGTCCTCTTTTTTGCAAGTTCAAATATGGTAACCGTACCCCTTCTGCATGGGCTGTGGCCTGGTGTCCGCACCCCTAGGGGGCTCCTGCAGAGGGCGCCGGCCCTGTGGGCCCCCCCCCCCACCAGCTCCCTCCTTGTCGTGCCGCGCTCGGGCTCTGCGGCTCCCAGGCACGTGAGCCGCCACTGCCCCTCCCAGAGCAGGCTCGGGGCCCCGCGCCCCGGCCGGGGGATGCTCGGCCTCTGAGGGCAGCCTGCTCCCGCCGTGCCCAGCCGCTCGCTGTGGGCAAGGACCAGGAGCTGATGCAGGCGGTGAAGGCGGAGGACGTTGGCACGGTGCAGACGCTGCTGCAGTAGCCCAAGCCCGGCAAAGCCAGTGAGTGGACTCAGGGCAGGGGGCCGCCGGTGCGGGGGAGGACTCACGGGGGGTCTGTGCATGCTTCTGGGGAGCTCAAGGGGCGGGGAAGGCAGAACCTGGTCTGGGGAACCTCCCCTGGGCACAGCTGGCCCCTGGGGTCTATAAAGGTTCGTTGGGATTTGCCCCTCAATGAACCGATGTGTGTGTGTAGGGGGGTAGGTGAAGTTTCACCTGGGACGCAAAATATCCTTGCACCGGCCCTGCCCATAAGCATCCGCGCAGTCACCAGCTTTCCCTGCTTCGTCCCACTCCTCTGCTGTGAGCCCTACAAAAAACCCCATGTGTAGGCTACTGGTGCAGTGGGGCTGTTGCGTGTCATGCGGACCTTTCTTGTCTCGTTACCTGGTGCGTCCACCTGTCTTCTCTCATCTGATGCTTAGGTTGTCAGCTCTCTGCAGCCCAGGCTGTCTCTTAGTCTGTGTTGGTACAACCCTCCCCCCTGGCACCATGGAGCACTGCAAATCCTACACCCTTCACTGCAGCTCAGTCTACATAGTTTATCCAAGACATAGCTAACAGTTGACTAGATGACAGTCTATAAATAGGGGAGAAGATTTCTGGTGACAGAAAGCTTTTTAATCTCATGGCCAAAGGCGTAACATCCAATCGTTGAAGCTAGATAAATTCAGATTAGGAATACGGAGTGTTAAACAGGGAGTGTTATTAACCTTTGGAACAATTTACTCGGACATGTAGTAAATCCTCCTTTACGTGAAGTCTTTAAATCAAGCCCAATGGCTCCCTTAAAGGGAATGGCTGGGTAAAACGATACATCCTGGTGCTATTCAGGAGATCAGCCCACATAATCACAACGATCCCTTCTACCCTGTGAAGTGGCTACCTGGAAATGGAGAGGAGGCAGCGGTCCCTTCATGCATAGAGAGAGATGCCCACCCCCTAGGCATGCATTTAGTTTGATCACTTCTGTGCAGGCCTGCTGTAGCCAAAGCATGCAGCCATTCTCGCAGGTACGTTGTCCATCCATCCCTATGAATTGTGGGATGCTGCCTGGTTGTGCTCAGGGCCTGCCGGCTGCCAGGGCAGTCCTTTAGGGTGCCATGCAGCTTGAGGCCTTTAGAGCTGCTACTCCTGGGCATTCAGGTTGGCGCAGTGAGCCACGTCTTCAGGATACGTGTCTCCGTCACTCTGCGAGCGACTGAGTTCCCAGCACTGGCTCTAACAATCCCCTGCCTAACAATGTTTGGAAAGCTGCAGTTTCTCCAAGGCAGAGCTATCGGGGTGACAGCAGAGAAGGATATTGGTTGATTCTGTGTCACTATTTCAATTTGCATTAGCCCTAAGCTAATCCTTCCCACATCAAACTACACAGCTTCGTACCTTACCAAGCCCGTACTTCTGAGTGTAGACTAGAACTCCGCTGTTCCTTCCGGCCTGGCAGAGTTACACCCTGCTCTGTACAAAGTTACTGAACAAGTTCCTATTGCTGTTGGTTTGTAGTCAATGGGGACCCCATCCTGAAAGAATTTTTTTCTTGAACCCCCTCTTCTGCTCTTAAAACAACACCTCTCCAACCTAACCATCAGAAGCGGCTCCCCACAGACCAGGACACGCCAACTTAAAGCAGGGCCAGACCCTGCCAGAACACCAGATGCAAAACCTGCAGACATCTCTCCATTGTTACAATGATCAACACCCTCCACAACACACCTTTCAGGACCACGGGTCCTGCACAGGACTGTCACAATATGTGGTGTACCTCACCCGGTGCACTCAGTGCTCCAACAGCTATGTGGGTGAAACCAGACAATGTGCAGAAATGATCCTGGGGATTACAGTGGATGAGAAGCTGGATATGAGTCAGCAGTGTGCCCTTGTTGCCAAGAAGGCTAACGGCATATTGGGCTGCATTATAGGCGCAGTGCCAGCAGCTCGAGGGACCTGATTATTCCCCTCTATTTAGCACTGATGAGGCCACATTTGGAGTGTTGTATCCAGTTTTGGGACTCCCGCTACACAAAGGATGTAGACAAATTGGAGAGAGTCCAGCAGAAGGCAACGAAAATTATTAGGGAGCTGGGGCAAATGACTTACAAGGAGAGGCTGAGGGAACTGGGCTTATTTAGTCTGCAGAAGAGAAGAGTGAAGGGGGATTTGCTAACAGCCTTCACCTTCGCAAAGGGGATGGAGCTAGGCTCTTCTCATCTGGCAGATGACAGAACAAGAAGCCAGTGGTCTCAAGTCGCAGTGGGAAAGATGTAGGTTGGCTATTAAGAAAAACTATTTCATTAAGAAGGTGGTGAAGTAGTGGAGTGGGTAACCTAGAGGTGACATGGAATCTCCATCCTTAGAGGTTTTTAAGGTCTGGCTTGACGAAGCCCTGACTGGGATGATTTAGTTGGGGTTGGTCCTGCTTTGAGCAGGGGGTGGACTAGATGATCTTCGGAGGTCTCTTTCACCCCTAATCTTCTCTGAGTCACTATGCTCTCAGTTGATCTCAGACAGGAAGATAAGACAAAAACACCACATCATCTGTGGGGGAATACTTTTCACAAAGCGATCGCTGTCTGATCTCTCCATCGTCATCCTCACAGGAAACCTGCACAGCCCTTTCAAAAGACAAGCCTGGAAACTTAAATTCATAACTCTGCTAGACACTAAAATTCAGGGACTGAACAGAAACCCTGGATTTATGGCTTATTACAACCATCTGTAATCCACTATCCCTCTCTTTTTTTTTGTCCTATGACTGCAGAGGTACTAACAAGCCACTCCACCTTGAATTGGTCCCTTTACAATATGTGCTAAACAATCCGTTCCACCTCATATTTAGCGGTGATCCATGGAATACCTTTCCCAGTCCAGAAGAAGAGCTCCGTGTCAGCTCAACAGCTTGTGTCTCTCACCAAGAGAAGTTGGTCCAATAAAAGATATCACCTCGCCAACCTTGTATCGTTAATAATACAAGAGGCTGGCGACAAGAGATGGTTTAGAAAAGCTATTTGAGAAAGGTGGTGAGAAACTCATGCCCTTCAACTTGAAAGCAGTTGTTTTCTAGGCAGAAAATAGCCTGATTCAGCAAAGCACTTAGGCCATGCCTATGCTAGCACTTACGTGGGCAAAACTTCTGCTACTCAGGGGTGTGAAAAAACACCTCGTACAGCGGCAGAGCTCAAGCCATACAGCTGTGCCGCTGTAAACTCTCTAGTGTAGACAGAGCCTTAGACACACGCTTTAAGTGCTTTGCCCGAAAAGCCTGGACACAAGTGCTTTGCTAAATCAGATCCTAAACAATGTGGATGGACGGCTTCTCCTATGAAGCAGATAAGGTGAAGCAAGCAACTTTAATATACAAAATCTCTCTAATTTACACAGCTGGCAAGGTTGCTTCCCTGGGAACGGACCCTTAGGAAGGGAAGATAAATGGTTTCATTCAATGCTGGTCAGTCAATCAACCAGAACTGAGGCTGAAAACCTGGTACGATTGGTGACCTTTCTTTGGACCTCATGACATAACCCTCATGTCATGTGCAAGAGCAGGGATTCCAATATTCGCCAGACCCCGGTCTCTTGCTGCCTAGAGTTGTTTTTATTTTAATAGGATGGATGCCGTAGGGGCATCTTAGGGTCTGAACGTCCCTCACGTTTGGGTTTGTTTGGATCTGGGACCCTTTTCTAATGATCAGCGCTGCCGACTTACACATGCGTGTCTGGGAAGAGGTCATGCCTGACCAGCGCTAACGCCCTCACAACATCTGGAGCATTAGACAAAGAGCAAAAGCTTTGTTTCTAAAGCATATCACTGCTTAGTTGACCTCCTTTTCTAAAACAAATCTTTCCAACGTTGGCTCATGCGTAAGGGATATAGAATGTTTAAATTCGCAGGATCAGACAGGATGACATCCGGGAGATAAAGGGCTTAAAGAAATGCTCTCAAAGGAAGTTTTCATCTAGGTATTTTAAAAATCTTTCCCCAAACGGGGCCTTATTTTCCGGCTCGCCCCCAAACCATGTTTCTGTAACTCCCCCTCTCCCCACATTATCCTTGGGCTAGAGCAGAGGTGGGCAAATTACGGCCCACGGGACCATCCTGCTTGGCCCTTGAGCTCCTGGCTGGGGAAACTAGCCCCGTGCCCCTCCCCTGCTGTTCCCCCCTTCCCCCTCAGCCTCAGGATGCCACACCGCCAGCACTCTGGCCCACCGCTCCTGCCAGGGAGCATGGTGGCGGGGCTGTGAGCTCCTGCCCCTCTGAGGGGCATGGTAAGGGGGCGGGGAGCAGGGGGGAGGGGTGGATAAGGGCCAGGGAGTTCTGGGGGGGCAGTCAGGGGACAGGGAGCAGGGGCAATTAGATGGGGCAGTCAGGGGATGGGGAGTGGGGGGGGGTTGCATAGGAGGTGGGGTCCTGGTTGGGCAGTTAGGGGCGGGAGTGTGGATAGGAGTCAGGGGACAGGGAGCAGGGGGGTTGGAAAGAGTGGGGTCCCGACGGGCAGTTAGGGGCAGGGGTCCCGGGAGGGGGCGGTTAGGGGACAAGAAGCTGGGGGAGTGAATGGGTCGGGGGTTCTGAGGGGGGGGCGGGAACTGGGAGAGGGTGGATGAGGGGTGGAGGCCAGGCTGTTTGGGGAGACACAGCCTTCCCGATCCGCTCTCCATACAATTTTGCAACCCTGAGGTGGCCCTCAGGCCAAAATGAAACCCTCCTCACCATGCAGCGGAGATTTTGACAAGTGCACCATGTCCCCGCCCCTCTCTGCCCCCCAACTCTGCCAGGCCTTGGCTTACACAGAAAGGGCCTCTACCACTTGCAGTAGCAGCTCAGGTTTGACCTCTGCTGCCAGTGAGGGGGCTTCGTGTTACACCTCCATGCCCTCTGCTGCTGCCGGCCCCTTACCCCGCTCACTCTCTCTGCATCTTGCAGGCACTGAGTGACGGCACTCTGCACTCCCCGACTTTTGTTTGCATGCTCAGAAGCCAGCAAGAAGCAGCTGCTGTTGCCGCCTGGCTGTTTGGCAGAAGGGTTGGCGTGCCAGCTGTACCAGTGCTTGTAGACAGACAGGCCCTGCCATCTCTGCCAACTGGTGCTGTTGTATATCGGGGTGCTGAATTTAGAGGTTGTGGGGGTTCGGCTTGGCGTGGTTTTCCTCATACACAGGGTTTACAGTTTGGTTCAGTGACGTTCAGCACCCCCACTACACAAATCGTTCCAATGCCCCTGTTGTGTAGTGCCTCATCTAGCCATTCCAGGCCAGCCCATGTACAATTGTATAGCACATACGTTCTCAGGAGTAGATCCACAAATAGCACAGGGTCCAGAGCTATGGCTTTGAGGCTGGCTCTGGGAATAGCACATGCTTATTCATTTGTAGTAACACCCGGTTCATAATCTCTTTAAATGAACAATAGTTTCATGTAAAATCATTAAAAAGCTGCATAATTAATCAATACGTTCCTCATGTTGCCAGGGACATCTGTGCCTTTCGAGTGGTATTAGTATTCCGCAGTGACAAACTCATGTGTTCGCGTGCTGCAAAATCCCTAATCCAAACCATTCTGGTCTCAATTTCCATTCTCTAGCTGGCTGGTTAAGAGGTAACATGCAGCCCCTATGCCGTTTACAACAGCAGCTGAATTCATTACCTTGACGAGGTTATGCCCAAGAGGCGGAATCGCCACCAACTTACCACGTCGATGATCTGCAGCAAAGAAAGCTGTAGCTCAACAATGAGAGGTTGGGAATCATTCACTACGGGCCGTTCAAGGCGATTGTAGTTCTTCAACAGTTCTCTATACAGGCGCCTTTGGTTTTCACCCTGCTGGGAAACTTTCAGAGGGGGAAAAAAAGACGGTGACATAAATCATCCGGCCTGATCAGAAAGTCCTTTTATTTTTGAATCCTTCATAGTTCATTTTGATCTTCTAAAACAAAGAAGCAGATTCCCAGAAAGTAAAGACCTCCTCAAGTTTTCTCATATCTAACACATTTAAAACATTGTGCACTGCACACGTTTTTATCACAGAGCAGCCAAAGAGCTAGAGGTACTTTTATATAAGCTGGCTAGGAAACTTTAGTGAAACATGACAAAATACACAGCTGAAGCTCTTCACATCTCTCTAAGGCAGGAAAGCCCACACTACAAACTGGTTTTAGATTTGGCCGTTTCTAGGTGTTTCCTCTTTTTTATGGAGGGTGGGGAGAGGATTCAACCATATTTGTGTTTCAAAACAAAACATTACAAAAAAAAATTCCTGGCCGAAACTATTAGTAGAATTCTACCTGAA
The DNA here is from genome assembly GCA_007922305.1 of Dermatemys mawii. Classification (NCBI taxonomy): domain Eukaryota; kingdom Metazoa; phylum Chordata; order Testudines; family Dermatemydidae; genus Dermatemys; species Dermatemys mawii. The sequence continues at coordinate 6,831,126 of ML677392.1, read as the reverse complement.
TTTGCAAATAATTCTAGAGCATTGAAAAATACATTTTTTTAAAGGGAAAAACCAAGAGTCAAAAAAGTAGAGCTATGACTTCACTTCCCCATGTGCTAACAAGCACACCTGGCTTCCCTAAAGTCAATGCTCAAATTCCCACTGATTTTCATTGGGGCCAGAATTTCACACCAGTGGTAGAGCAGCTAAAGGAGTAGAGCTATGGGCAGTGTTATTTCTGTGCCAAACACAGGCCTGTTCCAAACAAGCACAGCCTAGCCCCATATCAATGTTTTGTCCTTCTTAAAATCCAACAGCTCATGTTATGAGACAGCATAAATGGAAGCACGAATCTACCTTCTGTGAGTCATTCATAATTTTGTATACCTCCACCATATCCCTTCTCCCAAGTCCATTTGTTTCTAATCTCAGAAGTCTTTCCAGCCCTCTAATTTCCTTTGCCATTTTTCCCTCTGGATCTTTTCTCTTTCTGCTAGCAGTGTAATTATTACTATTATTATTTTTGAGTTAGTACGACCAGAACGAAGCACAGCATTCAAGGGGAGAGTGCTCCATTGATTTATACAATGGCATTACAATAATTTCAGTAGTGTACTTACGCCCTGATCCTGCAAAAACTGCGCCATGTGTGTAAATTAATTTCACTGGGATTATTCATAGGCATAAAGGTACATCCATACATTAAAGCTTATGAGGCCCTCGGACACTAAGATAATGGGGGGGCCACATAAGTACCTAAGCTAGATAAATCTTTGCAGGGCTGATGTTCTAGATGCAAGCTCGTCAGGACAGGGACTGAATTTTCATTCTACGAGTGCTTAGCACAATAGGGGCTCAGTGCAGATTGGGGCCTGTGGGCTCTATTGCAGTACAAAATAATGATCATGATAATTCTCTAGTCTTAGTGCCATGTAACTCCTTGGCTGCTTTTGTGAAGATCACTGCACACTGAATAATCTTTTCATTAAGCTGTCGGCCACAAGACGAGGGCTTGTTCCTGAGCAATCACAGTTAATGTCTTTTTTTGGCAATCCAAATACCTTATGTCAGCCTGTGAGCCTTTATCCAATCTCTTGTTAACGGGCTCAAAGGATCCTGTAGCCTGGAATCACAGCTTTATTTACAAATGCCATGCCTGTTTAAGCCAGCAATATCATGTACTCTTATACATCGATCTTTAATTATTGTTCCAATTAATTTCTCTGACGCTGAGGTAAGGGAATCATAACAGAATCACTGCTCTGTATTTCCCAGAATCACCCCACAGTGTTTCGAGGGTTTTTTGAGAGGTACAGTTGCTGCTCTCCACTATAGTAGCTGATTGGGAGAGTGTGTAGTTTCATTAATATCTCATCCACTTCATTCAAGAGTTCTGGAGGAACACAAGATAACATCATAGAATCATAGACTATCAGAGTTGGAAGGGACCTCAGGAGGTATCTAGTCCAACCCCCTGCTCAAAGCAGGACCAAGCCCTAATTAAATCATCCTCTGGCCCTAGTGAGCTATTGTAATTTAAATTGTCAGATTGCATCTATACCTCTTATTGTTGCCACCTCAGTCTTGGACAGCACCACAGCTTCGTTGCCTGAAAGGACTAGCTCAGAGTTAGCCATCTTCGCCAACGCCTTCTGTGGTGAACAACTGTGCAAAGCGATTGTTTAGCTTCTGTGTTGTATCTGGAATACTCTCATTCTCTTACTCTCTCATAGCTCAGCAAACCCACCGACTTTCTTGCAAGTTGCCATCTTCTGATATGCTTGAAAAATATCTTATTTGGTTCACGTGTCTTTGTCTATTTTCTTCCTAAGTTCACTGTTAACTGCCTAATTTACATTTTGCCCCCCATTACCTAAGTTCTCTTCTCTTGGTTTCACCTGAGCTGTATTTTTATTTTTTGAAGGTTACCTCAAAGGTTTCAATAAACTCTTGGGCCTTACCATGTACCTATCCCTTTCTATCTTGTTCCCATTGTTTAGGGACAAACACGACTCTCTTTATCATTGCATACGTGTTTAAAAGCAGAGTGGAAGCTCCTTATGTTTTTTGTCATAGAATCATAAGAGTTGGAAGGACCTCAGGAGGTATCTAATCCAACCCCCTGCTCAAAGCAGGACCGATCCCCAACTAAATCATCCCATCCAGGGCTTTGTCAAGCCTGACCTTTAAAACCTCTAAGGATGAAGATTCCACCACCTCCCTAAGTAACCCATTCCAGTGCTTCACCACCCTCCTAGTGAAAAAGTTTTTCCTAATAGCCAACCTAAACCTCCCCCACTGCAAACTGAGACCATTGCTCCTTGTTTTGTCTCTTTAGCTTCATTTAAACTGACTTGTGTCCTCCTCCCACTTCACCCCCAGAAGCCACCCTATGCTAGTGTTTGAAAATCCTTCTATCCACAACAATGTAGACTGTACGACCATTGTGGTCCTATAACTTCATTAAACCAAGCTCTCCCGTGTATTACTTAGGAAAGAGTCAAACATATCCTCTCCTCCTGCGTTCTCCAGACCTAGATGTTCCAAGAAGCAATTCCGTATGGGGTTGAGAAATTTCTTCTCAAAATTGGTCCTTCATGGGCCTGTTCATATTTTGGCAGCCGAAGCCCTCCATTATTATCTGAGGTTGTGTGCTCTCAATGTTGCTGGCACCCACTCAACTTGGAGACCAGCAACATCTCGCAGCGATGATACAGCCCATTTTGTTGGGATTTGTAGCCATATGTTTGTGCGCATTTTGTTTTTTTTATCTGTGAAATTATGTAAATCTCCATGCAATTTGGAGCCTGCGGGCTCCCGGCGAATTGCCAAGACAGCTGTTGGTGTCACAAATGGTTGGCCTGTCTAATCAGGCTGTCGTCTCTTTTTGTTGCAGCAGCCTCAGAGCAGGAAGAGAGGTGAGATAGGGGACAGATTAAAAAATTTTTTAGAAAAATTAGAGCAGCACAGTCTTAAAATACTCATTGCTTCAGTCACCAGGGAGATGATTGGTTTTCTCTTTCTCCAAAGCCTGGAAAACTCCATGGTGTGAAGTTGGAGTGAGTTAAATTGCAGCATTTTTCTGCAACAGGAGGTTGTAATTTCTGGTCCTGGGGTCTGGTAGTGAGATGCAGAGATAGTCCTCTCTAAAACACAACTCTGGCCCCCGGTCTTCGGGACTGAAGCTTTCTTTCAGTGGCCAGTATGAAGTTGCAGCCAAAATAACTATTAGAAGAATGGTAAAGTTGAAAAGTCAATTGCTCAAAAGTGACACCCGACATGAGGTGAAACCATCATTCACTTCCCTTGTGCAGATGCATTGTGGTAGAGTCTTGCCCCACATGACACAGAAAATGTGTAGCAGAATCAGGAATAGAACCCAGAGCTCTTCGCTCTTGTCTTTAAGCACAGGAGAATGGCCACTTTCACTGTCCATTGTATGCACTAATCAGGTGGGGATGGTATGGAAAATGTGATTATGTAATTAAAGACTTTATCGTAATGCATACTCACAGGGAGGCTGATTTCAAGTTGTACAATCAACCTTAAATCTAGCATCTCCTGGCATTAGGATGCTTGACTTTGCAATCTTGATGGCCTTTAACATAGGGGTTTTTTTACACAATTTCCTCTCTTTTTTTTTTTAATAAAAAATGCTGTAAAACAGTAATACCATTATGTAGAACCACATTGACACCTGCCTGGGTTATTATCGGGATCTGAATGTAGACATTTAGATCTACAACAAAGACTGCTACCATTTGAGACAAAGGAGTAACTGGTAGCAGTAGCAGGTTGTTATCCTATACGCGGACTAGCCTTTGTGGGGTGGGGGATGCAGTATATGTTTTACTAGTGCCTTACTTAGCCATTTCCCAGCCAGCAGTAGAACAACCTGAATCTGAATTTCTGGTTCCTAATCTTGGGCTTTTTCTGTGTGGTGCGGTTACCAAGCACGTCGGTTTTCCCTATTCCTTCTAAAAGGTTGAGTGGGTGTGACTATAGTCTGCCATATTAGATGGGCGTGTGTTCCAGCTCTGCTAGAAGTGACCTTGCCGTTACTGCATTGTGGGAATGGTAGTTATCTCCCTTCTATGGTGGAGGCATTAGGCCTGGCTCAAGAAAAAGACCTGACTGCGCAGAAATATTACCACTAGTCGGTAGAAATGTCAAGACACTTTGGTCTGTTGCTGGCTTCCAACCAAACATACCTTCCTCTAGGCTACAGGGCCTCTGGACTGCTGCTGTTCCCCATATGGAGCCAAGCACCGTGGGGCCTAGAGTGACCACATGTCCTGATTTTATAGGGACAATCTTGATTTTGGGGTCTTCTTCTTATATAGGCTCCTAGTACTCCCCCACCCCTGGCCCGATTTTTCACATTTGCTGTCTGGTCACCCTAGCTGGGCCTATGCCTATGCTCAGAGCAGATGAAAGGTGGTGGGAGCTGTGAAGTCCCCTTGGTGCCTATAAAGGCAGAGAGGCTGGAGCGTGCCCAGTGTGGTTGGCCCATTCTTAGATTTTAGCAGCAAGACGAACCAAATCTGAGCATGTGCAAAGGCTTCTAATGTTTCCAGATCCGTGTGGCTTTCCTGAGGGGATCACAAGGCACCCCTCCAACCACCCCCTGCCACGGTTGTAGTTTTTGCTCCACAGAGGCACTGGAGCTCTTCAAAGAAATGGATTGGAAAAAAGTTAAATGCTGGCAACACAATATATTTCCCCTTAACTTTCTTCATGGAAACGGCTGACCCATTTTTGTGATTTTTTTTTTAATTCAGCCTCACGCAGAGAACAAGCTTGCGGGGGAGAAGTCTGGCAAAGTTATAAACAACTGAAAACAGTCGTGTAATAGAAAGCGTAAGGCAATCTTAACTATAAGCAGTGCTGTAGATAAAATAGACAATCCAAGAGGGCTCCGTGGAGAGAAAATACCGGGAACTAAGGGGCTCTTTAATCTAATGGCTGGAAGCTAGCGCTGGACAAATTCAAATGAGAAATAAGGCACAGTGAAGTAATTAACCGTGGGAACAAACTCCCAAGGGGCGTGGTGGAGTCTCCATCTCTTAATAGCTTCAAATCAAGCCTGAGAAGAAATGCTTGAACCGAACACAAGTTACAGGGGTAACCAGGTAAAATGTAAAGGTCAGTGATCTGCTGGAGATCAGATCCGATCAGCTAATAGTCCCCTCTGGCCTTAAACTCTGTGAAGTTGTAAGCAAATGTGACAGAGTGCACAGACGCCAACTTTTGTTGGTGCCAGTGGGTGCTCACATCCCCCGATCCCCCACACAAACTCCACCCCTCCCTGCCCCATTGGACCCCTCCCCAAATCCTTGCTCTGGTCCCGCCTCTTCCCCCAAGAAGCCACATCCCCTCTCCTCCCCCCTCCCTCCCAGGCTTGCTGCGCGAAACAGCTGTTTGTTCATGCAAGCACTGGGAGGGGGGAGAAGCAGGAGGTAGCGGCGCGCTCAGGAGAGGAGACAGATCAGAGGTGAGCTGAGGCGGGGCAGGGAGCTGCCGGTGGGTGCTCTGCATCCACCAATTTTGCCCCATGGGTGCTCCGACCCCGGAGCACCCATGGAGTCTGCGCCTATGACAGAGTGCAGGGAGTTAGCAGGTAAACCTGTACTCGGATCCCTTAGAGGCCAGCTAGTGGCCAGGAGAAGCTGATTGGGAGTAATGACCTCAATTGGCCCACCAGTCCAGGGCTGATTAGAGGCACAGGAAAGGAGGGCAGAAAGAGAGAGGAGGAACAGAGCTAGCTTCAGTGAATTAACTGGCCTCCTAAGCTCAAACGTTGTGGACTTAAACCTGTGCAAGTGTCTATCCAAACAGAGCCACACTGTGCTAGCGTGGGTTGTCCAGACCTAATTTAAAAGATAACGTTTGTACTCCATGGTCCAGGAGACACAGACAAGGCTTTCATCTCAGGGCCAAAAGACCCAAAACATCAAGAGACTCGATTACAGCCTTTGATAGGCCAAGAGACGACTTTTGCTTGATCTTGGCTCCGAGGAGCCGAAAAGCAACTTACGGTCCTACTCTCCAATGGTTGCTTGAGGCTTAATTTGTCGCTTAGAAGGCCTGGGGGAGGTGATGTAGGAGAAGCATTCGGTGGTGCTACTGGTGTTGACGTTTAGTCTAGCATGCGTGGTCAACAGCACGCGTCCCAGAAAGAGCTGCCCCGTTTGTGGTACTGCATGTCGCATGGTCTCCTTAGGCATCCCCCAGGACGTACCCGTTGATTAGCTGCTTTGGTTGTAACGTTATTCAAAGTGTAACTTGACACTGATTTTTAAAGCCCTTAAAAGTACAGGACTTGGCTCCGTCCCCCTTGTCTGTTGTGCAGCCCATTGGGTAGGGTGCTGGACTGGGATCCAGTAGAGCTGGGCTCTGCGTCTGGCTCTGGCTATGACCTGATGCATGACTTCAGGTAAGTCACTTCCCCTCTTGTGTCTCTATCTCCCCTCCCACCCATTGTCTTGTCTATGTAGAAATAAACTCTTTGGGGACACCAATCTCGCCCCTCCCTGGGTACTGGGTGCTTCTCTTGGCCGCATGTAGAACACATACAGCATGGATAGAAATAGCCGGGTAGCCAATGAGGTGTGGCGTAGGGGAGTAAAGACCCACCTGAAGGGCGAATACGCACTCTGCTCACCCAAGCTGTGCCTCCCCCTCTAGGCCGCCATTTTGAGCTGCCTCTCCTCTGCCAGAGTCTTTCACTGACCCATGTAGCTACACACCGCAGTGTGGACCCACCCGGTGCGTAGCTACACTATGTGTCACCCCCAGTGCTGTGTAGTGTCGACGCAGCCTGTGTTTGTGCTGCTCCCCGCACAACGGGCCCCTGATCTTGGGCAGGCTCTGGAGGTGCTTCTGTAATATGAATTACATCTGAATTGGGTAGGGACTCAAGTTTTGCTCTGCTGGGTCCTAGCGGGTCTGGAACTTGCTCCTCCTTGAAATCCGTCACGGTACATCCCATCCCACTTCTAAATAACAGCTTTTGGATTAAAAAAATTAGTTAGGGAGTTGTAATCTGAGCTCTGCTGGCCACATTTATTGCTTCCTCCCTTTCTTCCCCACTTTTTTTTTTAAGATTCTTTTGACGGGTTTTATGTGTTTAAGCTTTTAGAGGGTTATTTTATCAGAATGAATTTAATTGTTTCTACTTCCCTCCTGTTGCTTTGGCAGAGGAACGTCCCACAGGCAGTTATGACTTGATTCATATTATTGGCTATTGTCCAGGCCTTTGTCCAGTCCTCCCTGACTATTCCCAAAATATTCCTTTTCCTTCATTATATACAGAGCTGTTACCAGGTCTCCACCGATTCTTAATGCTCCGGGCATCTTTGTTACATTGATTTTGTCTGAGCGACATTTAAATCTTAAAGCAGTTCCATATCTCAGTGCTCTTGAAGCATCATTAACTTCTTTCCTCTTCCCATGACACTGCTGCTTCTCTAGCATTTTGTCTGCTGATATATTTGTAAAAGCCCTTAACCCCTTATGCTATCGTTAACTTGTTCTACTTATTTGCTGCCCTTATGTTTTCTGTATGTCCTGTAACTGAATCCACATATTCCTGTTGGATCCCTTCTCTCTTCCCCATACCGTTTTTTTAAACAATCAGATATTCTTAATTCCCCAAATTTTCCTTTTTTGAACATCAGTCTCATTAGACCAGCATGTAGGATTTATTGTATAGTGAATTCAGGCATCACTCGATATGATAGGAAAGCTTATACAGCAAGACGGTATTAAGAAAACAAAAGAAGAATCTATTTGGCATTATGGAAATATCCCAAAAACCCTTCTAGAATCCTATGGAATATTTGCACTTTCATATTTATTTTTCAGGTGGTTTCTCCATAGATTCTTATGGGGTTTCTGGTTTCCACAATGAAGTTTTAATATGGAATAAACAAATGTAAGGATTTTTTCCTAAGATGTGAAATAAAGAATAATGAACCAGATAGTGGGGATGATCCAGGCAAAATGTGAGGGTATGGAGCATAAAATATGTTTTCAGGTGTGTCTGTTTTAGAATATTCACTAGGAATCTAACCCGCTTTCAAGAAATGCAGCATATTCAATCCACTTTGGCAGACATGCATTCATATAGTTTAGTAAGCCCTGGTCTAAACTGGGAGGGGGGGTCGGCCTAAGATACGCAACTTCAGCTACAAGAATAGCGTAGCTAAAATCGACGTATCTTAGGTCAACTTAGCTCACGTCCTCACAGTGTGGGATCGACTGCCACCACTCCCCATCAGCTCCGCTTCCACCTCTCATCTTGGTGGATTACAGAAGTTAAAGGCAGAGCGATCAGGGATCAATTTATCACATCTACACTAGACGCGATAAATCGATCCCCGATAGACTGATCACGTACCCTTAGTGTATTCTGCAGCTTTGTGGAACTGTAAAGTATGTCATTGCCACATGTCATTTAATCTCCCAAAATACTGATATTCCCATCCGCTTTTGTTCTTATGTGTAGTCAGTGTCATGGCATTTCCCCACAATTGCAAGCCCTTTCTTTTTTTAAGTCCTTTCCCCTTTGGATTTTAGTCCATATTATATTTAAGACAAAGTGTTCTTCAAATTGTATCTTGTTTATAAACGAAAATTGTAACTCTCTTGCATCAATTGCTTTATAATGTGTATGCTCAGGACTTGAGTATTTCTTGTCTTTGGTTAAACTATCTTTCATTTTTTGTACAGTCTTTGATTCTAATCTTCAGATCTCATTAGATGAAGAATGAGAAAAAATATTCCATGTTTTCCAAGCTGTCCAACTTTGCTGGCATTTATACTGGAGTAAATGAGAGCAGAAGTTGGCCTTAGACCGCACTGTAGTGACTAGTTGTTAAAGGGTGCTTGAAAATGAGACTAAAGACTTTGGTCTAGCATAGATTTGATAAAAATGAGGAGTCCTTGTGGCACCTTAGAGACTAACATTTATTTGGGCATAAGCTTTCTTGGGCTAAAACCCACTTCATCAGATGCATGGAGTGGAAAATACAGTAGGCAGGTATAAATACACAGCATATGAAAAGATGGTAGTTGCCTTACCAAAGAGAGGGTCAGTGCTAACGAGATAATGCAGTTAAAGTAGAAGTGGGCTATTCTCAACAGTAGAATACTTTGTAGTACTAATGAGGCCAATAAAATCAGGGTGGCCCATTTCAAACAGTTGACAAGAAGGTATGAGAACAGTAGAGGGGAAATTAGTTTGAGGAAATTATTTTTTGTAGTGACCCATGGCTATCACTCTGAAACCTGTCATAGATTTGATGTAGCAAAATAGCAAACTGACAAGATAATGCAGGTCATTACATAATAAAAAGACTGAAACAAAATTAAAATAAAAGTGGCCTTGCTGGAGTGGTGCAGATGTTTTTAAATGCCAAGGCATATTTGTGATGCAAATACAAAACATCTATCACAACAGCACTGATTGTTGCATCCCTACAGAATATACCCTTGTTCTGTAGACTAGTGCGTGGTTCTGAAACGCTATTTAATTTAAATCAGTGATACTCCAACAGAGGATCCTGAGCTACAAGAGGCTCTTTCACTGTGTGATTTAATTATTAACCAATCAGGATGCTTTTACTATGTAATTAACCAATTGTAGTTGATAAAATAATAATACTTGGTCAGTCATTTTGTTGCGAGAACAATAGATACTAAATATTTCCCCTCATACTGTTTAAAGCTGAATACATAGCACTGCAGTAAATGAAACAATGAATTCACACTTCTGTGGCTCTTTGGGGGAATGCTGATCGTTCATTTGGCTCCTGACCCACTGAGGTCTGAGTGTCACTGCTTTAAATGACAGGTTGATGGCACATTGAAAAAACCCAGCATTCCCCTAAGACAGAAATAACTAGCATTCAAAACTCATGTGATTTCCTAAAGTAAAAATGACCATTTGATAAAATAAGGGTGTGTTTTTTTACTTTAGCCCCAAATAACAGAGCATTGAATATTATAACACCACACACATAATGGCAAAGGGAGAGAAAAATTAAGAGGCACAAAGGAGAGAGAAAACGAGGGAGAAAACGTCTTGCTGAAATATGAAGGCAGCTCTTTTACCAGCAATGGCCAAATTGTGTCCAGGGAGAGAAATAATGTGACTGGAAGGTGGAGAAGACCTGGAGGGGAGTGGTAAGATGAAATCTGTGTGATAAGAAAGAGGACAGTCCCCTTGGGAGGCAGTGTGGCCCAGAATATAGAGAAGTGGTTCAGAAACTTTCCAGACTACTGTGCCCCATTCAAGAATTGGATATGTCTTGTGTACCCCCAAGTTTCACCTGACTTCAAAAATCGTACAGAATGAGACATAAAAATACAGAATTGTCCCAGCACGCTACTATTGAAACATCACTGACTTTCTCATTTTTACCATATAATTTTTTTAAAAAAATCAATTGGAATATAAATATTGTGCTTACATTTCAGTGTATAGTATATAGAGCTGTATAAACAAGTCACTGTCATAAAATTTTAGTTTCTACTGACTTCGCTAGTGCTTTTTATGTAGTCTGTTGTAAAACTAGGCAAATATCTAGACGAGCTGATGTACCCCCTGGAAGCCCTCTGAGTGTCGCCAGAGGTACACATACCCCTGGTTGAGAACCACTAGTACAGAGCAAAGAAAGCCCTGGAAATTAGGAGACCCTAGCTCTCTGCTTGATGTGGCCTTGGGCAAAATACTTCACCTTGCTGTGCCTCAGTTTCCCCATCTATAAAATGGAAATCGTGATGCTTTTGTAAAGCAATTTGAGATCCACCAATGAAAAACACTGTGTAAGAGCTAGGTGTTATTTTCTTTTCAGTTTTGAGCTGGCTGCAGGAAGCCAGTGAGATTGCCTGAGGATAGGACTGAAGTGCTGTAGGTGTGAAAAGCTTACTTGGCACCAGGTTGATTGTGAACATCAAAAACTGAGTCAGCATAGAGCCAGGATAAGGATTCCAGCCCCAGAGCAGCTGGAGATGTGTAGATGTGAGCAGAATTGCAGAAATAATCCATTCCTGGGGCTTCAACACACTGTGGTAATACAATGTAGATCAATGTTTCTGTTACAGGAGGGCCTGGAGACCCCCAGCTCAGATCAGGGCCCCATTGTGCTCGACGCTGTACAAACCTATTGAGAGACATTCCCTGCCACAAAGAGCTTACCGCTGAAACAGACAAGACAGACATGGGCGAAAGAAACGAAGTATTATCCTCCTTTTCCAGAGGGGAAACTGAAGTTATTTGTCCAAAGTTGCATAGGATGCAGAGCCAGGAACTGAAACCAGATTTCCTGAATCCCAGGCCAGTGGTGAAGGGTACGTGTCTACTCTACACGGTGCTTAGACACTCACAGCTGGCCCGCCTCACAGGGACCTAGAGCCAGGGCTTCAGTCCAAGCCTGAATGTCTACCCTGCAATTAAACTGCCCCTTAGGTGAAGCCCCAAGAGTCTCAGTCAGCTGGCACAGGGGTTTTGATTGCAGTGTAGACATACCCCAATCACAAAATCACCCTTCCTATATTGAAAGCACCTTTTAATTTTCAACAATCCCATTTCAGAGACACCTCCTTGAATCCCTGCCAAGCAGAACACCCCCCAAAGTGACAGCAGTACTTGTAAGTATCAAATTACTTGGTACCCTAATTTTATACGGAGCAGAGAACTGTGAAACTCTTCCTGACAGCTGTGAAGTCTGTGCAAACCACATACTGTGTCCCGAGAAATTGTAGGTCACCTGAAAGAGCCATTAGGAGCAGGAGTTTTACCATTAATTTCAGTCAAGCCAATGCGGAGTGCTTTTTTAAAAAAACTCACCCTAATGATCAGCTAAGCACAATAATTTATTTCTCCTTTTTATCCCCGTCTGCCAATGCCACTGTGAGATTTACACTGCAGCGACTGCCAATTTTCTGAATGAAAAGCTACCCACATTTCCTCCTCTGAAGTGTGGCCTTGTGTAGCCTGTCATACAGCCATTGGCCGTCCTGAGGAATAAATGCCCTGTGCTAGGAGGAAGCAGGCTGTCCTCAGCACAGAACCCCGCCCCCGCAAGCAATTGAAACCTGTCATAGTGGCTCTGTGAGGTTAGCCTCTGCAGAACCAGATATGGAGCATGTTAAGGCTGTCCAAACTGATGGCAGGGAATACTTGGAGCAGAGGGATACAGGGGCCCAGATCTCTCTGGTTACGCAGAGTGTGGTCCCAAAGGCCAGTATGTTGCCTGGCCAAAAGGCAGAGACTGTGGGGGTGAGCGAAAGCAGATTCCTCCTACCACTAGATAAAATCCATGTGGTTTGGGAAGGTTTGGAAAGTGTTTTGGCTGGGGCGGGGGGTAATGGAACACCTCCTATTAGACCTGCTCCTGAGTAATGATTTTTCCTGTGTAGCTCAGAATAAAGTATTTGCCTGCCGCAAGAGGGAGTATTATGCTGGGACCCCCGAGGGCAAGGGGAAGGCAGCAGAATTTGCGGGGCGGCTTTTAGCAAACATTGGGGGCAGCACGCCACAGCTTTCACTGGCATTTCGGCGGCCATGGCCACTTTGCCGCTTTGAACTGCCTGCGGCGATTCAGCGGCAGCTCAAAGAGGTTTTGTTTTTGCTTCGCTATCTAGGGTGGCAAAACAGCTGATGGATACACAGCAAGTTAGCAGCAGAGTTAGGATTGGAAGCCAGGTTTCCTGATGCCCACTCCAGTACTCTACCCATTGGGCCACGCTGCCTCTAATTCAGCAGTGAGGCAGAAGGTGGTGTAAGGTGAATGTTGGCATGTGGTATAAGTTAGTCTGAGTGCATGGAAATCTAAGGGAAAGTAACTTACATGACAAGAGGCCAGAATAATGTAATAATGAATTACAGGGTGGCTTGTTTTAACTTAGCTGCTTTTCCTGCAGTACTGACTTCTGCATGCTCCTTCATATGTAAGTGACTTCAATGTCCCCTTCCACTTGACTGGTATGTAATTTACCCCATTACTTCTCGGAAGCAAACAGCAGAGATTGTTTGCCATGATAGCAAAGAGCTATGCCTCGTATCTAAAAACAGGAAAAATGAGGCTAGATGTCCAATAAATGCCTTAACAGTCAAAGCAATTACACATCAGAAGGGTCTGCCGGAGGGAGTTCACAGAGCTGCTTTCACAGGAGGTGTGTAAGTGTAGATGGCATAAAACTCTCGAAGGTGCCCTGCAGGGATTGGAGGTCATTCCATGTCCTACCATATAATAGCCTGTGAAATGATTTGCAATAAGCAAGAAATTACATGGAGTCCTTTTTGGTGGGACACTGTTGTTCTAGTGATGTTAATTACGATTAACTTGTTTGACTTTCATGTTGGTGCAGCGTGTAACCCTTGAGGAACTCAGTTGAAGTGTAATGTCAAAAAGGCTCCAGCCGTGGTAGAGAGCTAGAAGACACATGCTTCATTTTTCTCCAATCTAAAGAGAGAATTCATAGGTTTAATAAAAAATGTTTCTTTGTCTGTACAGTTTGGGACAACTCAGGATTCTTTTGCTTGCAGGTCCGTTGTGTGTTCACACCACTGAGCTCAGGAGTAGGCTATCAATGTGGCCAGCTGTGACTTTATAACAACTTTTAATCAAAGGAAAATCATACATTATTGAGAATAGAAGCACTCTACTTGCAAATTCCTCGTTGAAACCGGACATCTCCTTCATGAATTAGTAATTATCTCAGCATTTAAAATATGGTGTTTCGATGCAAAAAAAGTATAATTAAGTACCATATAGGTGTCCTGCAAACAAAACTCACAGGTATTAACAGCTCACAGTTCCAGCATCTGGCTATCACTTCAGTGCTTTAAGTACCATGTAGGTAGGTATCTTGCAAACAAAACTAACAAGACTCTCTCTTTAGCTGGGTGATAGAGCGTTTACCTGGGATACTTTATTGCCCTGTTACCCTAACCCCACTTCTCAGCCCTCCAATGAAACTAATGTATGTTGTGTAAAGCTAAATAGATAAACCAATGAGAAATTATTCAGGTGTAAAGTGCATGGCTAAATAGTGTTAGGTAGTTGAGAAATTAGTTCACTATATGCCTCATTCTAAAGTCAATGGGCCACATCAGACTGGTAGTTTTAAAGCTACAGCCGCTAGGCTTTCTGCCTAGACATAGCACTAAATCACCAAAGCAATCTGCCATGGGGAAATGCTAAATTTTGCAACATGTTCAGAGCAAGAGCAATGGTCAAAAAATAACTAGGACAAACACATAGAGGTTTTTGCATGAGAACGTCAGCTGTGGAATACTGGATATTTTTTTAGGGCAGATGCAATTTCAACTTCCTTCCTTTTAGCTTTTCTCACAAGTCTTACAAACTCTTTACATTGCTGGAAGAAGCATACAACTCCTAGGTACTTTGCTAGCACAGGGTAGTTATTTTACAAAGTATGTTAAAGCACTGAATTCATCATAGATTAAAATTCTCCCAGTCTAGCAAGACTAATGGGAATTTGCATTAAATATATAGAGTCTTGCAACTTTGTACCCCTCGCTGGCTTAAAACATTGATATTTTAAAGGGGGAAAGATCCAATAGAGGAAAAATATTGAACCAGAAATAGTTTAATCTGGCTGTACAAGATGTTAAGCCTTATAAAATTATGCATAAGAAGAAAATAGTTCTGGAAACTCATCTAATCTTATTTTGTATTATGAAAATGCAATTATAAATGTGCAAAAGAGAAATATAAGATTACCTTCATCATGCTATCTAGCCACTAGTTAAAATGTCTCATCCCTGCAAAGTAGGGCTCGCATAGTTGTTTATAAGCTCACAGGAATAATGTATTTTGAAACATGACAGTGCACTATTCCCAGGATGGTGATATTTTTTTCTTTATAAAAATTGTTCACCAGCTTTCCCTAATGAAATCAATTGCAAACCTCGCACTGACTTCCATGAGACCACGATTTGGCCCTGCGAAAGTGGAATCCCAAGAAAGCCACAGCTGACTTTCTTGGGAGAAATCCAATAGTTCCTGTGAAAACAAAGCAGGTGAAACAGAACTTACCTTTAAAGAAGGACAGAAACAAAGATGCCCATAGATACAATCCGGAGTAAACAAATCCCAAACACTTCTCAGTGAGCATGGTCCAGAGAGAATCCGGATGCCACTTCTAAGCAGGCAGCAAAGCAGAATGGTGTCTTTCTGACAGCCCCAAACGCTTGATAGCTTCAACGATTAACAGTGCTAATGAGCCCTTCAACCAATTTCCCACCATGAGAGGAAAGTACATGTGCCCCTTCAGTCTAAGGAAGCCAAGTTCAGGGCTGCTTAAGTAAATCCACGTGCATGCCAAGGCTTGCTAGGGGTTTTTTTCCCCTGGCACGCTGCACCTTTTCCAGTGCAGGAACAAATGCCAGCAAGAGAGCCCAAGAGGGGTGTGCGTCAAGGGGAGGGGGGAGCAAAGGGCCAGGGCTGCCTGGGAGATATTTTCCACGTCCCCACTGTCTGGAACTAATTGCAAGGCAGCACGTCAGCTTTGTTTCCAGTGCTAGTACCAGAGTGACTCTAAAGCTACTTCGCAGGCGAGGCGAGCAGCAGCCCCCTGGTCCCTTCACCTGCCAGTGTGATTTCGAGCTGGGAACTGCAGCCTGCCACAGTGTGGAGTTAATGGCAGAGAAAACCTCCCCTCACATCTGAGCAGCACAGAAGTCAGAAAGCGGAGCCCCGGGGGCCTCGGACGGGCTTCACCCTGCCCCTCTGCATGTCTGTCTGACAGTACAGCCCTTCCCTCACGCTTCCAACCAGCAACAAAGAGCTGTTGTCCAATGCTCCTCCCTCCCCCTCAGGCTTGCTCTCAGCCAGGAGATATTTTTTCCACCCACTCTGGTCCCTTCCCTTTCTCTCAGCTCCACTTTTTTAATGGCCAAGCACCAGCCTTAACACATTAGATGTGAATAACGGGCATGTCCACCGTGGCATTTTCCCGCTTCTTTCCTCAGCCTCCATCTTCCGCTTTCCCACAGTCAGACCCTGTATCTCAGGCCAGCCCCTCCAGGGATCCTCCAGACCCCCTCCAGCACCGGCCCACAGCTGTTCTCTTTCTGACCAGGGCTGGCGAGGAACATCCCCTGGGGTGGAGAAATCTGCCCTTCACATACATTGCTGCCCAACTGCTTTTCAGCACCTATTGGGCTCGTCCATCTCCAGGGACTTCCCGCTCTCAGACCTGGCGCTTTGACTGTCACTGAACGAGAAGGGCTTTGAGTGATGTGGGGCAGCCGCCGGGCCTAGCAAGTACGGTTTGGGATTTGGATTCAAGAGACCTGCTCTGCCACCGACCTGCTGTGTGACCTTGGGTAAGACCCTTCCGCTTTCTGTGCCTCTGTTTCCCTTCCCACATTTTTTCTATCTCTGCTGTAAGTTCTTGCGGGGCAGGAACTGTCTCTCACCCTGTTAGTCCAGCACCTTGCACAGTAGGGTCCTGATCTTCAGGGAGACCTCTAGCGGTTACCGTAATCTATGTGCAGGAGCTCCTCACTTAAAGACATCCCAGTTAATGGTGTTTTGTTGTTACATTGCTGATCAATTAGGGAACATACTCATTTAAAGTTGTGCAATGCTCCCTTCTAACGTTGTTGGGCAGCTGCCTGCTTTGTCCGCTGTTTGCAGGAAGAGCAGCCCGTTGGAGCTATCTGGTCGGGGTTTGGAACCAGGGTGGACTGACAGCCCCCCTATCAGCTCCCCGCTTCCCTAAGTTCCCTGTGGAGCAGCCGCCCAGCAGGATATCAATTGCTGGCAGTTCAGCTGTCCCTCCCCACACTGCCATGTGCTGCTCCTGTCCTCTGCCTTGGAGCTGCTCCTGGAAGTCTCCTGCTTGCTGTGCAGGGGGGAAGGAGGGTGTACTCCTCCCTCCTGCTCCTGCCCCCCGCTTAGTCCCTCTCCATAGAGCGGGGCAGGGGGGACACAACAGGGCTCAGGATGGAGGGAGCTTGCTGGCAGCAACTGCTGTCTCAACTTGTTGATCTACTTAAAAAGGCAATGTACTTAGAGTGGAGTCAGTGTACTTAAAGGGGCAATGCACACATCTCTCTCTGTCTCTCCTACACACTGGGTGGGAGATGGAAGGAAGTGTTCCATTTCCTGCGGATCTCATTGCCAGGGTGGGAAGAATTCAGGCATTTTCATATTAGGTTTTTTTTCCTCTTCTGACATCACAAAAAACTCTGGCTGCAATCACGTTGTCCCTCCCCTGCTGCTTTGTTCTGCGCCTCCAAGAGGATCCTGGCTGGCTCCAACATGGCATTGGCTCAGTCACGACCGAGCTGGAGCACCTAACAACGTTCCAAGGCTTCCTCCGGCGATTCTCAGTCCAGCTCCAGGGCAATGGGGAAGGCCTCAAAGGTTTCTCCTGCTCAGGAGATCCAGGGTCAAGAGGCCCAGCTGGGCTCCACAACTCTTCACTGGCACAGCCTGGCTTAGTCCAGCAAGATGGACGGCCGCTCTTGGTGGACTCTGAAAAGGACTTGGAGGTCCTGGTGCCAACCAACTGACCGTGAGTTCCCCGTGCGACGGTGTCATTCAAATGGCTAACGTCATCCAGCGGGAGATTGAGCAAGAGCAGGAGGCGGCATTACCTCTGGATGTGGCATTGGTGAGACCCTGAAGTACTGTGTCCAGTTCTAGTGCCCACACATAGGGGCCATACCTAGGAGAGGCCTAGGCAAACATGAGGCTAGGAGGCCAGTCCAGAGTGCCCTGTGCTCCAGCCATCCCTTCCTTGGGGGCTATTGCAATCCAGGCACAATTTAGAGCAACCCCGAAGCATCTCTACGCTACCCTGGGGGGGCCAAGTTCTCTGATCCTGTGACCAACCACAACTGGCACCTCTGTGGCTCCCTGGCTCTGCTGGGCACAGCAAAAACAGAGGAGCTCAACACCTCCTCTTACTGTGTATTCAGCTAACCCCCGCATACTGGGGCCTAGCCTCTTTCCAAAGCCCATCCACACGGTGGGTAGCACACTAAGGGATACAGCGGCATGTAGTAGATGGGATTGTTTATTGCAGGAAGATGCTGCTAATGGAATTACTCACCCCCATAACCTTGTAAAATCAGACACATCAGCCACTGCTTTCCCCATTTATTTTTTTTAATGGCTTACTATTGTCACTCGGAGGCCATTAGGAAGGAAGCGTTGCGGAGACAGCAGCTGGTTTTGATGCTGTGCTGGGACTTCAGTCCACCCCTACAGTCGTCATAATTAAAGATTGTTATAGTCTTTTCCTGCAGAGACCGCCTGGCAATTAAATCCACTCAGAGAATAATTCCTTTTTTATATATATAACACAATAGTGGGTTTTTTCTTGTTGTTTCTACAATATGAAGTGGAGTTAAAGCACTTTGGATGCTCTTCAAAGTGCTCCTTTGCGGATACCACTGACCCACAGGCTTGTAGTAACCAATCTCCGTCTGTCTGCCTCTTCTGATCAGAGTTCGTGGATCGTTTCGAAACGAGGGCCAGTAAATCTGGAAAACCAGCCTCTCCCAGAAATATGGGCACGTCGCTGAGCTTCCGGGATTCCAGAGCCCAGGGAATGACCATGAAGGGGTTAAGAGAAGGGTCACTATAGAGGGGCAGATCCATTGGTGCTGGAACTAGGGATTCAGGAGGTGCTGGCTTGAAGTGGTTTCCATCATATACAGAGTTTACCATTTGGTTCGATGGTCAGTTTTCGGAGTGGAGCGAGGTAAAGAGCACCCACGGAGTCAGTGCTTATGAATAGGTTCCACAAAAGCCAGCACGCACTAGGCAGGCAGCCCCCTAAGACAGCCGACGGGAGCTGTTGATCAGAGGGGTGTTTCCCATGCCCTGACCGTTCTCAGGCACCTTTCTCTGCTAGCAGAGGGTGGGGAGAGCGGGATGGGGGGGGATTGGTTAGGCAGCAGCCGAGCCAGGTTTGTGTGGATTGCGCTGGTGCCTACCCATGGGACTTAGGCACTCAAATCTGGATTGTAGGAACCTAAGTCCCTGTGTGGCTCTGACTCTGAGTTTCTGAGCCACATTCAGAGCTGTTGTCTCAGGATGGTAGGGTGACCAGATGTCCTGATTTTTTGGGGACAGCCTTGTGGCTTTGTCTTATGTAACAGCCTGTTAGTCCACACTGTCCCCATTTTGCTTGCTGGGGAGCCTTGAGCATGGAGGGCCTGGTTATTAAGTCTGTCTGAGTCTCGCTTGGTTTAATATACGTGCTTCAAGGGCCACAAAGGGGTAAATGCTACCCATTGTAGGTTCCTTTTAGGTTGATTTTTAACTCCCCCCTGAGTTGTGCCAGCACTGTTTGAAGCAGCCACTTCCTTGAAGGTTGCTCTAGGCTTTCTGTCCATTATTCACCCTTTCTGACCTTAACAGAGCCCCTTCAGGGGACAATTGGAACGACGCTGGAAAGTGCAAAGCAGAGACTTGATCTTACTCCTGGCTGATGAATCTGCGACAGCTTCTGGCCCTGAGAACTTGCACCAAGTCAGTCAGTGAAGCCTCCTTCCATACCCAGCTGCACAACACAGGGATGAGCACTGCAGAGCAGAGAGGCCCAAAAGAAGAATAGAGGCTGGGGAAAGTAGAGCAATGAGAAGAGGGGAGGTTGTGACACACACGTTACTTAGAATAGCTAGCTAGGTTCTTGCAGGCCCTTAGCATCAGGGTCTCTCCAGTTTCCAGGGAACGGAGGCGCAGGAGAAGGTAGGTGACTTGCCTCTGGCCATACAGGAAGTCCGTAGCTGAGCTAGGAACTAGGGGTCCTGAATTCTGGTCTAGTGCTGTATCCTAATTCAAGGGAGGCAGTACCTAACGGCATGTCTACACACATAGGGCGCTACCCGCCCAGCCTGGGCCGACAGACTTGTGTGAGAGAGGCTCATGCTGGCCCTTTCAAAAGGGCTGTGTAGACTCTATGTCCCAGGCTGGAGACAGAGCTCAGAAACCTGGCCGGGATTGTGACGGGGGGAGAGCCCAACCAGAGTCGTACCATCTACACAGCTCTTGTCAGAGCACCCGGGACCAGCCTCGGAGTGTTGATGGGCCCTGAGAAATCAATGGCAGGGTAGCGTCATGCGGAAGGGAAAGAAAAGAAAATCAGTCTTGTGTGTGTCAATAAACCCAATGTACCCATCTGTGCTGCTATAGGAACCAGGACGTGCTTACTACAGCCATGTGGATTTATTTCTTAAATATGGCTTGTGCATGGAGTAAAAGCGATGGAGTGAGAACCAGCCACCAGAGCCGCTCTGCGTAGCCAATGGCCCTGCTGAATGTGCTCGACTGGGGACTCTGTACTCACCTCCGTCCGAACCTTCAGCAACACTGTAACCCAACAGCCCTAGAAAATATAAGGTTCTGCAGCAAATCCCCAGCTGTGGGACAGGGAGAGATTTCCTTTTCCAGTGGACCCAGCTATTCCTGTTGTTAAAGATGGTACTGGGAACCCTCTGGAGCTGCAGTTACTTAAATCACATCTAAAAAAACCACCCCAGAGTCTATAAAACGTAAATGAGTCAAAAACCATTGGCCCTCAGGGGCTTCCATCTACAGCTCCTGCCTTTGTAAGGCAGGAGGGTCTAAGGTGCTAGCTAGCAGTCTGGCAGCTGTTATCTCCCCATTTGAAGTCCCAAACTTTTCTGTTCCCTCCTGTTGTCAGTAGGTACCGTTGTGGTGCTCTGCTCTTGTTCGATGATGATATCAGTCGGCTGCGAGCGTGTTCCCTCTATGTGCTGTCCCAGCTCTGCGCAGATCACTGACACAGCAGACCCCACGAGAACCCCAAAGACCACAGACTCTAGTAAGGTACGAAAGCACCCGGGCCAGGTTTATTGTTAGATGAAACACAGTCTCTAGCTTCTCCAGATTAGAGATCAAAGGTCTGCTAGTCCCTATGGGCTCCCCAGACAAAGGACACAGCTCAGTTAGTAGCAGGACGCGCCACTACCCCCTAGGCTGGACAACGATGTGTCCCAAGACTCCTACTTTTATACAGTGCAGGACTGATTACTCATCTCTACTGTCACATTGAAGTACAGACCCTTGGCTCATTAGGATGCTGTCTACCCCTTTGATCATGTTGGTTCAAACAAACAGATCTATTCTTCATGCTGTCCTTTTCATCTTGTCTCTGAGGTGCACCTGGCTGTTCCTTGTTGTCTCTGAAGTGTCCTCGTGACATCCAGGTGCCATCTTGGCACAACTACTTATATCATTAACGTGTACTTTCTAGCAGCCCTTTGCTTGCCAACTTCTGTAATTAGGGCCTGCCTCTGGCTCACAGCCCAGCTTTGTTTAGCAATGCCTGGAAGTACTTTGGTTCAGGCCTCAGACTAGGCCTCAGGCCTCATGCTAGACTTCTGATACAAGAGCTTATGTTTCAGGACCACATCTTACTACACCTCCCTTCCTCTTTGGGCTTGGCTTGCCTTCATTAGCTGCAGCAGCTGGAGGGGTTTTTCTCCAGAAGTGACATTTTTCACAGCTGAATTGGAATGAGAGCTTGCCTGGCTGTCTGTTGGCAGGAGGAGGTTTTAACCCCTTCTGCCTCTGTTTTGTGAGAGGTTTGTTGACTCCATCACAGGGTCCTACCCTGAGAAACCAGCCAAAGCTCTGCTGAGCAGCCTGTTAAGACTGAAAACAATCTATCCGTTTGAAGTGATGCGACCAAGAAGCTGGTCAGATTAACATAGAGAAAAGCCACTGCTAAAGACAGACAAACAGTCATAGTCCGGGCATCATCCTCTGATAAGTAGATCAAATACAAATAGAGAGGAACAGATAAAAATAAGTAATTGGATTCCCTCCCCAGGGATTTGCTAAGAAGTTGCTCTGAAACAAGGGTTAGGGCATATTTGCCACAGAATAACAGGAAGAGCTCAAATAACTCAGGAGCTGATCAAAAACAACAGATCAAACATTGACTTCTGTAAAAGCACGGGGAAGGCATGGAGGCTGTTCTAATTAGTACTTATGAATTAATTACATAAACACGTTCCAGTGGGAAACCATTTCCCATGTAAAACTAAGGGCAAAGATGGTTGCACATCAGTATATAGAAGGAGGTATTCACCTCAGATTCATTATTTCAGCACTGGGATCGTTAAGGGCACACATAGAAAAGTAGCTGTTCTTGAAAGGAGAACAATGAAAAATCAAAAGAGACATAAAAATTACTGTTATGGAAGAGGCAGTGTGAAGTGTCAGGTCTTGTAATCTAGCTAGTGCTACTTCTACAGTAGATGACAGAATGTGATGTGACAAGCATGCTGGAAAGAGAAAGTACAAATGTCAACATTTGGAAAATGCACCCCCAAAAATATGAAATGTGAAAAGGGAAACGAAAACTCACCAAAAGTCTTCATGGAAGTACAGTGATTGCTACAGAGGCAATCAGAAACCACAGCGAGGGAGTCCTGTAAGAACCTAGCCAAATCAGAGTGGGATAACTCAGTGGTTTGAACATTGGCCTCCTAAACCCACCGTTCTGAGTGCAATCCTTGAGGGAGCCATTTAGGGATATGGGGCAAAAATCTGTTGGATGATTTAATTGGGGATTGGTCCTGCTTTGAGCAGGGGCTTGGCCTAGATCAGTGGTTCTCAAACTTTTTATGTTGGTGACCCCTATCAGACACCAGGCCTGTGAGCGCAAGCCCCCTTAGGGGTCGGGGTCGGAGCCAGCAGCCCCCCAGGAAAGTGGACAGGCTTGGGGAGATACTGGCAGCCCCCCCGGGGAAAGGGCCGGGCTTGGGGGTGGAGGGAGGAGTTGGTAGCAGCCGGGGTCGGGGCCAGCTACCAGCAGCAGGGGCTTGTGACCCCCACATAACTGGGTCACAACCCCTTGAGGGGTCATGACCCCCACTTTGAGAACCAATGGCCTAGATGATCTCCTGAGGTTCATCTGCGAGCCACCAAGAGAGTTTTACTCCTCTTGGTGGATCACAAAGCCCAGGGCCAAACACAGTAAAGCCAGGGAAAGGATTTCAGTCTGGGGGACTAGGCTGTGGAATGAAATTCCAGGTGAGATTAGGTCAAGCCAGAGTCTGGCCACCTTTAGGAAGCTGCAGAACCTTCCTCCTTGGGAGAGCAAGGGAGCTGCTGTAACTCTGGTCCACATATATCCTGATCAGATACTGAGTGGTCCCAGCGCATGTGTGTTAAAACCTTTCACTGTTCCCATAGTGAGACTCTTCTAAGGAGAGCAAGTCAACACAGGGAATTTGGACATGAAGGCCTTGCTTGATTTACCTCTTCATATTTTACTGAGCAAGGACACCAATGGGTCAAAAAGGGTCTAACCTGAATTTCCCACTAGCAAGCTCTTCTGTGGGAAATAGCCATATAAATGTAGACGAGAGGAGAGTAAAATGGCCTAATCTCCTTCAAGCCTTTCATCTGGGAGCAGCCAGCAAAGCGAGAGGTGGGGGGAAATGTCACACAACCAGGTTATCGGCTGCAGTGGAGATGAGGGCTTCCTACACCTCACCGAGAGAAGGGACATAACACAAGAAAATCCACAGGTCAGAAATGAAAAAGGGGGGGTGGTCTACTGAGGCCACTTCTCTAGCTCCTGGGTAAAGAATGAAGGATGCCCCAATGCTTAAACTAAGGCCAGGTGGCTGATACAAAGGAAAACACCCCAATCCGCACTCTCACAGTAATTCACAGCCCTCACTGCAAGAAGGAAATAGCTGGAATAACACAAACAGTAGGTGGAGGAGGAAGGTCACCTACTGAAATGACCCAGATGCCAATAGGATGAACAGTGACAAAGTAGGGGTCTTTGAATCCCTTGACAGCCTGCAGATAACCAGCTCACAGGGGGAAGTTCCAGACTACCACACGCATTACAGATACTTCCAGGCATGTAGGCACCTAACGCCCATTGATTTCACCTGGAGGGAGACATGCCCTGAGGTGCCCATAATTGGGGGCTCATCCATGCAGATAAGGCCTAGGATGATAGGCTGGGAGAGGAAGTGGCAGGAACAGAGTGAGCGTGACCATCCGCAGCGTGGAAGGAAATAACTGTCGAACAGCAGGTCACTCAGGGATGTAAAGATACTTCCCAAAGATGCCAGAGGGCATGATTTCCCAGTCTGATTGTTCAGAGGCGGACAAGAGTGGCAGATTGGCTGCCATCTGTCCAGAAAGCACAGCTCAGAGCACACGGACACTGAGGGTAAATGTGGTCAGCATGGCCACAATTTTCAAAACTGACCAGGGATTTTTTGGGTGCCCAACTTGAGGTGCCTTAAAGGGGGCTGATTTTCAGAGAACAGGTGCTCAGCTAAACATCACCTCTCTATTCCTCTTCGCTCATAAGAACGGCCATATTGGGCCAGACCAAAGGTCCATCTAGCCCAGTATCCTATCTACTGACAGTGACCAATGCCAGGTGCCCCAGAGGGAATGAACAGAACAGGTAATCATCAAATGCCCCATTCCTTGTCACTCATTCACAGCTTCTGGCAAACAGAGGCTAGAGACACCATCTCTGTCCATCCTGGCTAATAGCCATTGATGGACCTATCCTCCAGGAATTGATCTAGCTCTTTTTTTCACCTTGTTATAGTCTTGGCCTTCACAACATCCTCTGGCAAAGAGTTCCACAGGTGGACTGTGCGTTGTGTGAAGTAATACTTCCTTTGGTTTGTCTTAAACCTGCTGCCTATTAATTTCATTTGGTGGCCCCTAGTTCTTGTGTTATGAGAAGGGATAAATAACACTTCCTTATTTACTGTCTCCACACCAGTCATGATTTTATAGACTCAATCATATTGCACCCAGTCGTCTCTTTTCCAAGCTGAAAAGTCCTAGTCTTATTAATCTCTCCTCATATGGCAGCTGTTTCCATACCCCTAATCATTTTTGTTGCCCTTTTCTGAACCTTTGCCAATTCCAATATATCTTTTTTGAGCTGGGGCGACCAAATCTGCATGCAGTATTCAAGATGTGGGCATACCATGCATTTATACAGACGCAATATGATATTTTCTGTCTTATTATCTATCCCTTTCTGCCCCTGTGGCAATATATAAACTATCCCTATAATGACAGGTTTCAGAGTAGTGGCGGTGTTAGTCTGTATCCACAAAAAGAACAAGGAGTACTTGTGATATCTTAGAGACTAACAAATGTATTTGGGCATAAGCTTTTGTGGGATACAGCCCACTTCATCAGATGCATAGCTATATTATCCCTATAATATAGAAAGATAGATAGAGGGTAACTCTTCTGTCTTATTATCTATCCCTTTCAATCCTCTGGCAAAAATAGTTATCTATTCCTTTCCATCCTCTGGCAAGGAGTTCCACAGGCGGACTGTGTGTTGTGGGAAGTAATACTTCCTTTTGTTTGTTTTAAACCTGCTGCCTATTAATTTCATTTGCTGACCCCTAGTTCTTGTGTTATGAGAAGGAGCAAATAACACTTCCTTGTTTATTTTCTCCACACCAGTCATGGCATCGTATTTATAAACAGTCTATGGTAATCGGAAAGGTGATCTACCACTGTTGCAAACAAATGATGCATCATCACAATTTTTGTGAGAGTATATAGAAGTCAAATATAGCAGAATTCTACTGCCATCTTCTGGTCCAACAGTCATGTGCAGAAAGATCTTGCCTGTAAATCTCTTCCTTACACACACATATTATATACAGTAAATACAAAATTACTGCTGTATGATTCTGGATCGTAACAAAGGAGATGCTGCAGAATGGGACACACATAAGCCTGTTCATAACCTCATTCTTCCAAAACACTCTCAATGATTCTCAAGGCTTGATGAGAAATTCCAAAGGGTGATGAATCTTAAGATTCATCTAGTGGTTAGAGCCAGAGAGCAGCCATCAAATTTTCCCGGTTCTGTTCCCATCTATGGCTCTACCTTGTTCTGGAACCCCTAGGAATGTCACTTATTTTCTCTGTGCCTCAGTTTCCTATCTGTAAAAGGGGTATAACTACTTGCTCATTTTAAGAGTAGGTGAGAAGTAGGTGGCACTGTTAGTAAACTTGAGGCCCAGGTTTAAAGGTAAAGCTGAGACTGTGAGCTGTTCAAAAAACAATTTCTGCCTAATGGGAAATTCTGCTATCTTGAAATTTCTTTTCATCCCAAATTGGGGCAAAAAGTCAAAATCTTGCAGAATGAAAATTGGAAAATATTTTAATTCAGAAACAGTAAAATGATCTTATAGAAACAGTGCTTCATAATGTCAATATATAAACATTACATAAGTAGTCACGTTGTCTAGAGTGGCTCTTGGCTGTGAGTGCCTACCTCAAGGCTGACTGTCAGAAAACAGGCAGACACCCCCAGCTAGCGGCGTGTTCTATAATTAGATTTCACCAAGCTAGTAACAAATGTGAACTCTTGGATCACTATGATGGTCTTGCAATGTAGTCACGGACAGTCCCCTTATATTCTCCAGTCTATCATCCAGACAAACTGGACTTAATGATAAAAGGTCACATGTCCCCAAAATCACACCACAGCTAGGTTGCTTCCAGCCCCAAGAGACGAGTCACTGACCCCAGATCAATACCTACTCTAGCTCTTACACCAAAGACAACGCTGGCAGCCAATTCTATTGTAAATTAACTAAAGGTTTATTAGCTAAGAAAAGGAAATGGGAGGTTAAAGCAGGTAAAATATATGCACAGGTGAGTCTTAGTTTGCAATTCCAAATAGTGGCAGTAAAATAATAAACTACCAGTTTCCCAGAAATCTTTTCAGAGTATCCAGATTGTTTCTAGGGATCTCTGCTTGGCATCTAGTATACTTCCCTGTAAGAGTCCAGAGAGGAAGGATCTTTCCTTCAATCCATACTGATAGCTTCTTTTCACAAAAAACAAGCTAACAGGGTCACTACCCACCCTTTGAGGAGAACGTGAGGCGTGCATTTTGAATCTTTGATCTCCAATCATCTCACACAATGATCATTTGCTTTGGAATTAGCACTTTTAGTCCTTCATTTGCATTCTCCAAGGCTTCTTTCTCCTTTGGCGGGTTATTTCGTTACCAGGGTATACACAATGTAAATATTTGCTACTGCACTATAATGGGATATGGATACGTGAAAACAATGCAAGTAATATCCCACTAGTTTTCCTGAAGTGTAAACCCCAAATACACTCTTATACATTTAAGAAAGAATCATTTTGATCTATACTAAGACACAAGTGAATTGGCCGGGGGCTTTGGCGTGGGCTGGCACCTGGTGTACCAGCATTACAAGTTATAAATCTCTATAAACTTAAGTTGAAATTAAAATAAATGTTAGAATAAAACTAAATAAGGAAGTTGAATCCAAAATACTTCATTCTGATTTTGAATTGTTCCAAAAATCAACTTCAAATTTCCTCAAACCTGACATGTTCTCATGAAACTCTTGGATTTTGACAAAATTGCAATTTCCAGCGGCAAACTGTTTCCATTGGAAATTTTTGGACCAACTCGACTTAGTCGATCAGCTTCCTTTAGTGTCTAATCATTGCCTGTCCTGGGAGTTTTGTATTGTGGAAAGAAAGACACCCATGACAAATACCAGAGCCAGCCCAAGATTATTTCTGCTGAAGTCAATGAAAAAACTCCCACTGACTCCACTAACAGCGACGACTAGCTTTACAAAAGTCTCAGATGCTCCAGCATTCAACTTTCAGCCTTTGACCCAACTCACTACAAGTGGGACAGCTAAAGAAAAATGCTCTCATTGGAATGCTGGCTCAGGGTGAGCGCTTCCTCATTTCTGTTCATTGTTCTTGCTCAGGAAGTCAGTTCTAATTCATTATTATTATCATGGTACCTAGGAGCCTAATCATGGTCCTTCACCCCATTGTTCAGGGTGCTACACAAACACAGAGAAAAGAGACAGTCCTGCCCCAAAGGGTTGGGGTTTTTTCCCCTTACAAAATTGCAGAGATTACCACCAATCCACAGGATGAAGGAGTCTGGAGTTATTCCAGGTTTTGCCACACATTCCCTGCGCGAGCTTAGATTTGTCATTTCACATCTCTGTGGCTCCTCCTCCCTGTCCGTAAAGTGGCGATAACCGTTCTGATCAGCCTCACAGTATTCTTATATCCAACATAGTACTGGTTATTATTGGATATATTACATAGTGTTATTATATCCAACATAGTATTGGTTATTATTGGATATATTACATAGTGTTATTATATCCAACCTGATGTGAGTCCCTACAACCGTATAAGGAGAATGCATGAGCACGGACTAGCGTCTAGCCTATAGACAGAGTGGCTGTCATCCATTGGGCTCTCTGGTTCACAGGGATGGCAGAGGGAGGAGGGTGTCCTTTCTGTGTGGTGTGTAGGTTCGAGGCCATGTGTCTATGTCTTATGCTGTGCATGGGTGGGTGCAGGGTTTGTGGCTGCGGTGAAGTTCATAGGAGTTGGCACGCGGACTAGTACGCGCCCTCCTTGCTTTGTATGTTTGGATAACAGTGCTTTCACTGGGTTGTCTGCAGAAATTGAAAGCAGGCCTTATTTAAAGGAAAATAAGTCTCTATTGTTCGAGCTGTAGGACTAGGCCTGGCAGGTAGGTGGCAGCCTCATAAACCTCTTACTTGGTCCAGTCCACCGACAGAAACAGACTCACTCAGTCAGTGCGTTCCAGCTGGCTGGGAAACATGTTTGTCACAGGGCTTGTGAACCTCACAGATTCTTGTGTTTTTAATTGGCGCCTCATGGCTCAGCCCTGCGGGGAAGGGTGGATTGGATTGTGCGCTTACCTGACCTCCACTCTTCTGAAAAGGAAGGCTGCAATCCCAGCAACATCTCCTCCATCTCCCTCAGGCACTGTGGCAGAAAGCAGCGGGGGCTCAAAGGACGGGGGCCCTGGCAACGTCTCTTCCCGGGGTTTGCTGGGGGAGCAGGCAACCTGAGGGGAGCGTGGGCAGCAAGGACACGCTCTCTCCTGGCACGTTTGTGGGCCTGCCAGGAGGAGCCAAAAGTCCGAACTCTGGCGGTCAGTGCCAGCAACTGCAAGGAAAAAAGTCACCAGGGCAAACTTCCAGCCCTTGTGGTCGGTTTGCATCTTCAGGCCTATCTGCAAAACACCAAAGGTCCCAACTTTCTTTACAATAAAAGAGAATTCAGGGTAGCAAGGCGGGCAGGATAAAAATGAAGGCCTGCTTCACACGACTTAATTAACCACCCAGCCCTCCCAAAAACCACCTGGATGAAGGCAATAGAATAAACCTAGCCTGCAGTTTCTGAAAAAACTGGCATGGGATGGAGCGTAGTGCACAAGGGCCATGAATGGGTTAATAAGGGCTTGAAAGACCAGCTCTGTTATCTGGCTGCAATTGAAGAGGGAGGAGCTGTGTAGGGACCCTGCAGGCAGGAAGTCTGGAGCAGAAGGGGGCTGCAGGGAGAGGTGAGTTTGCAGTTGCTCTGGGAGTAGCGGTGGGTAGAGCAGCAGGCTCTGGTGGGCTTTGGACTGCCAGGTAGGGAGCTCTGGTGGGGGCTCATGGAGGAACAGAGTAAGGGGACCTTAAGAGGCTGAAAAGGACAAGCCTGAGGAGGGCAGAAGCTGGTCTGAGTTTCGATTTTTAAGCTGGAATTTTGCTTGGAGGATTCCAGGGAAGGGCCCTAAGAGTCCTGCCCCGGAAAGAAGGATTAACCCTGAGACAGGCTAAGTAGGAACAAAGAGCTGCACAGGGCAGACCTTGGCTGCTAGTTGAAGGGCCCCTGGGCTGGGACCTGGTCTAGTGGGAAGGCCTGGCTTCCCCTGTAAACCACTGGAGAAGATGGCAGGAAGTTTCCCCCTCCCCCTACCCCCACCTGTGTGAGGGATAAGGACACTGGAAAGCCCCGAGGCAAGGGTATGAGGGTCAAAGACCCCCTGGTAGCACATTTAGACTGATTTATGTTGGGCTTTCTGTTCCCCACAGATGGGGTGGATGAAATTGTGACCCGGCTGGAGGGCTGAATTAGGGGATGAGAAATTGCCAGTAAGATGGTCAGTGAGGGAGTGGGGCGCCAGATAGGGATAGCTCTGTGCAGGACATCTGAGTCCACAGCCTTCCAAGGCCAGAAGGGACCATTATGACCATTGTCTGACCTCCTGTATGGCATGGGCCAGAGATTTTTTTTAACCCGCTTACATAAGCAAACTCTTGGTGCTAAGCCAGAACTTCTCTTTCAGGAAGACATCGGAGCTCGACTGAAAGACTCCAGGGAGTGAGGACAGACCATTTACCACATCCCTTAGGAAGCTGCTCCCATGGCTAAACAAGAGGATGACCAGGGCACGTCCTTCTCAAGGGCCTGTGGGGTGCGTAAATGGAGGTCAGGTGTTTCAAAGAACAGTTGTGGAGGAGAAGGGGACTGGAAGATAAGTGCTGATGGTTCCACCAGGGCTAGAAATGAGAAGACACCTACACTGATCTACTGCTGGCGAGCTGTATTTACACACAGCTCGGGACCTGTGGCACGTGCAGAACACTGGACTGATGTCAGATGAAGCGATCGTTTGGCTCTCATTTGCTGAAGGGCTCTGGAGAATAAGACTGACGTGGCAAGCTAGGAGTTATGGCTCGCATTTGACTGTTAGCAGGACCTATTAGTCTTGAGCATTTCCCTTCAGAAGAACATCTGAGCAGGAGATGTTCTGGGCCATATTATTCTCAGCTAGTGTCAACAGGTGTAGCCCTCTGAGAAGGTTTAGAGCCCTCTGTCTCTAAACTTTCCCATGATTCAGGTTGCAGGGGGCATTCAGGAAGGTACCTAGACGGGAACAGCTACCAGAATTGGGGCACAAACTCAAATGATCTCTCACATGCTTATTGTTGATTAATCATTGTTGATTATTGTTGTTTCATCTGATGAAGTGGGTCTTAGCCCATGAAAGCTCATGATCCCTAAGATCTGTTAGTCTATAAGGTGCTACAAGACTCTCTGTCACTTTTGCAGATCCAGACTAACACGGCTACCCCTCTGATACCAAACATCAATAAGTAATAACTCAGTGATGACCAATAGTTGACAACTTTACCTGTGATCTTATATTTAGTTCCTGGGGCTCTTGAGTCTGGATTGTTTCCAGACCTTAGATATATAAACAAATCTTAGATAAATCAGCTTTGATTGGATTTAGTGATTAACAGTAAAGACAGCCCATGTACGAAGAGACATTCAGTTTCCAACAGCTGTGGAAGATTTCCCCGGTATCTGTCTGCCAGCCCACCCATCTGTAGATGGCAGATTGAAGTAATAAAATGTGATTGGTGTGTTTTCTTTCTCCAGTAGATGGCATGTAGACACCAGGACTGATTCAAGTTGCACATTAATGTTGGTTTTGAGGATTTAGCCAAAACTTCTTCCTTGAATCTTTAGTTTAATTATGATTTTATTTTAAAAAGCAAGTCGTGAAAACTGGAAATACTTTGATTGCTTGTTCAGTCTTTTCCACTTACCTATCTATAGCAGTCTTCTCTCTTCCAATGGCAAAGCAGATGCTTTGGGGAGACTAGGTCTCAAGTCACTACTCAAAAATTCTGATTCCAATTAGACCTCAGATCTGATCCAGTCTGATCTCAGGCTGATCCAGTCTGGCAATACCTATGGTCCTAAAATGGCAGTTATCTCCCATGATTAACAAAGGGATTGTCAGAGAGTCCAATAAGTTGCTTATAACCATCTATATTGCTTGCTGCTGTACTCCTGCCTGTAATCTACTGATTTATCACCCCTTTTGTGAAGGGTGGCTGTAAGTTTTTGCAGTTGCCTTTTTATGGAGTGTGACTCTGCTTTTTAAGTCCTGCTTCGGATTTTCCTACGGTTTGTCTGTAGTTTTCCTCCAAGACTCTTAGCTGTGCCTGTATTTTGTCAAGACTCCTTAACTAAGACTGGTGGCTTTCATTTTTATCCCCACCGTTTAGATTTGCGCTGTGGACCAGACTTGCCTCACAAGGGGCTGGCTAGGTTCACTTCAGAATTAACGGGAAAGCCCCTGGTCTTAGCTTGCTTCCATTTCACATTGTGTAACAGGACAAACAGCATTAAAAGAGGGAATAATGTTACAAAGTTCTACAGCCACCCTGGGCAGAATGTGTCCCCCATTTGGTGTCGTCTTTGCATCTCTCAGGTCAGCAGGACAGGCCCCTGCCTGTCAGTCTCGGGAGGAGTGCAGGCAGTGGGGAATGGGTAAGAGCAGAGGGCTTCTGGGAATCATATGTAGGTTCCTCACAAGAGACTCAGACAGGGCCCATGGAAGGATATGTGGCGCCCTAGGTGAAATTTCCATCTTGTCGTCCCCCCCACCTGCCTGGGAGCCCTGTGGCAGGTCCCCCCCACTGCCCTGCGGCGCTCCCCCAACCTCCTCCCCGGGGAGCTCCCCCCGCAGCACTTCCCCTTCCTTCCGACCACGGAAGCTGCCTCCCATTCGCCCGGGGAGCCCCCCTCTACCCAGGAGCCCCCGCTGCAGCAGCTCCCCGCCCTAGCTCACCTCCACCCCCAACCATTTGGCACCCTAGGCGGTCGCCTTGTTTGCCCAGTGGTTGCACCAGCCCTGGACTCAGAGTAAAGAGCCCCTATAGCCAGCCACCTGCTGGCTTGTAGTCATTGGAGCTCCGTATGAACTAAATATAACCACCTGGAGCTGCCAGGCCAGAGTGACCCTGTTTCAAAAGTTCATAGGATTTATATTGACTCTTCTGTAGGGCTGCACTAGATCTCGGCAAAGGGTAGCTAGTAAAGGAAGTTTTCTCTCTGCCCGTCTTTGTCTTTCTTGACTTTGGCATGGCTACAGAGTGGCCAAAAAAACCCACCTATGGCTATGGCTTTGAGAGTCTACGAATCACCTCTACAGCTCTGCTTCCTTCAAACTTGGTAGAATGCCTCTACCTTCTGACTTACCATTTCTGAAGCCAGTCTGGCACCTCCATGGTTTTTAAGAGGGAAGGGGCAGAAATTTGGCTTATGAAGGAAGCTCCCTGGCAGACTGCTCAGTTCCATAACACTTATATGGCTGCTCACATTTTCAAAATGCTGTACACATGATCCCTGTGGTAGAGAGAATTATCCTTCACTGTGATGTGACTGAACACTCTTGAGTCCAATAATGTGCGGTTGGACAAGAGCTTATCTTTTGGGAAGATGTCGGATTTTCCTTAGAACACTGCAAGTGACGAATCACCACGTCTTTTCTCCATACCTCACAAGGCCTGCTTTGGGTTCAGTTTTGGAAGATGGGTAGAGATTCCAGAAAGGTCTGTGGGTTGGGAGGCTGGGGATATATACTTATGATCCAATTCACCACTTCCCGATCATGGTGCCTATTAAACAGAAGTACGCAGGTATTGTCATTTGGAGTGATCAAGGGGAAAATACCATCAATCTCAATTAATAATTTTAATCTCAAACTTGTAACCATGGTTAGATTAGAACTAGGGACAGCTGAACTGGTCCAGAATTCCAGTGTGGCCTGGATAACACTAAACAATCCAGTAAAAGCACATTTTCAAAAATGACTAATGGACTTGACTGTCCAATTTCCACTCAAAATTAATGGGAACTGAAGGTCCAAATCCTCACCTGTCCACCCCGATTTACATGTACTGTAACTGATGTTTTGTTTAGGATACCCAGGAACAAGTGTAAATCATGTAAACAATGCATCACAATGAAAATTCTCCAGAAATTTTGGTTTGGCTTTTGAGTGCTCAGCAAAAGCTTAGGTTTGTTCTCATTGCCTCTGAACCGGCCCGGCCAGCCCTGATCACTTAATTAGAAATGGATCATTGTTCCATCACTTCAGTGCCAAGTACAACACTAATTCCTTATTAAAGCCTCGGTGACCATCACGTGACCTCTCAATGCCGCACAGCAGAAGCTGTTCCAGCCAGAGGCCTTGTTAATAATTGAGATGAAGTGCTTTCCCTGCATTATTGCTTGTGAAGGGAATGGAGGGGGCATTGGCGTCCTTCACTTAAGAAGGGACAGCAATGTTGTCTTCTCAATTTATCGCCCAACATGCACTTTCGCATTGCATATAATCAGATAAGGAGCCAAAGTCAGAAACTGATAGCACTCTTTTCGCTTGATCTCCCCTATAGCAAACCTACAATGTGTTGCTCATGTTTTTATATTCCTATTCTGTACACCCTAATTAATTCTTAATACCTTACCGCAGTCTCTCATTATGGCTCTGCTTTATTTCTGGAAGGCTTGGGGCCATCAAAACTAACATGTCTCATTTATTTGACAGTTTTATGGTTCACTTGGAACAATTTCCAGAGCTGTCCATCCCTCTCCTCCTTGCAACTTTTGTAGCTTTTCTATTTTAATCCCGCGCTGGGGAACAGAGCAGAGTAACAGCCCCTTAAGTGAGACTTTCAACTTAAAAGGATGAAGTAGCTCTGAAGGATGCAATGTTTGCTCTAATATTTTATTATGGTGTGTCAGGGTTTTGGGGGGACCTGACATTAGCACCCTTTGGGCTAAATTATGCCTCTGTGTGGGCAAATTTATAACTAGCCAGATGTGGGGTTTGAACTTTGGCCCTGCAGAACTACAAGCATAAGCCATGCTTCCTTGAGCCTAAAGAGTCACTCTGCTAGTAGCAGTAGATAGTTATCTTCTTTATGTAGGGTAGCCACTCAAGGAAGTCAGGCCCACAGTGTGTTAAGTTACAATGCAGCAGAGGTACAGAGAACCCTCTTGCACCCTCAGCAATCCCACTCAGTGGCCGGGCATAGTCTAGAAATGGAAAGAGGCAGCTAGCACAACTCTAGCCACTCAAGAGAGGGCAAAATAAAGACCATGAAGTTCAAGGCGGCAGACTTTAGCAAACTCAGGGAGTTGGTAGGTAAGATCCCATGGGAAGCAAATCTAAGAGGAAAAACAAATGTAGACAGTTGGCAGCTTTTCAAAGAGACATTATTAAGGATACAAGAGCAAACAATCCCACTGCATAGGAAAGACAAGAAGTATGGCAAGAGACCACCCCGGCTTAATCAGGAGATCTTCAATGGTCTAAAACTCAAAAAAGAATCCTACAAAAAGTGGAAAATTGGTCAAATAGCACAAATATGTAGGGACAAAATTAGAAAGACCAAGGCACAAAACGAGATAGAACTAGTTAGAGACATAAAGGGTAACGAGAACACTTTCTATAAATACATTAGAAGCAAGAGGAAGACCAAGGACAGGGTAGGACCATTACTCAATGTGCGGGGGGGACAAAAACAGAAAATGTGGAAATGGCAGAGGTGTCTAATGGCTTCTTTGTTTCATTTTTTACCACAAAGGTTGGTGGCGAGTGGACATCTAACATAGTGAATGCCAGTGTGTAAGCATGCGGCAACTCACCGTGCAGCACCTCCTGCTGGTACGTCCAGGGAATTGGCGCTCCAGATGCTGGAGTGAGCTCTCTGCAGTCTGTAGTCCCACTTGCCACTGGCCCCATGTCTCTTCCTGGACCCCAGTGCCCTCTTCCCTGGGGTGCTGCACCCCTGCAGTACCCCCACAGTTTCAGGGTCTCCCTTCCCTGGGGATCCCCCACCCACTATCCCCACCTTGCCTCAGTCTAGGCAACTGCCAGTCATCACTTGCCCCCGTTCTCTGGGGCAGACGGCAGTATCATTGCCACTCATCACTGGCAAGGGGGGTTGGCCTGCTGCCTCTACAACCACCTGTGGGCTACCCCCTGCAACCCCAGTACCCCTTGTTGGACCATCCCCTAGGCCCTGCAGCCTGGGGGTTTCCAGGCCAGAGTTCCCCCAACGCCTCTTGCCTACCACCAGCCCTGCTGTACTCCAGGTACCTTAAGCTTCCCAGCAGCCAGGCCTCTCTGCCTCTGTAGCCAGAGAAGGAAGGAAGGAAGAGAGTCTCTCTCTCTCAGCTCTTTTATAAGGGCCTGCTGGTCTGTTTGGGGCGTGGCCACCCAGCTGAGTCTGTCTCCCACTCAGCCTGGGAGCTCCCTTGCTCCCAGCCACAAGCCATTCCTGGGCTGTTTTAACCCCTTCTGTGTGGGAGCGGGTAGCCACCCCACTACACAATGAAAATGAGGTAGGATCAGAGGCTAAAATAGGAAAAGAACAAGTTAAAAATTACTTGGACAAGTTAGATGTCTTCAAGTCACCAGGGCCTGATGAAATGCATCCTAGAATACGCAAGGAGTTGACTGTGGAGATATCGGAGCCATTAGCGATTATCTTTGAAAAGTCATGGCAGATGGGAGAGATTCCAGAAGACTGGAAAAGGGCAAACATAGTGCTAATCTATAAAAAGGGAAATAAGGACAGCCCGGGGAATTACAGATCAGTTAGCCTAACTTCTGTACCTGCAAAGATAATGGAGCAAATAATTAAGCAATCAATTTGCAAACATCTAGAAGATAATAAGATGGTAAGTAATAGTCAGCATGGATTTGTCAACAACAAATCACGTCAGACCAACCTGATAGCTTTCTTTGACAGGGTAACAAGCCTTGTGGATAGCGGGGAAGCAGTAGACGTGGTATATCTTGACTTTAGTAAGGCTTTTGATACTGTCTTGCATGACCTTCTCATAAACAAATTAAGGAAATATAATCTAGATGGAGCTACCATAAGGTGGGTGCATAACTGGTTAGAAAACCATTCCCAGAGAGGAGTTATCAGTGGTTCACAGTCATGCTGGAAGGGCATAATGAGTGGAGTCCCGCAGTGATCGGTTCTGGCTCCAGTTCTGTTCAATATCTTCATCAATGATTTAGATAATGGCATAGAGAGAACACTTATAACGTTTGCGGACAATACAGAACTGGGAGGGGTTGCAATGCTTTGGAGGATAGGATTATAATTCAAAATGATCTGAACAAACTGGAGAAACGGTCTGAAGTAAATAGGATGAAATTCAATAAGGAGAAATGCAAAGAACCCTATTTAGGAAGGAACAATCAGTTGCACACGTACAAAATGGGAAATGACTGCCTAGGAAGGAGTACTGCGGAAAGGGATTTGGGGGTCAGAGTGGACCACAGGCTAAATATGAGTCAGCAGTGTAACACTGTTGCAAAAAACAGTGAACATCACTGTGGGATGTGTGAGCAGGAGTGTTGTAAGCAAGACACAAGAAGTAATTCTTCTGCTCTGCTCCGCACTGATTAGGCCTCAGCTAGAGTCTTGTGTCCAGTTCCGGGTGCCACATTTCAGGAAAGATGTGGACAAGTTGGAGAAAGTCCAGAGAATAGCAGCAAAAATGATTCAGGGTCTAGAAAACATGACCTATGAGGGAAGATTGAAACAATTGGGTTTGTTTAGTCTGGAAAAGAGAAAACTGAGAGAGGACATGATAACAGTTTTCAAATACATAAAAGGTTGTTACAAGGAGGAGGGAGAAAATTGTAACTAACCTCTGAGGATAGGACAAGAAGCAATGGGCTTAAATTGCAGCAAGGAAGGCTTAGGCTGGAAATTAGGAAAAACTGTGGTTAAGTACTGTAATAAATTGCCCAGGGCGGTTGTGGAATCTCTGTCACTGGAGATTTTTAAGAGCAGGTTAGACAAACATCTGTCAGGGATGGTCTAGATAATACTTAGTCCTGCCGGGACTGGACTAGATGACCTCTCGAGGTCCCTTCCAGTCCTGTGATTCTATTAAATGATTCCAGTCGTTCGCACTGGAGAGTAACTAGATGGGGGAAATATATGCACAGCAGGAGGGAATAAAGAGGAGTACAGAGTTAACAACAATTCACCATGTTCTGTACTAGATTGTTTCTAAACGCTGTGTAAGTAGCTGCCTGCTGCAGTAATGTGCTCTTCAGATGGCAGAAGCATGAGTTAACCCAGCAGCAAGGCGTACCTGTGAAAGAAGCCAGGCACTCATCTAACCAGGCATGCATCCACCAGATTGTAGCACCAATACCAGAAGCTCCGTGCCATGGGAAGCTACTAAAGGGCTCTTGAGCACTCGCTCTAGATTAGTGGTCCCCAAACTGTGGGATGCACCCCCCTTAAGGGACGACTGTTCGGGGGGGCACAGGCCAGCTCCCCTAGCAGTGGGGAGGGAGCTCCCCTCCAACCCGGCTCTGCCCCGAGCTCTGCTCCGGCCCCCGACTTCGGTCCCTGACTGTGGCTCCACTTCCAGACCCAGACCCAGACCCACCCCCAGCCTCGGCCTCCTTACCCCCATCTGTGTCCCACCCCCGAGTCGCAGTCCTGCTTCCGGCTCTGATGGGAGGAGAGGGGGAAGGCACGGTCAGGGGGAAGGGGACATGTGACCCTGAAAAGTTTGGAGACCCGCTCTCGAGGCCTGCTGAGGAATTACAGCGTTTCTCATCACCTCGGCACTGCCATCTGATATCAGCTCATGGAAGGGTCGGTAAGTACTTCAGCTATCTGTGTAACAATGTGCAAATGTTTGTGCTTATTTGCATTACAGATTTGCCCCTCCCTTTCCGTTGCGCTAGGCTCTGTACAAACCCATAACAAGAGATAGTCTCTGTCCCGACGAGCTCACCGTCGAAACAGATGAGACAAACAGGGAGCTCTACTACCCTGTGTTTCAGATGGGGAACTGAGGCACAGAGCAGTTATGGGACTTGCCCAAGGTCACACAAGTTCTGTAGCAGAGATAGGGACTGAGTGTGCGTCTCCTGAGTGCTAAGCCAGCGCCTTGACTGCAAGAGGATCCTTCTGCTTGGAAGAGGCAGTGACATGGGCTCTGTTCATAGCAGGAGAAACGAGGCTCATTCCAGCTGTCACGTGTTAAGTTTGTGCCATTAAAGGTGAATCCCCCTGAGTTAATTGCTCATTTAAGTCAGTCAAGACAATAGTCATGGATCTATAATATCTGTTATTTACTGATCTCTCTCCAATCACAATGCAGATGATGAGGTTTCAGTTTAAATCTTCTTCCTTCCATTTGCTCTTCCGAAACCAAACAAAGGCAAAGGGATAGGCCTTCTGCCCAGGACGACCTCAGAATTTCTCCTTATATTTTTGCCTGGAGGCCACAGGAGGTATTGAGGGCTCTGTCTGTCCCAGAAATGTCTAACCCGATTAGGCTCACAGAGCCATACATTAAATGAAGGATGCATAATTCTTCCCACTGATCTCTCTAACCATCACGCAGTGAGGCTTCACTCTCCAGCATTGCCTTGTAAGTACAAAAAGCTACTGGCTAGTTTCATAGCTCCTCAGCTGTCCCTTAAATCCAGAGACGTGCCCACCAGCAGTGACTCAAATTCCCACAGGCCATGCTCTCTTCCTGCAAATCCGGTCTGCTTGAGGTGTGCCAGGTTGGGAACCCCAAATCAGAGGCATCACAAATCATTAGTCATGCTTGAAAATGTAGGCTGTAGTTCTTGCAAAGGTGGGGTGGGCATATTGACAGCCATCCTTGGTTTGTCCACACAACAGGCAGTATAAACTTCCCCACCTTGCCCTGGGAGCCCAGTAAACTGTTGCGGGGAGGGGGGGTGCTTCAGAGGGGAAGGGAGGAGATAGACAGGATTGGGGGCAAAATGTTTTACAGGCCCTGCTCTGAGGCACAGGTTACCTAGGCCAGGGAATGGCTCTGCTCCTGTCCCAAGTACAGACAGGCCTTTGACTTTCTAGCCCTACAACCTCCCAAGAAACTTCCCCAGGGCCTGTCAGCAGGTCTGAAGCTGCTGGTTAGGTGAAAGGCTAGGGCCTGAAGGGATGTAAGAGTTGATGAAAGTAGGTGATGCAGAGGCTGAAAGGTGAGGAAAATGCGTAGTTTGAAACTGAGGCAGAAGGTAGGAAATAGTGGAGCCATATAAGGCCTTTATATTTGGCTCCAGCTAAGCCAACAGAAGCATTTTCTGTGACATACATGAGAACTGGATTTGGGAAACTCAAAGGGGGTGACATGGTTGGAGGGATGAGAGAGGAAGATCTTCACAACAGCATTTTGCATGGACATGAAACAGGAGTGGCAGAGGGGAGACTGAAGTAGACCACAGAAATGGAGGGAAGAGCTGATCAAGGTGCAAAGCAGGGTGTGGCCATTAGAGATGGGGGAGAAAGGAATGCTAATAACATCCCTTGCTAACGTAACACTGGATTGAACCTGGGACCTCTGGAGCTAAATACATGAGCCTCTACTGTGTAAGCTAAAAGCCACCTGCCTGTTAGCTAAAGCTGTAGAGCAGACGCATTAATCTCTAAGAGGTCTCGGTGCCACGAGATGGGACAGAACGCTACACCCAGGAGGTGTGTGGATTACACTAAAACTGCATTTGGGAGACTCAACATTTCAGTAATGATTAGGGCTGCTTCCATCAACATGGTCTTTTGATAGGAAATTGGGGTTTCAACTAAATGATTTTTTTCAAAAAGTGTCTTTCTGCAGCTCCCAGTTCCCATTGGCTGCAGTTTCCAGCCAATGGGAGTACAAAGCTGGTGCTCGGGGTGAGGGCAGCGCATGGAGTCCTGTGGCCCCCTGCCTAGGAGACGGTCCTGCTGACCACTTCCTGGACGCAGTGTGGTCCCAGGACAGGTAGGGACTAGCCTGCCTTAGCCCTGCAGCACCGCTGACCAGACTTTTAACAGGCCGGTTGGCAGTGCTGACTGGAGTCACCAGGGTCCCTTTTCGGCCTGGCATGGCAATGCTACCAAAGCTCCACAGCGGGCATCAGAGAGCCAGTGCATCTGGAGCCCTTTGGGATATGGGCATGCAAAACGAGGCCTGGAATAGAAGCTTTTTCATCCTTGAATATGGAGCCCCTGCCATGGACTCTCTGAGCTTTACTAAGGAAAGAACTGGAAATAAAGTCAGTGAGTGAAATCCTGGCCTCGTTGAGGTAAAAGGCAAAACCAGGGATGGCAGGATTTCACCTTGTCCGTTGGCGGAGTTCCTCTCACGGGTGCCGTTTCTTATGCTCGAAGGTTTTAGCACATTCAGTGCATTCACAGAGATTTTCTCCAGAGGGAGTTCTTTGATGTTGATAATGAGCAAGCTCCATCATGAGTGTATTCAGTCCCTCTTCTCGGTGCAGCTCTTGTGTCAGATTAATGCTGAGCAGTTGCTCACGTTCAGGACATTGCTGTTCTGTGTGGAATCTGACGTTCAGTGGGACCTGAGATGGGTGAAACTTCTCTCACCATCTGGACATAGGCTGGTCTTTCCCCCGCGTGTGTGTCTAGTATCTCTCTAAGTTCCTTGGAAATGCAGATGGTAGAAAGATTGATTCCATGTCTTTCTCTGCTGCTTTTCCAACCGCCTTGTGGTCTTCCCACTCTGGACCTTGGGAGACAGTCAGATTACATAATATACCCCAGATAAATAGTATCTTCTCTATTTCACTACTTAGTGTCTATTGTTCGAAGTAGTATTGTTTGGTCAAAAAATAGGGTGGGGGTTTCCTAATGGTTCTGATTAAAACAATCTTTTTTAGTCACAACTGAAAATGGAAGTTTTCAGGTTTTGGCCAAAAGCTTTTTCAATGACAATTCAAATTTTTCCCTGGAAAGCCGACATTTTTGGTTGAAACTGTTAGTTGAGTTGAAAACCCAATATTCCATTGAAAAATGGTTTGAAGGGAAAATTTTCATCCAGCCCTAGTTTAAAATCTAAGCAGCAAAAGCCGCTTTTGATTTCTTTGTCCTCATGTTATTTGCATATCCATTGTCAGGACTGTCTTACTGTGTTTCTCTTTCCCACTTCACTCATGGTGATCTCCTCTGCCACATTCCCATAATTCTCTTCCATCATCTCCCTATAGACATCCCTCTGCTTTTCATCTGAAAGAAATACAATTGCTCATTGTACTCACTGCTATAAATCTCAGATACTTTGTCTAAATAGAGTTCTTCTTTCTCAGCTACTTTGATTATGTACTTTTGATTGTTTTCTGTTTAGGAAATATTAGATGTCTCTGAAGTTAAATGATAGTCATATTAAAATTCCAGGGAACATTGAACAATGCCAATGTGAAAGTGAATATTCACTTTTAAAAAAAAGCATACATCGGTATGTTTGGTCTTTAAATTATTGATGTTATCATAGCCAGATGTATAAATAATGCATCACTTTATGCTGTGCATAGTTGGCGGTTTATTTCCATTAGATTCCTCGTGGGATGTCTACTTGTTTTTTAAAGCTTTGGTTTCACTTTTGAGATTAAGGAGAGTGGATGTTTATAGAAAGAAAGTCAAAATGTTTGCTCATGCAGAAGAAACATAGACTTCCTACCAAGAAAGAGTGATCACACCAAATAAAGACTCATATTACAGCAGGCCAACCCCCACAGAT
Source organism: Dermatemys mawii (assembly GCA_007922305.1). Taxonomy (NCBI): domain Eukaryota; kingdom Metazoa; phylum Chordata; order Testudines; family Dermatemydidae; genus Dermatemys; species Dermatemys mawii. The sequence goes on along the minus strand of ML677392.1, from coordinate 6,788,878 downwards.
TTTATATAACCAAAAAACCTTTTTAGTCGTTTTTCTCTCATACAAAACTAAAGATGTTAAGATATGATTTATTTTTAGTTAAGTGTAATGGATCAGATTGTTCATGAAATGAACAGATGGGTAATTGTTAATGTTCCAGAACCCCTGGAAACCAGTGGGCATGTTGCTTTTGACCCAATATTTTTATTGTTAATTGTTCTTGCACATGTTGCCCATATTCTCCCACTTGGTGTGATGACGGGGACAGGACTAAGGCTAGGACAGGCAGCACCAAAGGAGGATGTGAGGGATGCTGGATCCAGGGAGGCTAGGCAAAGGAGGGGCACATGGAAGGATAAGGTGTGTCTGAGGGGATGGAGATTGCTGGGCTGAGGTAACGGAGGAAAGATGGAAGAGTTTGTGGAGTGGAGATGGGATGTAAAGGGCTGGGGGAGCACAAGGAATAAAGATGAAAATGAGGCGCCATCAGACAAGCGTGTGGTTACTCAGACTCCCAGAGCAGAATAAGGCAGACACCATTTTTGAGGTGGCATGTTTCTCTCCTGTGGACCCCAGAGCAGCCACCAGAGTGTTTTGGGTTTTGAAAGATACTCAGGATCTTGCAGCTCCCCATGTGTGCTCCTCATTCTCCTCAACTCCTCTCCTCACCATACTATGCCTTTACCACCTCCCCCAACCCCAGCTGTTCTGCTACAGGTGAGAGTGGCAGGGGTAGGGAGCTGGCGAAGTGATCTTTCAGCTTCATCCAGAACAAAGCAGCTGGGAGGCAAGAGGAAAACTATTTGGCACAGCATCCCAGCCCTCCCCAGCCCTCCCCAGCCAGCCAGCCCTGCAGTTAGAACTGCTAAAGCAAGCAGAAAAACTCAGCAGGCACTTCGAACGGGGCAGTGACTGGAGTTTCCATCCTGTGTGAGATTTTTTTTTGGCCTTTCTGACCCTTTTTTTTCATTCTGATTTAGAATTAAAAGGTGGAACTTCCCACACGACAGAGATTTTCCAAAAGAATCATTTCCCAGAACCAAAAATGGGATTTTTCAAACATTTTCTGGGCTAGCTTCATGGTCTAGCAATCCGGTGAGCCGGGACCCCAGCTACCCTGGGAAACTATCCACTCACCAGGTGGGCTGCCAAGGAGCCAGACAGCCCAAGGAGGCAGGTGGGGAAACTGGCGGGAAACCAGACAGGTTTCTATCAGAAACCTGCCTGGTTGCCACTGAAAATGTTGATGAAATTGAGACATTCCCGTGTAGGATCAACATTTTCTGAGGGGAAAATGGTCAGAAGTTTCTGTGCATGGTGGCTGACTTCTGAGTCGGCTGCCCCCATCCTGTGACACACTCAGAACCAGAGACTGGAGAATTGCAATAAACCAGCCTTGGTATACCTATCTTCATGTGTTCTTGCCAAGCAAAAGTCTCAGGCTAGCAGTGTGTGGCAATTGATAAAATTATCTTAGTAAAAGATGCACACTCATCAATAAGGCTAAGTCTGATGGTGAAATAATAAAGCCATAGATTATTAAGACCAGAAGGAATCACTCTAATCACCTGGTCTGGTTGCCAGTGTAACACAAACCAGCAAATTTTACCCAGTGATTCCTGCTTCTAGCCCATAAGTGCTAGTTGACCTAGGTCATCTCTTTTAGAAAGACATCCAGTTTTGATTTAAAAACTTCAGAGTAACACAGAATCAAATCTTCTTCCCAGCAGGTATTTATAGATCATGGTCAATTCACTTCTATCCTCATTTTGGATGACACTCATGCTTTCAGTGCCCGAGCATGGGACCAATCATTGGCTGTCCAATAAAATTTCTAGTATAGGAGTGTTTCTCGGAACACGTACTCTTATGTTTTGGTTTCCAGTTCATTACTGGTATTATGGAAATGCCTAGAGGCCCCACCTGAAATTGTAGGAAGGTAATCAGAGAAAGTCCCTAATCCAAAGGGTTTAGAATCCAAGTCGACAAGCTAGACCAAGGGTGGGAGGGGAAACAGAGGTGCATGGAAGTGACTTGCCCAAGGTCAAACAGCAGATCCTTTGCAGAACCGAAAAGACAACACAGCATGTTTGTGCCCCAGTCTCGTGTCCAATCCACTGGGCTATGCAGCTTTGCCTTGTAGTCAAGGAGAGAGCTGGTTGGAAAGCTGGGCATACCTGTGTCCGAGATTTAAAAATGAAAATGCAGCTAACGCATTCTTATAAGAGGGAACATGAAGTAGAATAATCCAAAATTGAACCTCCAGCCCTGATCTTCTGTGTGCTTTGGAAAAACCATGACTCAGATCTAGACCTGAAGCCAAACTTCAGCGCCTGGTACAAGTTTTGTGTAAAGCACCATCGATCTGTCCTACCATTGAAAGTTACAGAGTATATAGGAAGCTTATCATGATCCACATAAAACAGAGATCTTGTGGCTTTCTAACAGCCAGAACCATATCCCTGCTGAAGTATCTATCTCCCGGGCAAAGATGTCCTATAGAGAGGTGCTAAAAACCTCCTTAGTATTAGGAAGTAGTTGTTGTGCTCTCCCCGGCTGTAAGTCTTGTCTTTTGAAACAAGTTCAATGCACAACACTGAGTCAGCTCATTAACATTGGATGAAAGCACATAGAAGCTTTTGAGTCCCTGTTCCCTCTGGAGCAATTAAGAAAGTGGGGAATGAGAAGTGACTCAACCTAGGACAAGCCACGTATTCTTAAAGCTTGTGTCTGGCAACTTGATCCTACACTGGTGGGTACGTGCGATAGGCCACAGGCAAGTGATCGATTTATTTCGGTTGCCCACGGCTTCCTCTGCTCTCTGTTATATCAGTGACTCAACAATAGAGCTGTGCAGATAACTGATTTTTCAGTTCACTGCATGCAGGGTTGCAGCCATGTCGGTCCCAAGATATTAGGGAGAACAGGGTGTGTGTGTGTGTGTGTGTGAGGTCATATCAAAAGTCTCCTGGACTTCTGGGGGTTTTGAATGAGGCCCTCGTTGAGTATTACTCAGCTTTGTCTTCTCTTTCCTTTATCCCTGGGCGACCCCACCCATTTCAAACATCACCTCTGTGCTAATGTCCTAAGCCTATTTTTTCACTCCTGCCTCTACATTTCTGTCTGTTTATTAGCAACTGAAAAGAGGTGTTTAGAGCAGAAGTACTTTCTCATCCTTAACTATTGCATTTGCTTCTGTACTGCAAAGGCATTTTCTTCTGTTTCTGTCATCAGTGCATGTCACGTGTGTAAACAACAAATAACTCACTGGAAATGAATAGTATTTGTTTCATCCAGGCATTTATATTGGATTGATCTCACACAAGGGGGATTCTTTTTTAGAACAAAGGTCTAGATAGGAAGTTATTATGCTGCTAGGTCGAGATAGGAAGTTATTATGCAGAGCTTTCTTTGACCACATATGGTATCTCCGTTCCCCATTTGTAAAATAAGGTGATTGTTTTCTCCAGCCTTTTACCTGGCCTGTCTCTGTTGTCTTGCAAAGACACACGTCCTTAATACGCTTGGGTGGGTGAAGCCAACGGCATTACGCAGTGTGCACAAAGTCAGATGTGTGTCTGTCATTGCAGATAGGGGCCTGAGGCGAGGGGCTGTCTCCTACTCTGTATAAATACAATGTACGCTGGAATGCAACCCTGCTAGGCACTCCTGCAAAATGAATAACACTATCTGATGATTTTTCAATGCTCTGTGATCCGCTCCAGGACCAGTAGTTTAGTGATACACGTGCCACACTGTATAAAACGATAGCAGGGCATTGACACAGTGAGCTGCTGGGGTAGTGACCAACTTTCTTGAAGGTCTGGAAAACACCTAGCACATTGTGGGCTCTCCTGTACAATGATAACAATGATATCCCCATTTTAGGATCCAGAACTAGAAAACTAATGAGCCGTTATAAAATAGAATGCAACATCTGTCTCAACGTTCAGAGGGTTTCTGATTATTGAACCTAACTAATATCACTTCTCCCGCTGCAGAAAAGCTCCCCATCTAGAAAAGTGAGGGGGGTGGGGGGTTCACCTGCATATCCTGCTAGACTTACACGCAGGATCTGTGTAGAAGCCGCACCAAAGAACAGTTAGAGCTGCTGGTGGTGGGCAAATGTTGTCGACTTAGTGGGAGTGCTGCCTGGATTTCCTAAAGGCTGGAGGCGATCTGCCCCCTCCCACAAACACAGCTCCCCTTCTGCTGTGTCACACAGACCCTGGAAGGGGTGGAGGGGAACTGGAAATGTGGGGGTTCACCTGACGCTAATCAATTTTGTTGTCTGTTCTGCACACAGCATGAGCTCTCTTCTCCTGGTAGTAATCAGAGCGGCAGCGCATGATTCGTAATGATCCTCCGGCTGCGGATTTTGCTTTGAATGCAGAACTGAAATACGTCTTTACGTCCCCGAGACCGTTCAAGAACTGAGGGTCGCATGCCCCTTGAGTCCTGTTTCTTTGCTTTTCCAAGCATCTCTTCTCAAATCGGAGTTGTAGTCCTGTTTGGACAATGCTTTCAGAGAAGTATGTAGGATTTCTTCTCTCCAGCTTCTGTCTCTGGGCATATGCGTTCATGTCCTTGATTAAAGGTAGGTTTCTTTTTCTCTTGTCTCTGAGAAATGTATTTAGCCCTTTCCACCTCCTATTTTCCTGGATTCAGCTTGGTGAAAGTTTTAACCAATTGTTTAACTTAAAATAACTTTGTTGTGTAAAAGTCCAATATACTAAATGTGTGATGGTGTATTAAACCCAATTTTAAGAATGCTAGTTATGCTTTTTCTTACAACATTTCATTCCGATTTGATTCAATGAGAAAATACCTCTAGAGTATCATGGAAAATAGGAGATAAAGTGATTTAGTGTCAAGCCACTGCTTATCTGACAAGGGCTAAAGGTGTAGGGTTCTGTGCATGTTTTGCATTAAAATTTATGAAAGTTCAAGGTTTCTCACTAAATATTCATTTAGCTTCAGTTGTGTGAGACATTTTTCAAAAGCACTTGCATGACTTTGGCCCATCGCTGAGTTTCAAAGGGATGTGTGCTCCCAAGTGACTTGGAAACTTTGGGAAATCTCACCCTCCGTAGTTACCAGGACTCCAGTATTGTGAATTACTGTATCACTTTATATGGTGCAAATAACCTGGTTTTTAACATTGAGACAAATGTGAACATCAGTGAAATCATTGGATCTGGGGAAGCTCGGAACACCTACCTGCTGAATAACATCCTGCTTCAAAATGTTACTTTAGCTTATAGATGTAGGGCCAGGACTATTAAAAAGCCATAAGAACATAAGAAAAGCAGTACTGGGTCAGACCAAAGATCCATCTAGCCCAGTATCCTGTCTACCGACAGTGGCCAATGCCAGCTGACCCAGAATGAGTGAACCTAACAAGTAATGATCAAGTGATCTCTCTCCTGCCATCCATCACCCCCATCTGACAAACAGAGGCGAGGGACACCATTCCTTACCCATCTTGGCTAATAGCCATTAATGAACTTAATCTCCATGAATTTATCCAGTTCTCTTTTAAACCCTGTTATAGTCCTAGCCTTCACAGCCTCCTCAGGCAAGGAGTTCCACAGGTTGACTGTGCGCTGTGTGAAGAACTTCCATTTATTTGTTTTAAACTTGCTGCCTATTAATTTCATTTGGTGGCCCCTCGTTCTTACATTATGAGAACAAGTAAATAACTTGTTCCTATACTATAAGCCAATAGATATTGTACTTTATCTAGAATATTTCAAACATGCTCTTCTTGGTCTCGTTCATACCTTGCTCTTCTTTAATCTCCATCTCTCTGGCTGGCGGATGTCACCTTTGCTCGCTCATCCTTATAGACAAATGAAACAATGTGGGGAAATGTTGAGTTTTGTCCCAAGAGTCTTAGAGGAGCAGTTCATTCTCCCACTTGCAAACTACACAGAGCATGGTTTCATGGACACTGACCAAAGAGACAGGAGAGTGAAAAAAGAGATGGCATTTCGTTTGTAGTAGGTGCAATCAATATGCAGCCATAAAGAATATATAATCATTTGAACCATCTTTTCTAGAATTTGCAGATTAGACATAACAACATATACGGTCATAGATGGAATGTTAAAAATGTCTGTCCATAAATGGAAGAAAAAATGCTGCTTACCAACATTTCAGATGCTAATATTGGTATAAAAATTTGGGCTGATTTTATTTCACCCAAGAGGAAGAAATGTCATTTTAAAAATGTAGCTCAGTTTGAGCCATGCCAGGAGCCTGCAGTCAGCAAAGACCTCCTTGAACGTAAGACGCAAATGTTTAGAGGAGGCTGTTTAAGCGTTGGAACAGTTTGCCAACAAATGAGATAAATGCTCCATCACTTGCAGTCTTGAAATCAAGTGTCGGGGTCTTTCATTTAGATGTGCTTCAACAGTGAGTCGGCGGGCTTGCTGCAGGTCTAGTGGGTGAAATTCTGGCCTTAATGGATGTAATCTATTGGGTGCATTATAGATGCACCCTTGAAATAAATCTACAAGGGTGTGAGATCTGCTTAGGATCTGAGCAATGGAATGCCTTGCAGTGCTTTGGGATAGACATGCCTGTCATATTTGTCCTTGTTCACCTCGTTTACATGTCTGGCTGTGGTGTGACCTGTTGAAGATGGAAATGTTGCCTACTCCTAAGGTGGAACATTTACCAGGATTTAAATAACAATTCTCGCTATTCTTAGGCTCTGTTCCGTGCTAATGGGAGCCCTAGTGTAGACAAGGCTCTAGTGACCTGTTTTTACCACCATGTTATTTAAACCTGCTGGCAGGAAGTACAGTCAAATCAGGGGTAAAACTAGGTCCAACTGCAGGAGCTAGAGCTGAACTATCTATTCAGTTTAGGTACTTGTATGTTCCCTGTTTCCATAGTAATGCGCTCTCATGCTCTTTAACATTTTTAGCCTCACAACACCCTTGTGAGGAAGGGCAGTGCTATTATATCCTCTTCACAGATGGGAAACTGAGGCACAGTGCAGCTAAATGACTTGGCCCAGGTCACACAGGGAGTCTGAAGCATACCCCGCCCCAGTTAGTACCCTAACCACTGGGCCATTCTTCCTAACCAGGGCTAGGGCCCCAGTGGGTGCTAACATTGGGTAGAAGATAACAGTAACTCATGATAACAGTAATGAGAGTTCCTTTTGTAAATATCCTGCGTGTAGACAAGAGTTTAGAGAAAAGGACCAAGATGTTCCAAACTGAGCGTGGCAAACAAGTCTGTTCTAAACAAAGGAATGTGTGAGCTGCTTAATTTGCATTTAAGCAGTAAATAGTCATTAGGCAGGAAGGGAAACAAAGGAAGCTCAAACAGGTGAGGAAAAAAGCAGCAGGGAACATCCTTCCACATAGACTCTCTCTCCTAGTGCCCAGCTGGAAATGTTTTTTCAAGAGAGGGACTGTTACTATACAAAGGAGGGACAAACACCCCAAGGGGCCCCTTTCTCTCTTCCTGCCCTCACGGCATCTGAAACAAGAAAGGAAGCCTTTGTTGAACTCTGAGAGAGGGGGTCCTGACCTAAGAAGTGTGTTCAGTAAGTCTGCTGAAACTTTGCTCTGAATTTAATATAGTTTAAGTCAGGCACCAGTAAGATTTTATCTTTATTTTTCTTGTAACCATGTCAGACTTTTATGCTTCATTGCTTGTACTCACTTAAAATCTCTCTTTGTAGTTCATGAATGTGTTTTGTTGGTTTAGCTAATCCAATGTGTTTAAACTGAAGTGTCTGGGAAACTCCTTTTGGGATGGCAAGTTGTAAGCATAGTATTCTTTTAAAGAAATAACAGACCTTAAATAGCTTGTATTGTCCAGGAGAGGGCTGGAGGGGTTTTGGGGTCACCTTGCAATATAACTCAGGCTGGTGAGAGCCAAAGTGTAACCCAAATGTGGCTGGCAGGCTGCAGTTACACACAGACACTCAGGGTGTGGTTTGCAGGCTGGAAGACTGTTTGTGAGTGACCCAGGTGGGAGCTACTTCAGCAAGGAATTGTAAGGCACCCAAGTTGCAGTCCAGAGGTGACACAGCTGCTCATTAGTCTAGATTGTACCCTGGTATGTCACAATTGGATAATCCACCACATCCTTAGGCAAGTTATTCCAATGGTTATTTACATTCTCTGCTAATAAGTTGCACTTACTTCTATTCAGAATTTGTCTAGCTTCAGCATCTAGCCACTGGATCTTGCTATGCTTTTATCTGCTAGCTTAATGAGCCCTTTTCTATCACATGCACTAACAAATGAATTGTGCATTCACGTTCTAGTGCACCAAAAGTCTGCATTAACACGTGGAGGCTGGGTTGAGGACCAGTGAAAATCAGGCCTGAAATTTTCTCTCTCTCCTCTTTCCTGCCTCTTCAGCAACAGCTTCCTGTTCATTTGTGTCCATGCAGGTTGCTCAGCATGTGAACCAGAAGAGCGGTTATTTCAAAAACTTTTCTCCCATTACAACCACTTCATCCGACCAGTGGAAAATGTATCAGATCCTGTGACGGTACATTTTGAAGTGGCAATTACACAGCTGGCAAATGTGGTAAGATTAATTACAGAATGCTTAATAGAGACGCGGGTGCTGATTTTAGACGTCTACAAGCACAACTGCATGCAAATGGTTGCACGTTCAAATAGCCATTTACATGTCTAATGTGTGTGCAGACCTTGCCATATTCTTTGCATGTTGTGTAGACGCAGTTCTGTAACCTTCAAGAGTCTGATGATTAGAAGGTTCTTGAGTTAATGGTTCAAGATGTACAAGTGCAGAATCTGATTAAACTGCACCTCTTTTGTGGATGGTTTAAAGGTAACTTTTCTGGGTTTTCAGGAATCTTCCTGTTTTCTTTTTCTCTCTCACACACACTGACACATAAGTGGGGATATATATGGTTTTGGATAATGAAAAGTCATAAGCCAGCATCTTGGATTTTTATCATCTAAGGGGCAGATTTTTAAAGGTATTTGGGTGCCTAAAGGTATACCTGGGCACCTAGTGAGGTTTTCAAAACATCTAGGCACCTAACTCCCAATGGGACTAGATGCATTTGAAAATCCTTTAGGTACCTAATACCTTTAAAGTCTGGCCCCAAATGCTAAACTTTTATTACCCACCCAAAATAATAACGTCTACACCTAAAACTTAGGTCAATCTAGCTATCTCTCTAACACCCTCACTGCTGTAGTTAGGTTGACCAGTGTAGACCCAACTAGGTCTAGGGGAGAATTCTTCTATCATCCTAGTTACTACCTCTTAGAGAGGTGAATTAACTACATGGATGGGAAAACCTCCTTCTGTCAATGTAGGGAGCGTCTATACTCTGCTCCTATCTGGCATAGCTTGTGCCTTGTAGCCGCGGTAGTGTAGACAGGGCCTAAGCGCCTCACAGATAGGCCTCTGTTCGCAATTAATGCATGTTCCCAAGCCTCTGCAATCTCTCTCTCTCTAGGGCCCCAGTCCAGCAGCCACTGAATTCAGTACTAGAGTGAGTGCATTTACATAAGAGGTTCGCACTGGCATGCCTGCACTGATGTAGTTAAACTGGTGCAGTTCTCCTTAATGTTGACAAACCATTGCATCGTGCATTGTATTGTGGAGACACAGCGCATTAAAGCTTGTGTCTAGCAAAGCACTTAAACACCCGTGTAACTTTGTGTCCCGCGCACTACAAGGGGACTATTCATGTGGTTCAAGTTAGCCATGTAGTTCAGTACTTTGCTGGATCAAGACATATATGTGTTTTGGTTTCTATCTATCTTGGGCTAAGCTGTGACTGTCTCCGGATGCTGTCATTGATTTCTGGGATTGAAAAATGCCCCTCTATTTATTTATCTCTAGGATGAAGTCAATCAGATTATGGAAACCAACCTGTGGCTGAGACACGTAAGTGTCAGCATTGTGCATACGTATGTGTTTTGCATCAACACTGGGCTTTGTGTTTGTTGGCATGAATTCGCTCTAAAAAATAAACATCTCTTTTGTAACAGTGTCTTCAGAGATACATACTGTCTATCCTAGAACCATTGCAGCAGCTGCATTGCTGGCAGAATTCTTAAGTACCATAATATTTGAAATTAGGTAAAGAGTTCTCCCACATTTCCATTGTGTATTATTCTCCACCAGGTGTGTTACTGTGCATTTCATCTGCTGCATTTCATGTCATTGGGCTTGGCCTATGCACAATAGGGACAATTAAATATGCAGGTCTTCACACAGACAGGAGTAATTTCCTAAAAGCCATTTAAATGCCCGATTAATCTGGAAGCCAAGAATTGTGGGTGCTTAACAGAGCAACCGAATTTTCTCAGATTTTCCAAACATTCAGGGAGCTATTAGCGTGTGCTCCCAGTTTTGCAGACAGGTAAACACCACGATGTTGCTCAACATCATATGCGTTCCTTCCTGTGTAAGCCCCACTTGTACTGCTTGCGTAGCTTCCCGCAGCCTCTTTGCCCTTCTGTCCAACAAAAAGAACCGTGGCCACCAAGGAGGGATACTTGTTCCACTGAAAGAAGTCAGGAGGTAACGTTTACTTGTATGCTTTCCTAGCAGGGTAAAAACATCTTTTATCTCTCCCGTGTCTGTCTGTCTGTACAGAGGGACTGTGGTTTTTCAAAAGAGCTTAGAGAAGTTTAGGTGCCCAATCCCCACTGAAATTCAGTGAGGTTTGGAGGTCTAACTCCTTTAGGCTGCTTTGAAAAGCTCAGCTCAGCCATTACGTTTAATGGCACGCTTTGTGTTCTAGCCCCTAAGTAGGAATAAAGGATTGGCAGTGAGCCCCACAGCAAGGTGGTGTGCTCCAGTGAATGGGCACAAGGCTGGGACTTGGGAGACCTGGATTCTACTATTGACCTGCTGGGTGACCTTGGATAAATTACTTCTGTGCCTTTGTTTCCCCTCCCTTGCTTTGTCTGCCTCGTCTATATAGACTGTAAATCCTCCAAGACAAGGACTCTCCAATGTGGAAGAAAATAAAATCCTCACCTGCAGGTTGGAAGCAACAAAATGAGAGACTGCTTTATTTAGCAGGCAATTGCCAGGGAAGAAATACAGCTGGCAGAGAGCATCTCTCTCTGCCTCAGTTTCTCCAAAGTACAAGCAACTTCATACACGTATTTATACCCTTTTCATGGCACGCACTAATTAAAAACATCTACATTTTATTTATGTTATGTCTTGCCCATTCCAATATTTTCTCACTTCTGTTCTCAAAACATTGCTATGCACAAGGCTAGGTCACATTGACTCTGCGCTGTTGTTTTTCACTTGTTTCCGACCTGAGCCCTGCTTTTACAAGTCCCGCGATATTAGGCTAGGACTTAGCATGACAATTGCTCTGTTTCTTACAACGGAGAGGCCTCTATTTAAATCCCCTTAACCCTGTTTCCACATCAGTATGGGTGTGTACAGCCCTGACCTTGGTTGGGCCTCTAGGCAGTACTGTGATCATATTGACAGCAGCCCCCGGGTCGCCTGCCTGCATGGCAGAAGGATCTCCACACGAGACTCACATAGGTCAATGTGGCTGGTGGCTATGGAGCAACAGCAAGCCAGAAGACAGGCCACATGAATGATCCACGGTAGTTAGACACACAGCCCTGTGCAAGTGAGGATGGAGTCAACATGAGCAGTACTCATCTTTATTGTACACACGACTGTTACATTAATTAACTTAAGACATTACATTGCATCCCAAAGTTCTCCAAGTGCCACACCTTAGCTTTCTAGTGATACATTGCACCTTTTCCAGGCAAATCTTTAAGTGTGAGTTGAAAACACTAGGCTTAAAATCATTATTTTTCTTTCCTTTAGATTTGGAATGACTATAAATTGCGATGGGATCCAATGGAATATGGTGGAATTGAATTTGTTCGGGTGCCGGCAGATAAAATTTGGAAACCTGATATCGTCTTATATAACAAGTATGATGCTTTTTATGTTTGCCATCTTTCAAAGGTCACCGTTTTATATAAGATGCCGTTTCACTTCCTTGTTCACATTGTTACACTGTGTCATTTGTATTTTCAGTGCTGTTGGGGATTTTCAAGTCGAAAGCAAGACCAAAGCTCTTCTTAAATATGATGGGATGATCACCTGGACTCCACCTGCTATTTTTAAAAGCTCCTGTCCTATGGATATCACATTTTTTCCCTTTGATCACCAGAATTGTTCACTGAAATTTGGCTCCTGGACCTATGACAAAGCCAAAATTGACCTCCTGATTATTGGATCCAAAGTGGATATGAATGACCTTTGGGAAAACAGTGAATGGGAAATAGTTGATGCTTCTGGCTATAAACACGACATAAAATATAATTGTTGTGAAGAGATCTATACAGATATAACCTACTCCTTTTATATCCGAAGGCTACCCATGTTTTACACCATTAATCTGATCATTCCTTGTCTCTTCATTTCATTCCTGACTCTATTAGTCTTTTACCTTCCATCTGATTGTGGGGAAAAGGTGACCCTCTGCATCTCAGTGCTACTTTCTCTGACGGTCTTTTTGCTGGTGATCACAGAGACCATCCCGTCAACCTCACTGGTCATTCCGCTGGTTGGCGAATACCTGCTCTTCACCATGATCTTTGTGACCCTCTCAATCGTCATCACGGTGTTTGTGCTGAACATCCACTACAGGACTCCGACCACGCACACCATGCCTGAGTGGGTCAAAAGCGTCTTTCTCAAGCTCCTGCCCAAAGTCCTGATGATGACGAGACCTCTAGTGAAGGAAGCCGGCTGTAAGAAGAATAACAAAGGGCTTGCCCATAAAGCTGGCAAGATGAAGCAATACGGAGACGTTAAATTACACAAGGAGCGGAGATGCTGCCGCTGTGACAAGATGAACGAACTTGCCGCTGGCCAAAGAAGACTCAGCCCCCAGGCTGTGCAATGGGGGACAGAGCAGCTTGAGTACTCCACTGAAGTCGGCGAGGTCATTAGCAGCATTCAGTTCATCGCAGAAAACATGAGGAGCCAAAATGAAACTAAAGAGGTAAGAGGGTTATTCCCGCCGCCTGGGGTGCATTGGGAACCTTCCACGCCCAGCAGGGAGTGGTTGCCTGCATGAGTCATCCCACAGACGTCAACAGTAACTCTCCCAAAAGCTGCCATTGTCTCCATGTTTAGAGACTTCACTCCTAGAATGGACCCTCCCATGTACCTAGGTTCAGATTTCCCAAGTAGTCTCTGACCTGCTCTTTCACAGGCCTTCATTTTCCTCAGTGGCTAGGGATTTGGGGAACCTCCGTTTTTGGAGGCCCATTTGAGACACCTTAAAAGGGGCCTGATTTTCAGAGTGTGGGCGCTGGCCACTGTTTGAAAATTGTGGCTGCAGAGGTCTGAGTTTCTCTGTAGCTGCCCAACCCTTTCTCTTTATTTAAGGTAGTGTAGACTTTGCCACCCACATCCGTTACAAGCATCTCTCTTCCTGCCGATTTATTTGTGGAAACCCTCCTTCTTCCCTAGCATCCCAGCACGGTATCAGCTCAATCTACTATTTTGAGGCCTGTGTCTTTCCCAGCAAGCTTTAACTGACACTGTCATCTTGTGTAGCCGCCTCAGGACTTCTCCGTTGGGAGTTCAAAGGGCTTTTCTTCCTTGCAGGCTACTTTCTCACAGCAATTACAATGGATTGTAATGCTTCCTTCTACACCCCTCGCTCACAAGAGGCTCAGTCTTAAAAAGTGCTGAGAGGAAGGTTAAGGGGCAGAACCTGGATTCAGGTCCTGCCACAGACGTCCTGTGTGCCCTTGGGCAAGTCACTTAGGGTTCGAGTCACAAAGAACCGTAGGTGTAATGATGCTGAGTGTCACATTTAGGCCCTTAGAAAATCGCTGGGATTCACAAAACCTGGGTTATGTGCCTAAGCTCCCAGTGCAATGAATGGGGAGAAGTAGGTGCCTTAGAATGGAACGGCAGGGCCAGATTAAGACAGAGGCCCGACAGGCCATATTTGAGGCTCCTGGAGTCACGTGAGCTTGGCGACCCAGCTGTCACTTAAAAAAAAATTGTTTCAAGCCCTTGTGGATGCCGAGAAAAACCTGGAAATATGATCCATTGTCACTGACGCCTGCCTGAGTCTGCAGGCAGCCTGAAATGATCGCTCTCAGAGGTGTGAGCTGTCCCAGACAGCGCAGCTCCGAAAGCTGCTGCCAGCCCAAGAAGGGGCAGGGCCATGGTGTGGAGCTGGGACCATCGCGGTCCCATGTGAGGTGTGCCTATGGCCCTGGCTTGCCACTCGGCAGCAGGACCCCCAGGAATTCTGGCAGAAGGCTGGAAGGTGTCCAAAGAACAGCAGCACTTTGAAATGTGGACAACGGGTCACAGGAATCGGGGCCGTAAAAGTAGCTGCATTTACATGTGCACAGAGCACAGCAGCGACCTTTGGAGGGAGCAAAAGTGCCATAAAAAAGAGAAGCGCGGTGGGTGAGGTGATGTCGTGTATTGGGCCAGCTTGTGCTGGTGAGAGAGACAAGCTTCCGAGCTCACACCGAGCTCTTCTGCCGGGCCGGGAAAGGACCTCCCAGCCCCTCAGCTAAGTGCAAGGCGGAGCAGATTGTTTAGCATGAGTCGTACCGTCTGGTCCACTTTGCACGTAGCAGTGACATTCAGGGTTAGTTTGCCAGGCTTGAAGAAAGCTTTGGGTAACTCGAAAGCTTGTGTCTCCCACCAATGGATCTTGGTCCACTAAAAGACATTACCTCACTCGCCTTGTCTCTCTGCTCTCCTGGGGCCAACCTGGCTACCACAACCCTGCATCTAAAACGGAGACGGCTGCTGGAAAGGGACTGAGACATGAAAGAGTAAATCATGTTAAAGGGACAGTGTCAGCTCGGAGTTAGCCACCAAAAAAAATATCCCAGCGCTAAGTACTAGTGAAAAGCCACCTCGGGAGGCCTGGGTAGGTCAGTCTGGTTTCAATACAGCCTCTCTATGGGTTATATTTACTTTCTGAACTTGCGGAGTCAGCAAAATGGGGCTAGAAATCTTGCCAGAACAGCCTCTCTCATGGGAACTCCAGTAGATCCTGCTGATGTACTGGCCAGAAATAGCACAAGAACAGGGTAGAGGGAAAACAATGCACCGTGCCAGTCTCCGGCCCTACATAAGTGCTGCCGCTGCTTGGTTTTAATTGGAATGTGATGGTTTTGCTAATAGC
Organism: Dermatemys mawii; assembly: GCA_007922305.1. Taxonomy (NCBI): domain Eukaryota; kingdom Metazoa; phylum Chordata; order Testudines; family Dermatemydidae; genus Dermatemys; species Dermatemys mawii. Next base: position 6,773,712 of record ML677392.1, on the reverse strand, counting down.
AGCTGGAGATGGTTTAATGCAGGATTTTAAAGGGCAATAACATCCTGTTTGGTGGGTATTCCATTGATTGCCCTGAAAGCACTTAGGCCCCGATTCAGGAAAGCACTTGAGAACGCTTGGCTCAATTATTTAAGAACTTTGCTCTACATCACAGCCTGAGTCCCCGTTTTGGATTGAAATTGGTGGAGTTTGAGCAGAATAACTCTGGAATATCACCGTGGTGAATCAGGCTTGTCTCTGGAATCAGCTGCTGGGCCAAATTCTTCTGTTACACCAGTAGAAATCCGGAGGAACAAACTCCAACTGCTTCCCTGGATCTCCACCAGTGTAACTGAGAGCAGGGTTTGACTAATAATGGCCTCTATTTTCTTATTTGTTGCAACTTTTTATTCTTTCCTTTGGTAGGAGGGTTTGGAGCTTTTGGTTTTTTATCCTAACCCTGAACTAACGCGTGATTCTTATAGCCCATAGTTTTTCCCTGCCTTGAAGCTCTGGACTTGAATTCTGCACTCCAGTTCATCAGTTATCCTGGACTGACATGGGTGTACCTGATACAGAATCTGACGCTGCGGCTCTCATCTACCATGGTTCTGTTGTTTGCTGCTGATGTGCCTATTTAAAAGCAATCTACAAACTTGGCCAAGGGTTTGCGGTTGGGTCCAAGATTTTTCAAAAGTCGTTTGTGACTTTTGAGAGCCCAACGTTAGGCACGTTGAAGTGCTGAGTGCTCACCCTCAGGAAATCAGGCCACTGGGAGCACCCAGAAATTGAGGGATGCATTAGTGGCTTTTGTAAATTTCATAGTTCGTGTATATTCTTCTTCCCAACGCTCACAAGCCCCTTACTCGGTCCAATGATTTCTAGCAGGGGATCAAGTGAGCTCATCACAGGTATAGTATGTTTAATGTGCTGTATCCTTTCTTTTCTGCATTGCAGGTGGAGGATGACTGGAAATACGTGGCTATGGTGATAGACAGGGTGTTCCTTTGGGTGTTCATTGTTCTCTGTGTGTTCGGGACAGGAGGGTTATTTCTGCAGCCACTAATAGCAGACACATAATCCCAAAAATGCTGATTTCTTTTTGTTTTGTCCGATTCCCTACTTTTTTGGAGATCCACCCACCCCTTCCACTGTCTCTTGCTACACGTGGTCCATCCTCCAAGGGTCCATCTGCAAAGGGCTGCTGTTAAGGTGATCTTCCCTCTGGGTAAGAGGACAGGGTGTGGCTTCCCCGTCCAGCAGTCAAAGGGAAGTCATTCCATCCTGCGATCAGTTTCAGACGGTCGCGTATCATCGTCGAGTGCCCGCTGACTGACTTCAACGGCGGGCTGCCGGCTCCCCACCTGGCTGACGACACTATTCAGTGACTGGGCACGTTACCCAGACACCGACGATCGCTTCGGCGACCTCTGAGGCAATTTCTGCTCCTTATTATCTAGGGGGAGATTTTCAAAAGCCCCCCGTGTTGGCCTAATTTTGCTTCCATTGACATCAATGGTAACCGCTGACTCTAACAGAAGCAGAGCGAGGCTAGTGGGAATTTTACCATTGCCTCCATTGAAATCAGAGTTAGGCCTGTGCTGGGCCCTTGGAAAATCCCCCGTCTACTGTATTCCAACTCTCTTGCTTTCACGCACAAACGCACCCCAATCCCTGTACGTGTTTGTGTTGCTCTCTTTACATCCACTTAGTACTCTTCGTTACTGCACTCGAATTATGCATGACAAGCCTGCTGAATGTGTGGATGTTTTATTGTATTCTTATGGTGAAGCCATCAATGTGAATAAAAGTACTATAAAAAACAAAATAGGACCGGAGTTGATTACCCCTGAAACAGGTTAATGTGGGCCCCGTTCAGGAAAAAGCTCTCCGCCTTCTGCGTTGTGGATACCCAACGTACAGCCCTGATTCAGCGAAGCTGTTATCATATGGCTTAATTTTAAGTTTATGAATCAGTGCCATGGAAGTCAAACGGACGTAAACACATGTTTCAGTCCTGCAAAGACACATGTGCTTAACTTTTTGCACTGCAGATAGGCCCATTGACTTCAGTTAGCTCATTCACAGTGGATAAAGTTAAACATGTATGTAAATTGAGCCTAAGTGCTTTGCAGCCTAAGTGGGGTGTTTTCTTACCCCTTTTGCTGATTTACCAGAAGGGCTCTGCCCGGACACACTCCTAAGGACTCGAGGCTGCGTTCCTCACTAAGAGACAAGCTGTCCATTGAAGTCACTGGATGTTTTTAGTGATACACTCAATGGAAGATCCTGCCTCTTTCATGGGAAAAGGCTTCTGACTCTGACCTTGGTGCAGTGGCCGTGTGGTATGGTTGATGCATGCAATATGTAGATCAAAGTTCTGAGTGTCACAGTTTCCTGAATGGATGCAATTTCTTATAACAAATGAGCATTTTTTTAAAATAATATAACACAATTAGCAGGTACGTAAGAACTAGGATTACTTTAAAGATCGTTTATGTCAAATGAGTACTGATTAATGAGAAGGGGGGTTTGATTTGTTGCCGTAAATCAATAGGGGCATGGAAAGAATATCCTTTTCCTATTACAGAATTTGAAGTATATAGCAGATCAATTATTTTTGTTAACTATAATAATATGGACCAGTGCAGTCTGACACAGTTGAATGCCGCTCAGTTATGTACAGTGACTGCTATGCAGATGTTTGACCACGCCTGGTTTATCTCATTAGCCCATTGCTGAATAAAGCCTCTGGGGCATGCCTTCTTGAGGAATGTTTGTGGGTTTTAACGAGGACTTGAAGGGATACGGTCAAGTTGAATTATTGTTTTGAATTCACTGAATTGTAGATGGGTAGGAAGGGCTGTTGGGGCCTGAATTCTGATATTGGCGCATGGGCAGTGTCTGCTCTCTGCCATTTACTGTTATTTGCAAACAAACAGCAGGCAGTTAAGTGTTGCAGCTGAAAGTATGTTTCAGTGGCACAGGGCCCCAAAGCTAACACCTCAGACACAATAGGGGACTTTCTTTAACACAAATCTTACAGAGTGGTGTTCGACATCCTGGAAAGGTACAGTTATGGCATCCAGCCACTTTTCAGTCGCCCCACCTCATTTACACTTCCACTCCTCCATCAAACACCCTTCCTCGCTGCTGATCCACCTGCCTCAGGGACACCTGCGTACGCAGCTGGCAATCCAGCTTGTCGAAGTCTAGCTCACGTGACAGGTGTGAGCTTGGTGTTTAAAGGGGGCAAGTATTTTGTTGCGGTGAGTGCAACCTCTCCAAAGTTGGTGGCCACGTGATGAAATTAACACATTAAACAGCTTAAAAGCTGGCTACCTGATAGGTCCCAAAATATAATTGAAAAGGGGGAATCATCATTGAGTAGCTGTGTTACTAACGGGGTCCCACAGGCACCAGTTCTTGGTATTTTTAATCAATGAACTAAAGGAAAACAAAAAATCACTGATGAAGTTTGCAGATGACACAAAAATTGAAGGGGGTGGTAAATGAAGATGAGATCAGGTCACTGATCTAGAACCATGTGCGTTGCTTAGTAATTCGGCACAAGCAAATAATATGGGCCTTTAATACAGCTAAACGTAAAGGTATACCTATAAAGTGGAGAGAAAGCTGGCTAGATTGTCAGGCTCAAGGGTAGTGATAAACAGCTCGCTGTCTAGTTGGTAGTCAGTATCAAGCAGAGTGCTCCAGAGGTCGGTCCTGGGGCCGGTTTTGTTCAATATCTTCATTAATAATCTGGATGATGGAATGGATTGCACCCTCAGCAAGTTTGCAGATGACACTAAACTGGTGGGGAGAGGTAGATATGCTGGAGGGTAGGGAGAGGATCCAGAGTGTCCTAAACAAATTGGAGGATTGGGCCAAAAAAAATCTAATGAGGTGCAACAAGGACAAGTGCAGAGTCTGAATTTAGGACACAAGAATCCCATGCACTGCTACAGGCTGGGGTCTGACTGGCTAAGCAGCAGTTCTGTAAAAGAGAATCTAGGGATTACAGTGGATGAGAAGCTGGACATGAGTCAACTGTGTGCCCTTGTTGCCGAGAAGGTTAACAGCATATTGAGCTATATTAGCAAGACCATTGCCAGCAGATCGAGGGAAGTGATTATTCCCCTCTATTTGGCATTGGTGAGGCCTCATCTGGAGTACTGCGTCCAGTTTTGGGCCCCCACTACAGAAAGGATGTGGACAAATTGGAGAGAGTCCAGCGGAGGGCAACAAAAATTATTAGGGGGCTGGAGCACATGACTTATGAGGAGAGGCTGAGAAAACTGGGCTTATTTCATCTGCAGAACAGAAAAATGAGGGGAAATTTCATAGCAGCCTTCAACTACCTAAAGGGGGTTTCCAGAGAGAATAGAGCTCAGCTGTTCTCATGGTGGCAGAACAAGGAGCAATGGTCTCAAGTTGCAGTGGGAGAACTCTAGGTTGGATATTAGGAAACACTGTGTCATCAGGAGGGTGGTGAAGCACCGGAATGGGTTACCTAGGGAGGTGGTGGAATCTCCATCCTTAGAGGTTTTTAAGGACCGGCTTGACAAAGCCCTGGCTGGGATGATTTAATTGGGGTTGATCCTGCTTTGAGCAGGGGGTTGGACTAGATGACCTCCTAAGGTCTCTTCCAACCCTGATCTTCTATGACTCTAAATGTCCCCTCCAATGATGATAAGGTCACCTCATCTCCGCTCGCTCTTGCATCCTGGCCATTGGCAACTCCAGCCTCAGCAGTTTCTCTCCCTGTGAGGGATTTGATTTGGCGGTGGGGGGAGGGGGCATAAAGATACCTTGCAGAGCTAGCTGGCCTGTCCTGCACGGCCTGGCCTGAGGGAAATGGGCATCCTGGGCAAACTTGTAGTTTGGCACCACTGGCCACCATGGGCACGGTGCTCCCCCATTGCCCTTGGCCCCTGTGGGCTCCCCGCCCCCCTCATCCCTAATCCCTGACCGGAGGCAGGGAGCGCTTGGTGTTACTCCTCGGTCCCCCCTTCCAGCCCAGTAGGGGAGCATGGAAAGATGTTGCGGGAGGGGTGAGCATAATCTAGCATCACTGCTCACCCTACCCACCCCCCATTTGTGATGGGTTCGGTCACAGAGATCCCCTCAGAACTGTCGCCTGATGTACTGAAATTACCTCTGAGTCCGTTTTCCCTGCCAGCTTGGAACTCCAGAACCCTGCCTTGTTGAGCCAGACACACTAGCTTGCTGCAACACAGCCCCAGGTCTGGTCCACACCCCCAAAGCTGCAGGCTTTAACCAAAAACTGGTCACCTATCCCCAGCACCCAGACACCCAGCTCCCAAAGGGATCCAAACCCCAAATAAATCCATTTTACTCATTATACAGGGTAAACACATAACTTGTCCACCCTCTATAACACTGATAGAGAGATATGCACAGCTGTTTGCTCCCCCAGGTATTAATCATTTACGCTGGGTTCAATCATAATCAAAAGTGATTTTTATTACGAATAAAAAGCAGGATTTAAGTGATTTCAAGTAATAAGAGACCGAACAAAGTATGTCACCAAGCAAAATAAAGCAAAAACTCGCAAGTCTAAGCCTAATACATTATGGAACTGTTTACAGGTAAAATCTGTCACATTTCATGAACCCCGAGGGGTTCACAAATCCCTGTTTGGGAACCACTGCTACAGAGGAATCTTATATCTTCACGCAGTGTTGCCACACATATTTTACCAATACACTAATGATCTGCAAATTATGAATTTTCAAATGATACCTCACAAGGCATACTTTGTACAAAGTGTATCGTAGTCCTGTAAAAGGTGTGAACACAGGGATACAGACCATCACAGTAGGGCCTTAGGTAAGACAGACTAGACTGTAGACTGTTGTTTCAAAATCCTTTTTCTCTTAGGTTATGCTTGGTACAGTTAGGGTTAAACAACACTATGGCTGTCTGGTCACTATATGAGGACAGGGGAGGTCCCAGAAGAATGGAGAAGGGAAAGCACAGCACCTATCTTTAAAAAGGGGAACAAAGAGGATCTGGGAAATTATAGACCGGTCAGCTTAACTTCAATATCTGCAAAGCTACTTGAACAAATTATTAAACAATCAATTTGTAAGCACCTAGAGTATTATAGGGTTTTAAGGAATAGCCAGCATGGATACATCAAGAACAAATCATGCCAAACCAACCTAATTTCCTTCTTTGACAGAGTTACTGGCTAGTGGATAGGAGGGAAGCAGTAGATGTGATATATGTTGATTTTAGTAAGGCTTTTGACATAGTCCCACATGACATTCTCATAAACTAGGCCTGGGAAATGTGATACACAACTGATTGAAACACCATACTCAAAAAGTAGCTATCAGTGCTTCGCTGTCAAACTGTGAGGATGTACCTAGTAGAGTCCTGCAAAGGTCAGTCCTGAGTCCAGCACTATTCAATATCTCCATTAATGACTTGGATAATGAAGTGGAAAATGTTTATAAAATTTGCAAGTCACACCAAGCTGGGGGTGGGGGGTTGCAAGCACTTTGGAGGACAGGATTAGAATTCAAAATGGCCTTGATAAATTGGATAATGGGACGGAAATCAACAAGATGGAATTCAATAAAGATAAGTGCAGAGTACTTCCCTTAGGAAGGAAAAATCAAATACATCACTACAAAATAGGGAATAACTAGCTAGGTAGCAGTACTGCTGAAAAGGATCTGGTGATTACAGTATATCACAAATTGAACATGAGACTACAATGTGATTCAGTCGCAAAAAAAGTTAATATAATTTTGGGGTGTATTCATAGGAGTGTCGTGTATAAGACACAGGAGCTAATTGTCCTTTTCTGCTCAGCACTGGGGAGGCCTCAGCTGGAAAACTGTGTCCAATTCTGGGCACCACACTTTAGGAACAATGTGGATAAGCTGGATTCCAAAGGAGAGCAACAAAAACAATAAAAGATTCAGAAAATGTGACCTATGGGGAAAGATTTTAAAAACTAGCATGTTTAGTCTTGAGAGAAGACGAGTGTAAGGGGAACCTGATAATAGTCCTCAAATATGTTAAGAACTGGTACAAAGAGGGTGGTGAACATTGTTCTCCAGGCCCCATGAAGGTAGGACAGTAAGTAATGGTCTTAATCTGCAGCAAGGGAGATTTAGGTTGGATATTGGGAAAAACTTCCTAACTATAAGGACAGGTAAGCTCTGGAATAGGCTTCCAAAGGAGGTTTTGGAATCTCCATCACTGGAGGTTTTTAAGAACAGGCTGGACAATCACCTGTCAGGGATGGTCTAGGTTTACTTGGTCCTGTCTCAGAGCAGGGAGATGGACTAGATAACCTCTCATGGTCCCTTACAGCCTCATATTTCTACGATTCAGATGAGACTGGTCCATTTTCCCCACTGGATAATCCCCATGTCTTGTTACACTTACCCCCTGCTTTCATGTACCTGAAATTACACAGAAAATGTATCACAGTTTGTAAGTCTGGAACACGGGCAAACTCCGATTGCACAGCTTTGGGTAATTCATGGAACACCTCCTGACATAAATGCAAATTATACCTGACAGCCAGTAGAGGCCCACAGTTTTCCTCATTTACCAGTGGGGGAGACAGAAAGCAATGTACGCAAGTAGTCTGGAAGGAGGTAGCAGTATGCCCTCAATTCTTCTAGAGCAGTGGTTCTCAAACTTGTTGGTTCGGTGACCCCTTTTTGCTCTGCCATGTCCTCTCGCGCCACGGGTATATCCGCCAAAATGTCGCTGAATTGACCTTTTCCGGTTTCGGCGGCATTTCGACGGACACGCAGCGTTCGTCTCGGTGTCCGCTGAAATGCCGCCGATTGCGGAAGCTTGCACTTCGGCAGTTTTACGGCAGACTCACTCGCATGTTTGGATCTTCTGCTGAAATGCCGCCAAAGGTGTCGGCAGCTCGCAACCCCCCTGGAATCAGCCCGCGACCCCCAGTTTGAGAACCACTGATGTATATGAATTCTAATTCTCACTCAGGCCTCAAGGAGGGACCTCAAGAAGGAGACTTGCTGCAGCAAAGCTACAGGGGTCTCTGAGGCTGCCCCTGTCCTGCAACTCTGTCCTGCCTGGCTGATGTTAGGATCTCTCTGTGAGGTCACTGCTTCCCAAACACTTTTGCCCAATAGGCTGAGGTCTTGCAAAAGACCTTTGTGATGTCACTGCCACACCCACCTCTCCCCTGTAAAGCTGATGTCATGCCCCTTGTCAGCCTCTTTGGTTGTTTGAGTTGCTTCCCCTGGATCTAACCACTCAATGACTGTTGAGCCTGGGGTTCAAGCTAATTACACAGTAAAGCATCAGAGGTTGCTCCCAATGCCACACTCAGTTTTTCATAAATTAGTAGACTTTAAGGTGAGAAGGGACCACTAGAGCATCTAATCTGAGCTCCTGCATATCCCAGCCCTTGATATATCACAATAGCTAAGTTTTGATCAAAGCATATATCAGAAAAGCAAGTAGTCTTCATTAGAAGACACCAAGAGATGGAGAATGCACGACTTCCTTTGGTAGTTTGTTCCAAAGGTGAATCATCCTCACTGTTAAATATTTGTGCCTTATTTCTAATATGAATGTGTCTGTTTTCACCTTCCAGCCACTGGGTCTTGTTATGCCTTTCTCTGCAAGATTAAAGAGCCCTTTAAAACCCAGTATTTTCTCTCCATGAAAGTACTTAGACACTTCAAAAAAGTCACCTCTTGACCTTCCCTTCTGATAAGGTAAACGGGTTGAGTTCTTTCAGTAGCTCACAAGAAGGCATTTTTCCTAGGATGGACTCTTGTCTTCTTCTCTAGTGACCTCCAGTGCCAAAGACACTACTCACTCCAGCTCATTGAAGGAGGAGCTCTTGTCTCCATTCCCTCAGTCTTCCTAGGATAGCTGTTCCTTGGCAGTTTCTTTGTCAGATTTCTCTTTCTGATTCTGGTGCCTGTACTCTTCCATTCCGTTGGTGGCTACACAGTGGGAGGGGCCCTTGCTCCATCCCTGGCCACCTTAATCTAGTGTTTCCTGTGCCTAGAATTCAGTCGGCACCAAGTGGATCAGACTAAATAGACCAAACCTCTCTGAGGCTCTTACCTTCTACACAGGGAGAAAACTCCAGAGAGGTTCCTCCTCACGCTCAAGTACATGAATCCTAATTCTCACTCAGTCCTCCAGGAGAAACCTTGAGATGGAGACTTGCGGCAGCAGCAAAGTCACGGGGGGGGGGGGGGGGGCGTGTCTCTGAGGCTGCCCCTGCCCTGCCCCTCTGTCCTGACCCCAGCTGATGTCAGGGTCTCTGTGAGATCACCAACTCCTAAACACCTTTGCCCAATAGGCTGAGGTCCTGCAAAAGGCCTTTGTGATGTCACTGCCCCTGCAAGGCTGATGTCCTGCCCCCAGCCAGCCTTTCTGGATACACTGACTGATCAAAATAAAGTGTCTCAAATGAGCTACAGACCAACAATTGTTCCTAGTCATTATTCAGCAAGTATTTTAGAAAAACTAGAACATTAGAATCATCAACCGTTCAGAGACAATTATTGGAGAGAAGCAGCAATAATAATTAAATACCTGATTGGTTATGACTTACATACAAGGTGTACAAAGAGAACAAAAGGACCAGAGTCCTTCCTGTCAATAGCCCCCGGCTTGGCCAATCAGCATGGAGACTCTGACTGATGGGTGTTGAGGGGTCTCATCAGATGTCCCGAAGGATGGCCCAGGTCACCACCGGAGGGGGTTACTCTCATAGCACTATTCCAGCCTCACCTCTTTGTGAGGGCCTCCCACAATGAGAGCAACCCTCCTCCCCAGACACACACATATATCTTTGGTGGAGGGAGGGAAGCAGGAAAAAAGGGAAAAAAGAAGCAAAGGAAAAAGAGAAAGGAGGGAGGAAAAGGGAAAACAAAAAGGACAAACCCCAATGTCCCCAGTGATTCTAAAGGACGAAGTCCTTGGCAGGAAATCAAATTCTGCCACCCTAACATCGTAATTTCTGTGCCTAGAATTGAGCCGGCACCAAGTGGATCAGACTGAAAAGCTTCCAAACCTCTCAGAGACTCTTACCTTCTAAACAGGGACTGCAAAAACAGTAGCAGAAAAGGAGACAACTCTGAAGAGGTTCATCTTCATGTTCTTGTATAATTGGTTCTCAAGCTTGTTGGTTCGGTTACCCCTTTCAGCTCTGCCGTGTCCTCTCGCGTCCCGGGTATGTCCGCTGAAATGCCGCCGAATTGAACTCTTCTGGTTTCAGCGGCATTTTGGCGGACACACAGTGTTTGTCTCTGCGTCCGCCGAAATGCTGCCGATAGCAGAAGTTTTCACTTTGGCGGTTTTTCGGCGGACTCACTCACATGTTTGGAGCTTCCACTGAAATGCCACCGAAGGCGTCGGCAGCTCACGATCCCCCTGGAATTGGCCCGCGACCCCCAGCGGGGTCACGACCCCCAGTTTGAGAACCACTGAAGAGTTAAGACATTCTGTCCCCAGAATTAGCCTGCTAATCCTTGGGTTTCTATTCCAGTGACTTCAATGAGAGCAGAGTTATGCCAAAGCAGAGCACTTTGGAAAATCCCACCTGTAACTTGTTTATATTTTCAAATGCACACACACAAACTTTGTAATAGCTGGCTATGAAACATAGACAGGTATATAAAACATCTGTGCTTATTACACTTAAAGATAACAAGATAGACCGACAAAAATTTAGCGCATCAGTGCCTTGTGTATTCCTATACTATTTAATTTTTCTTTGAATGTAGCATACTTAATACATGAGGATCCCCTCTGTTAACATAATATCTGGATCAAAAAGAAACAGTCACCTTTCTAAAAAAAATCATGAAGTTATATTGTAATATAATCAGCCTTAAGAAGATTAATTAATTAGGGCCTAGTTGTGCAAAACTAATGAGAGCACTTACACACACAAGTAGCTTCCTTGATTTCAATGGGCAAGTAAATACCCAGCAACCTAAGGGTTACACAATCGAACCCTCGAGTTGTACAGCAATTTGCAGATGTAAAGCACTATTCAAGGGAGAAGCATTATTATTATCAACATCATTTACTGCAGCCAGAAGGCGAAGTATTTTCATTTCCATCTCAATTTGGTTTTGTTGACCCTGCACTCTCTGAAAGTTAAAAACCCATCCGTCTCAAAGGGCGACTGTATCTTTCAGCCACTGTGCACATTGACACATGGATTTATTCCTATAAACTGCTGCTTAACCACGCCTGTAAAGCGGGGGTAAATATTAAGACAGAACCTGCCACCGACACCACCAAAAACAACCACAGGAAGATCCGATCGAGGACTTGAGCTACAAATTTCCAGTCTTGAACTACCTAGAAGAAACAATAACAATAATATTAGTGTGGTTCTTTTTTTACAAGTTCTGATATATTTTAGCTGCAAAAAAATGCAAGTAAAAATATGGTCTGTGCTAGTTAGAACTCTGAACAAATGTTGCTGATGCCATAAATATTGTTCCCTTGGGCCCCGATCCATCAAACACGTAGGCATGTGCTTACCCGAGTAGCCCCACTGACTCCAGTGAGTCTGCTTCAATGATTAAAGTTAAGCCCGGGTGTAAGTGTTCATAGGATCGGGGCCTTAAAATGGTTTTATAAAGATTTTTTAAAAGATTCACCCTCAAGTACTTTACCATCGATCCAGCAAAGAACATAAGCCCAGGCAAAGCTTTCAGAACATGGGCCATCCCATTGACTTCTCTATGTTTAAGTGCTTTGCCGGGTCAGAGCCTAAAACACCGTGCATGGAGACAAAAATGGGATTTTGCATTCTCAGCTGTAAGTTCCAGCACATCACGGAATGCATAATGTGAAACAAACCAGGAGAAAGTTTTTTATCCTCCCAGTTTCACACCAAGAGCCTGTGACCATGGACGCTGAGATCAAAATGCAAAGTATTGTTTCTTCCTGTAGATCCCCTTTTAACTCACTGCAGATATTGGGCCAGAGTCATTGAGAGGCGCCAACTGTTCTAAATGCACCTTCATTGGCAGGTTTCTGGCTGCTTTGTGTTTCAGGAATGGTACAGAGATGCTAAAGGGTACTGGTGATTCTGGCCCATTTGGTTGGCCAACCTAGACACTCTGAAACAATTGCCAGAAAGAACCATGCACACCCAGAACTGATCCTTTCCTGAAAATGACCTACCCTGCTGCCCTTCGCTACAATAAGTAATTCCAGGTGTGTCTACACTGCATTGTAACCCCAGGTCTTTGAGACCAGGGCTTGCGGACTGAGAGTTTCCAAACCTGCGTTTGAACAGCCATGCTGTTTTGAAACCTGAGTTGACAATTGCTGGCCCCAGGTCTCAGAGCCAGGCTAACAGGGCCATAGGGCACTACGCTGATCCGCTGACATCGGTCTGTGGTTGGAGCTAGGTCCCTGCTGCAAAATGACAGGGCTTGGAGTCAAGTCACAGCAGCACTTAGGTGCTGACCCATGCCGCAACAGTACCCTAGGACTCAGGACCTGTGTGCCTGCTGACCCGAATCAGACTGATTGGTATGTGAATGGAAGGGGACATGGGATCACACCTGAGGGCCCTACCCTACCCTCCATATAATTCTGCAAACCAGATGCGGCCCTCGGGCCAAAAACTTTGCCCACCCCTAGACTAGAGGGAGAAGTTAAGGAAGATAAGGTTGTTGCTGAGCCACTAAAGGTATGTTTACACTGCAATCAGCTGACTTGGTCTTGCTTGGCTCAGGCTGCAAATGCCAGTGTATATGTTCAGTGTATATGCCAGAGTCCAGCTCAGGCCCTGTGAGCCAGAGTCAGCACACATGGTTGCAATGTAAACATACCCACTATGATTTGCTTTGCATCAGCTTGCACCGCAAAGGATATTGGGAAGAGAGAGTTACCCGAACCGTCTCTTTTCTTGTACATTTTAGGGACTGTCAGATACGGAGGTGGCAGGATGAAGTGGGTAAGCAGTGAGCATCTATATAATATTCCCAGACAATCCTGCGTGGCTTTAGAGGAACAGTCATACATGGATTTTTCTCTACCATGCACTTTCATTAATACAGCCGATCTGGTGTGGGAACAGAGCATTGGTTCCACTCATTCCCACCCTTGCTCATCCACTCCCCGCTCATATATGCAGGGAAGTAGCAGGTGCCTAAAGCATAAAGAAGCTCATGACTGAGTCCTCAGAATTTGTGTGATAACTAATTACCTGAGCCTGCAACGTGCATGCTGGCAGAGCTCACATTTGCTAACGGGGAGCTTTCCCCAAGTAAATTCCCCTTAGTACTTTTCAGATTAACTGAATAGTGTTCTCCCAGCTAAGGGTAGTTCATGGAGCCATTGTAGCTATCTGGTATGGGAACTGTGAGTGGTTTCCCTTGCCCTTCCTTGAGCTGGCCAAGGAGGAAACAAATGAAAATTCATAAACATCTCAGACACATTTTTGTTTTGAAGCTTTTTTAAAAGAATCACACTTTTTTTTTTTACTGAAAATTTTTGCTGTTTTTCCTTTTTTTGGTTTTATTATTCAAAACACTTCAACCCATTCTGTCTCTAACCTGCATTTCTCCCATCACAATGATCTTCTGACGTTATCAGGGAAATTTTAAAAAGAGTAGTAACCCTCTGCATCTTGGGGCCAGATCTCTTTGATCCACTTCTAAAAGCTAGAGGGAAACAATGGACTCTCAGAACTGAAGCTTCAGAACAAAGGATACAATTAAAATTAATTATTTACCACTGACTGGAAGTAACCACAACAAACAGAGGTCCTTTCAGCATGGTACTAACAAAACCTCTATTTCTTTTTCATAACTTGTCTGTATATCTCACATCATAAAATCATATATTTTGGAAATTCCATGTTATTTCCACTTCTATGTTCATTTTTTAAAATGAACATCATAACAGAGAGCCAGATAATTGCGGGGGAAAGTTTGGAGAGCCAAATATACTTAATATTTAGGGTGTGATTCTGATATGACATACATTCGTGTAAATCAAGAACAACTTCACTGAAATCAGTGGAGCTATGCTGATGTAAAACAGACACAAGGCATTTAGGTGGCTAAAGAACCTATTTGTAGGTGTTAAAAAAGGACAAGTTATTTAACTATGCTGGCTGTAGATGAAAAACAAAATCTTCATTCTGTTCCTCTCTTAGAACAACCATGTACTCTTCACGTGTTAACATTACCTGTCTGATGAAATGCTCCTTTTTTACATGGCCAGAGATGTATCTAATAGAATCAGCTGCTTTTTCCAAAAAGGCAATCACAATTTTTTCTCCATCCTTGACTTGTTTCTGTTTCTTTTTGCCTGGGAGCTTTGATTTTAACACAGGGCTAGTTCCTCCAGCCTCGGAGAAGGAATAGCGGTCCACATGGCCCTTCATGCATAATAGCCGAGGAAGCTTTTGAAGGAAGAGTCTTTTAACCCAGGGAGCCATAGGATGGTAGGTGGCTGAGGACCGATGGTGCACATTAATAACGAAAACGGTCACAATAATTGAGAGGGTTACAAAAATCATAATAAACAACAAATACTCGCCAATCAGAGGAATGACTTTGGAAGAAGATGGGATTATTTCTTCAATGACTAAAAGAAAAACGGTAAGGGAGACTAAAACGGATGTAGATAATGAAAGTTTTTCCCCTTCATCAGAAGGCAAATAGAACACCAGCACAGTTAGAAAAGATAATCCCAAGCAAGGGACAATTAGGAAAAGAGTGTAAAACAGTGGGAGGCGTCTTAAAACGAAGGAGTAGGTAATGAATGGGTAGGAATGCAACCCATCCTTTCTGCTGCCTTTCATGCCTTTGGCCTTTAGGATCTCCCACTCTCCATTATCAAAGAAGTCTTTCCTATCTACATTTTCATCTACTAAAATCAAGTCAACCATGTTGCCATCATAGGTCCAGGATCCAAATTTCATGGAGCAATTCTGTCTATCGAATGGGAAAAACGTCACGTCCATAGTGCAGGAACTCTTATAACTGGCTGGTGGAGTCCAGGTAACAAGCCCATTGTACTTCACTATGACTTTGGTCATCAGGGAGCCTTCAAAACGTCCATCGGCACTGAGAAGAGGAGAAATAGGATCAGTTTCAGTTTTTCACCAGCCCCAGCTCAGTCATTTGGATTCTCTGATTCCAGATCTGTTTTCTATTCCTTTGAAATGTGAGAGCAATGACACAGTACAAGAACTGGGCAAAGAATTCCATAAAATCCCAGCCGCTTTAGAAATTTTGGAGGAATGCCCCAGATGATGAGGGTCATGGCAGCCCTGGGCTTTTATAAAGTGCTACTCTTTTCCTTGTTTAGCAGATCTCAACTTCTAGACTCCCCAGGTCTTTCTCCATGTGATGCCCCCACATGAACTATGGCCCTGGGGTCAGTGGAACTATTCAGGTGCCTGATGGTAGGAGGCAGCATGAACTAGTGGATAAAGCTTGGGACTGGAAGTCAGGAGACATTGATTCTACTGCCAGCTACTGCCTCTCTGAAATGGAGGACCCCTCACAGAGAACACCCTGCCAGCAGCTCCCTCTTGCTTACACTGTGGGAGCTCCATCCAGCTCAAGCACCTCCGCTGCTCTCAACAGTGGCAGTAAGTCACAAGGGGAGGAGCTCTCTCGGGCAACCCTGTCCCAAGCCATTCATGCCTTCTTAAAACCAACCTTGGAATCCCACTCCAAAGCTTACTGGAACCCAGAGCAGATCATGAAGCACGGATCTAATGGGTGCCCAGTGTCCAGCTCTGCGCCAGCCAACACGTAGCCGCAGGCAGAGTATATGACATTATATGGAGCAATCTAAGCCAGTCAGCATTCTAGTCCAGACACATTTCCAGATAGCCACTCTCTAACGAGATCCAGGGTTAAGCCCGGGGTTACCCAGCATGGCTGGACCTCGATGTTAGTGATTCACTGAATGAAGTGTAAACAAGCATCTGAAACCCTGAGCAACGAGCCTTGCTTCAAAACGCAAAGATCCTTCTACTCACTTTTCAAACAAAACAATGTCTGGCAGCCACAGTGACTCTGACGGAACCCGGATCACCGTAATCCCTCCATAGTCCTCAGGATTCCAGCACAACTTGTGATCCGTCCATTCCTGCAACGAGCCAACAACGCCCTCTTTCCATTCAGACACAACAGGCTCCCACCGGCAGATGGGTCATTGGACCATCTCAGAGGGACTGTAATCCATAGACGTAAGCCCAGCACAACGGGACCCCAAGTGCAGATTGGAATCTATGTATCACAGCAACTATTATTATTAATTAATTATTAATTATTATTATTATTATTGAAGTTGGTAGTGACCACTATATTTAGGTTGCAACACTTTCCATTATAAAAGGATTCTTTTAACCTTTTCTTTGAGAAGCTCTCTCGCCTCCACTGTCTGCAAGAGGCCTGTGGAAATCCCTTCAGGATAGAGAAATGCCTTTTCTTTATCCTGTGAAATTCTATTTAGATTTGGTGGAGACATAAAGAGTTAAAAATGGCCATTTTTTTTTTCTTCTCTCCTTTGCGTTGCTCAGGAAAATGTTGGACGCCAGCCAAACTCACTGAACATTCCCAGGCTGGGCTCATACCACCACCAAGACAGCGGCAGTATCCTGTATGGAGAACCCCAGTCAGCTGCCAGGGTGGAGAGAGCCAGGCTGATCCCCGGAGCCTCTTCCCTGCCTCGTCCAACCTGGCACATGGGATCCAGCCCCCCCTGTGAGGGAACTGTATGGGGCAGGAGCTCCCTCAGCTTCCACAGCTGGCAAGACAACGCAAAGCCAGGCTCCACCCATAAACCCCAGGCCCTAGTATATGTCCCAAACAACTCACCCCTTCCTTGGGGGGCCCACACAGAGTCCCCACCTCCCTGGGTGGGAAAGAGAGAGAGTGGCATCAGACTGCCAGGGACCACCCTATGAGCCCCGCACGTGGTGCCAGACTTCTTCCTTCTACCACTGACCCCTGCCTCATTCAGTGCCCAGGATAGATGACCAAGGGGGCTGAAGGGGATGCTGGTGGGTTCACGTTTTAGAAATAAGTCAAGTGGAGCACTGAGCTTTGGCACGATGTTCCACTTCCTTGCTTTGTTTCTTTGATTAGCGTTGTTAACTCTGGATCACATGGTGCCCAGTCTGAAGAGCTGGAGATATGAGCAATTCTCACAGTGCAAGAGATTTTTGCTGCTGTATTCATTATTTATGGGTTTTTAGGTTGCCTGTGAGGTTGCAAAGAGAGAACATGCAAACTAAAATCAATACCAATAATAACGGCTGCTTTCTCTAAAAGCTCAGGAGACAGGGCCTGAATAACCCCGGGGTTTTCCCAGAAACATCCTGCCTGGTACTTGCTGATTGGTTATAGATATCCCAGAATGCAACATTTTTTGGCACCTCGCACACTATGGATGTGCAGAGTTTGCAATGAGTCTGCCACTAGTGCTCATGTCCCCCGATGTCCGTTCAGATCACTGCTACAAAGCTCATTCTCCCAGCCTGCAGCTTTGACCATGTCATTGCTCTCTTTGTGTAAGGGGACAGCTGGCCCCTAACTAAAACTCAGTGGGGCGAGGGAGTTGGGTGCTAGCTCCCAGTACCAAAAGAAATGGGAAGGGTTGATAGGAAATCAGGACCCTGAGACTGACAGTCTCCAACGGCAATGGGGAGAGGCCCACGCTCCGGGTCAGCCTGATTGACAGGGCGGGCACGCTAATGAGGGAGTCAGTGAGGTCCCGAATTGCCTGGAACAGAACGGGGCTGAGCTAAGGAGAGAACAGGGGCCCGAGCTGAGCAGGGCCGCACCAACCAGCAAGAACCAGAGCAGCAGCCCAGGGAGCTGGAGGCAGAGCAGCAGCAGTGCTGGGGCTGGAGCAGTCTGGAGCTGGGTGTAGTGAGCAGCTGGGCAGAGCGAGGGGGGACTCTGGGCAGTGGGCCCAGCACAGGGAGATGACCCCAGCCAAGAGGCCCTGCAGGCCGCACTGGGAGGGGGATTTTAATCCCGATTGGGGTTGGGGGAGCGAGGCTGGGAAGAAAGGTCCTGCCACCTACAGCCTGAAGGCGCGTGGCCACCACCAGAGCAAGTGTCCAACCCGCGGCATAGGCGCCAACGTTCCCAGATACCAGTGGGTGCTCGAACCACCTAGCCCCTGGCCCCGCCCCAACTCTACTCCTTCCCCGCCCCCATTCCAACTCCTTCCCCAAATCCCTGCCAGCTGTTTGGCACGGCAAGCCAGGGAAGAGGGGAAACATGGCGCACTCAGGGGAGGAGGCAGAGCATAGCTGAGTGGGAGGTGAGGGAGTTGGCACCTATGACCCACAGCATCCCTGCAGCACAACCATGGCCTGGGCAGGGGCCTGGGACCTGTGAGGAACAGGCTGTGAACAGCCCTGACATTTCAGAAACACAGGTTATGATGTCCCTGTGCCACAAAGGGGGGTGACAGGCTTTCCTTTAACCTTGATTGTTGCTTAATAAATTGTATTTGCTTGAACTGTATGTAATGAGCAATGGGTCAGGGAAGTGTCCAGTGCAGAGAGAGCCCCCCAGAGTGGAGATACCCTAGCTCCTGCCCAAAGTGACCAGACAAGGTTGGGGGTGGACCCCGCCAGGAACCCTGGGCCCAGCCATGTTGTGGTTACAAAGACTCGGCCACACAGGAGAGTGGAAAGGGAGCCCTGGAGGTCAGGCAGGCCTCTGGACAAAGGATGTGGGAGCGAGGACTCAGATCCTTCCGCTAGCCCATTTCCCCAGGGTCGTGTATAAGCCAGGAAAGTTTCCCACAATAGCAGGACCATTCCCCCGCATCCCTCCACTGGTTTAATCTTTTCTACTGAACACATATAAGCTGCTTGTCTTTGCTCTCAAGGCCCTTCACAGTCAATCCCCACCCTACCGATCCTCCCTCATTCACCATCAAGATCTCGACTCTCATCACCAATCGTCCTGTGACGTCAGCCTCCGTCGCTCACGTGTTACATTTTCAAACATTCCCCTGCCTGCTTTCTCCCAGGCTGCCCCTCACCCCAGGGAGAAGCATCCCCCAAATGAACTCATCTGCCTCCTTCCAAACCCTCTTTAAAACTCTGCTTTGCTGTTGTCTATAAAAACCTTGACAGTGGTTTTTACGTGGTTGGGGCGCTGATACCACCTTGTACCCCCCAGTCTGTCTCCATCCGTCTGTTATCTCTTGTCTTACAGACTGTAAAGCCCTTGGGGCAGGGCCTGTATTTTTGCTCCGGGTTTGTAAAGTACCTAGCACAACAGATCCGTGAGCGGGGCTCAGAGGCATGACAGCGACACAAATAGTAACAACGACTTTCTGGGATGGCTCTAGTGCTAAGAGGAGCCCAGAGAGGAGGAAAAATTCAAACGTATTCCAGCACCTAGTGTGTCAGCCTTCCTTCCACAGGCCGGCATTCCCTCGCCACCGAGGGGCGCAGGGCTCAAGGGGCGGGTTACAATGACTCCACTACGAACCCTAATGTTAGTCTCTTTCCCCAGCGCTCACAGCAGGGGTGTTTGGGGAGGCTTAGCCTCCCTTGGCCTTTAATACCCGCTGCCCATGTGAACAGTTGTGCGTCATGTTACAAGTGCTAATACATACAGCCTGGGGACTTGCATGTTGAACAGCTCCCATGAACACCAGAGATTTTTCACTGACATGGACTCTCCTGGCACCTACTGCAAACACGTAGGATGAATGGGATAACAGAGGCCCATTGCTCTTTGCCACTGTCAATTTAAAGCCACTCTGTGACCCCAGATACATTGTCTTCCCTTTGATCTGTCAGAGGGCTGGGCCTGGCCCCTACTTCTAGGGGTTGTATTTTGCTTGTTATATCACGTTTATGATGCTCTGGAGGCAGCACCCTTTGGTGTGCTATTGGCAGAGCAGCCCCCACACTCGAAAGGTTAGCCCAAGCACACAATAGCTATAAACACTATTGTCATTGCCCACTAGAGCCAGGCCTGATACAAATGAAGGTTGCAGACAAGATGATCTGTCGGCCTTTTCCCACCCAACATTGGATGCTCACATCAGACTAAGCATCTAAATGTCTAGTTTGTGCACCAATATGCCAATCTGAGCATCCAGCTGTTGGAACAAGATGCCCTAAGTATCCACATGTGAAAACTGGACTCTGTTTTCCACTTATTTTCTGTTCACTTAGGAACATAGGACATAGGCCAGGAAAGGACTTTCTGGGTCATCAAGCCAGACCAATGCTATTGGAGGCAAACCAGAGGTTTTTAAGGTCAGGCTTGACAAAGCCCTGGCTGGGATGATTTAGTTGGGGTTGGTCCTGTTTTGAGCAGGGGGTTGAACTAGATACCTCCTGAGGTCCAACCCTGATGTTGGTCCTGCTCTGAGCAGGGGGTTGAACTAGATACCTCCTGAGGTCCAATCCTGATGTTCTATGATTCTATGATATAATCCTGTTCATAAATTTATCAAGCTCCATCTTAAAACTAATTAGGTTGTTTTGCTTGCCCCCCACCCCCCGCCCGGCATCCTATTTGATCTTTATTGTTTTCAGTCTCAACATTAGCACTTAGAAATTCTTCAGCCATAAAATAGTCCTGAACAAGTCAAACAACTGAAAGTCATAGAGTTCCTATCTGAAACTCTATACCAGTTCCTTAAATTACAGTAAGCATACGGCTGCTTTAATTCTCACTAGAGCCAGGTGTTATTTACGTTTACAGGAGGCTTTAATGGGTTCAATACTCGTTATAATTGTCATGATGTCCCTGAACCAATAAAATTGACTAAACAAAACCCTAAGTTCTCTGGGAGCTAGGGAGACAATGGTTAAACGCATAGCTCTTTGGTTCAGTTTGAATAGGATATGTCATTCCAGTGAACAATGATCCCCCAGGACAAGCACATTATAAAAAGATGACGAATATAAATCCCAGGCATTGTAATTACTTTGTCAGCTGTTTTTTGCTCCTTTGTTTGATCTTGCTGACAAAGGGACCCCATGGCTACAGGATAGTGCCAACCACTCTAATGCCCTCTAAGAGCGAGACATAATAGTCCCTCGGGGCTGTTGCACTGCACACCGAATCCTGAGGCCTGGCTTAGTTCTCTGAAGGGGAGTAAGAGGTCGTTCTCCTAACAAACCGCTGGGATAAGTGCAGGACAAACAGGGAAGATCATGTGATTGTGCTTGCCGACTTGTAGTCAAATGCTGGAAAACAGGTCGGCACATGGTAATGAATCTGCAATCCTCAGAAGCCCCTTTGGGGTGATTTGAGTATCAGAGCATGGAAACAAAAACTTCATGAAGGGCCATGCTGACTTTATACAGCCCGGGAGGATAAGAACCCCAATGGTGACTCCAGCCACAGAGAGGTGCTGGGGAGCGAGGTCTGCTTGCCTGGTATTCCCCCTGCTCTCAAACAACTCGAAAGGAATGGAACGGTCAGTTTTACCTGTTTCAGCCACACATTTGTTGTCATCAGCTGATTCTTTTCATCCTAGGGAGACAAGAGAATTAAAATTAAAAATATCCAAAGAAATGCTTCCCATATTGATGACTGGCTAGATTTCAGTTCCTTTGGAAATCTGAGGATCAGCATGTAGCATTAGGGTCATTTCACATCTGGAGCCCCTGGCTTCCGAGTGCTTTTAGAAACCTCAGCTGGGTTCTCAGCAAGGCTCCAAGGAGTCGAATGCCCAACTCATAGAATTTCAATGGGATTGCAGCCCCAGCACGTAACGCCCAGTCCTGCAGCCTGGTAGCCCACACAACTCCCACTGAAGTCAATGGAAGCACTGCCTGGAGCCTCCTAGTAACACAGGAATGCAAGTCTGGGAAAGAATTTTCTTCTACAGAAATTAAAGCACAATGTGCACGAAAACCAGCTTTAGAAAGCAAAGGAGTTTACGGATTATGCTGCTGACTTTGAAATAGAGGGAGAGGGAAAAAACTAGCCACAGTCTGAACTACCTTTGTTGTAGGCTCTAGTATAAGAGACTGGGCCTAGGTCATTGTAGTTAAGTACTAGTGCAGCGCTCCATGCTGAGAGGGAATAAATCAGAGAACTCCCTTGTACAACTGCACCCTTACCTTAGGAGCACGGGGATGTAGGTGGAGAATGAGGGGGTCTGAGAAGATGCGAGCATAAATGTGATCCAGTGGGCTCTTTTCTTGGACTTTCCAGCTGCTACTATGCAGAAGCAATTCTGGTACCATGCTCCCATTCATGCTGAGGCCTTCCAGCATGCTGGAAACTCACTCGGGCACTACAGTATTTTATGGACGGGCAGAAAAATAATTTTTAGGGTGAAAAAATAGTTTCTGCTTCACGTCTGGCTTTTTATTTTGGTTGCCAGCTGTGTCCAGACATGAGTTGTGCCTAATATTTATATTACACACATTTGATGGTTGCTGGTGGTGATATTTGGTTGAACAGGTTGAAAAAAAGGGGGGAATTAATTCACTTCCCCAATTTTTTAGTTTAAAAATGTTGAAATTTTGAAAATTGAAAAACATCAGCCGGCAGGAGAGTTGGAAAATGGGCAGTCGGAAATTGGGAAAAGTTTGATGAATTTTTTTCCTAATACCTTTTTAATTTCAAATTTTTGATTTTAGAAATTTCAATTAAATTCAAAAAATGTCAACCAGCTCTAAGATTCACTTCAGAACATGAAGAGCAACCTTCTTTGTAAGCTCTATTCCGTTCTCCTCCCCTTGGGCTGTCCTTCTGTTAGATGGTAAACTCATCGGAGCAGGGACTATCTATTACTCTGCTTGTGAAGTGCCTAGCACACTTTATTACTATATATTATTTGTACAACCATAGTATCTAAGAGCTCCAGTCACGGACCAGAGCCCCATTACGCTAAGTAATATACAAGCACAGAATAAAAAAAATGTTCCCTTGCCCCAAGATATTTACAATCTGTGCACAAGACAAGAGACAACAGATAGATACAGACAGACCAATTGGGCGGGGGGGGAGGGGGATGCAAAGAAACAATGAGACAATATTGGGGGAGGGTTGTTACAGAGTAGCAAGATGCAATAACATCCTAGGAGCAGAAATTGGATAAACAGGATCGCAAAGGGTGAGTTGTCACAATCTCTATCCAACAATTGACATGCAACTGTCTGACAACTCCATTATGCATCCCATATCATAAGATGAAAGGTTAGGGAACTAACTTTTCCAGATCCTAGTCCCCTAAAATTTTCCATTAAAAATGATATGAACATTAAAAAATGGTTTACCACAAAGTGAGTTTGCAGGTGTAGGTTTTCTCTGTGTTAAAGGTCCTACCGCTTACTTACCACATCCACAAGCTGAGATATCTTTAAGCCAAAAAGGACTTTTATTGTATCGTTGGAGTTTTCAACAGGTCGGACCCACTTCTGGTACCCATGAAATAAGTGTCTCAGGAGGGCATCTTCGTTTTCAGCAATCAAACTGAGCCCAGCAACAGCTAAAAGGAGACAAAGAGAATGTGGGTGTATGTGAAAGTGTCCTCTGAGTTGAAGAGAGTAAAAGGAAAGGCAATCATCACTCATGAAAACAGGAAAATCTCCCTCAGGCAAAACTTTGCCAGATAAGGATTAAATGTACAATCTCTCAATAGAGCCAAGGAAGGAGGGAAGTACGATTAGTCAGTCAAACGGGAATTTTGTTATATTTATTCTATCATTGGGTTATCCTGATTTGATTAGGTGTTTATTGTTTATTAGTGTATTTTTAAAAGATCATCAAGTGTGTCAGAATATCAGCTGGGCCTCTCACTGGAAAGCAGCGAATATCCAAATCAAGACATGTCGCCTCGGGAAGAAATCAAACTCTTTTGTAATACATGACTTGGGGACGCCCTGGTCACTTTGTACTCCAGGCAGACTGATCTACTGTCATAGAGGCGTTTGATAGGTGGGACTTATTTACAGAGCCTCAGTTTCATTTTGCTCACATGGACCTTTTGAAACAGAGCGCGTACACGGAGGGATGTATCTGCATGGTTGTGTTTTGTGATCAAACTGCTACTTGGGAAGCTACCATTCCCATCACCCACTCCCCACTGTGTTCTGATCCCCAGTGTGGACATAGTTCCCCCGGCCAGGGGGCAGAAACTGTACGAAAGACCCTGACCCAGGAAGTAACCCGCTCTGGGGGAAACAGAGGCAAACTGGGAGCAGCAGGGAAGCGACATGCAGAGGAAGTGATACCCACAGCTAACTGCAGCAAGAGCCGGGCAGCTGCGTGCGAACAGGTGACCACGGCAGCTGGGATGAGGTCAGCGTAGAACTTGCAAGAAAGTAACGGCAATAATTATGGTTCATATTCACAACCTTTATCAGTCATCAACCCTGTTCCATTGATTCACTTCTCTCTGTCTTCCTCCTCAGCCCTAGGGGTGGATGACCCCTGCAAGTTCCATCCATCCATTCTACATGCCGCTCCCCACTCCTCTGCCAGCTGTCTGTCCGCCCCCTTGAGCTGCCATCTGCTTTCCAGCCCCAGGCCACCCCGTTTCTCCAGAGGAAGTTGGTAGTCACACACACAGCACTTGAAGGAGAGAGTGCGGTTTCCTTTTCCTCTTGAAGACCCATCTGGTAAAATCCCACCCTGAACCCATGGGGCACCAGCCCTCTGGTTGGTGTTGCCAGATCTCCCCATTCATGCCTGTCCAGGTCTATGGAGAAGAGCAGGGCTTTGCTTTCATAGACGATCAGGGTTGGAAGGGACTTCAGGAGATCATCTAGTCCAATGCCCTGCTCAAAGGGGGACCAATCCCTAATTAAATCATCCAACAGATTTTCACCCTATATTCCTATGGCCCCCTCAAGGATTGAACTCACAACCCTGGGTTTAGCAGACCAATGCTCAAACCACTGAGATATCCCCCCCACTTCCTTCCTGCTTTGGGGCCCCACAAGGCATTAGTAAGGAGCAGTCACTGGGCAACTCTGAGTCCAGGTACAATGCAGCAGCTGGCACTGAACCTGGGACCTTTAGATCTTAGCACATGAGCCTCTACTGCCGGAGGTAAGAGATCTAGCGCGGTTAGCCAAGGGTGTAGCAGGCTCCTCCACCTTTAAGGGGGACAGAGCGCTACACTGGGTGGGTGGGGGCTGTAGAGCTCTGGCTCTAATGCCTGGCCTCGTGCAAGGTGTACAAGACCCGGAGGAAGCTCCACCCTGAGAATTCATGCTGCTGTCAGGCCCATTTGGGCTGTGATTGTCAGGGAACACTCACTGGATCCCAGAGATCACTAGATCACTAGATCACCCCCACTAGATCCCTCTCACTAGATCCCCGATCCATGGTCACCCTCACTAGATCCCTGATCACCTGATCCCTGATCACTAGATCCTTGATCACCCTCACTAGATCACCCCCACGGCTGATACAGAAAAGTGAGACCCTTCATGGCGGTTAGACAATGTCCAATGGATTAAAGGCTGATTACACGACACCTTCCATTGACGCAGATGGCGCGGCAGACTCCTGCGTTTGACCTGTCCGCATTGGTTAGGTAGCATCTCAGGCCTGCACAACTCGGAAAGCAGCGAGGGCCATATTCCTGCAAAAAAACCAGCTGCGGGGCAAAAAGCCCCACTCTTGCCCTGACCCCATCCACTTCCCCCCACCCCACCGCTTGTCTTGCCCCACCCCTACTCACCCCCGCAGGTCACACAGTGAGCCCGTGCAGGCCGCATGTGGCCCCAGGGCCGCATGTTGTGCAGGCCTGATCTAAACAAAGGGAGAGGAAGGGGCTTCCCCTTCCCTCCAGAGCCGGGCAATGCATGCAGAGTGCAATCTGGAGGCGGACAATGGTCACGCCCTGCAGCACACACATATGAACAGGCTGAAATCACTGTTTATACATGTGTGCGAGGCCAACTGACAGGGTGTGCTGGGAGCAATGCTAGGGTGAGGGCAAGTAAGGCCTAGGAACCAGCTGCAGCGGAAACATGGTCCCGGATCTGAGCTTTCCCATAAACAAATCCATTTTCTAACCCCTGTGGTTACTCCCAGCCTGGAACTGGACGTATTCCCATGTAACACTCATCCTACATCTACAACCTCTAAGACTCTGAGGATGGGAAATGCCCCATTCATCTCAGGTAGGTTGTTGACTCTGGAGCCTAACAATAACACTGCTGATTCTGAGCAGAAACTTCCCAGCTCCTGCGCCCATCCTTCACTGTTGGATATGGAGCTGGAGCAGAGAAGCTGGTTGAGGAGACAGAGCACAGTTGACGAGAGGACGGGGTGGGTGGGAGACGATGACACACAGACCTGGTGGCTTTTGCCCACTTTTCCACCTTCTCTCCACTGAGACAGCAAAGGACCAGTTTGGTGCACACAACCCCAGGTACAATTTAGAGCAGCCTCTGGGCTACTCTGTTTTGCCAGTTTGTAACAGCCTCCTAAGAGCTGTTACACCAGCTGGGAAGTGCTGGAACACACCAGTCTCTCCCTCCCCATACTGCTCTCTCCGTCCAGATCACTGCACTCCCTGCTGCCCCTGGCATATTTAGCTGGCATAGCTGGCTCTATGCTACCAGGGCATTTCATCATGCTCATCCCCAGCTGGCTGCCCCCCTCTTCCTCCACCACAGGCTGGCGTAGGGACTAGACTCTTTCTCTGCAAGGTCAAGCCCTGTCCTCCAAATGCCTGCGCACTCCGTTTCCCGTACCCACTGAATCTGAGTGCCCCCAAGCCCAAACTGCCTCTTACTGCTCCTGGGGACCAGAGTCTCTAGCTGCCCAGCCCTCCAGCTTTCCCCTGACGAATGCTGCAGTGGTGCATTGCTGGCAAAATTTTGCAGGGACAACCCAGGGGAGGCTGTAAACCGAAAAACATCCCAAACCTGGGAAATGTGCGGGATTTAACTGGAAAATAATCAGCAACCTCCCCCATCCCTTTCCTGGTTTAATGTAATACAGGCCCCACCTGAGCCTGGCTCAGAAATGTCCCTATGCCACAGAAGAGGAAGCCGTGTTCATAGTACCTATGTCACAGAGTACATGGGCCCTGACTCCGATCTGAGGGCATAACGGCAATGTAGCGGGATGATTCTTCCAGCTGGAATGAGCCTTGACTAGCACGATCAGGAGATGCAGAAAGGGAAGAAGTGGGGTCCCCAGAAACAGAACCACGAAAGATCGATCAGGCCAAATTCAGCTGTGGTCTGAATGGAGACATCACTTATCCACTGGGCATAAACTGGTCCCCAAATGCAGGAGAGCGTGGCGAGGAAAAGGCAACGCTACAGCCCTGCCCCTCCACAGGTATGGGGTGAGCAGGCTGCATCCTATAAAATCGCAACCATGCTCCACCTGGTGCAAGGGCTATTTCTACACAATGTCTCTAGGTATTACAACCCATCCTCTGGGCTATGCCTAAGAGGCATCCCTAAAGCCCTAAAGAAGGGAAAAGGCTGTTTAGGGAACTAAGAGAAAAGGGGTACAACTGAAACCATGTAGGCTGAATAGCTGGAAAAAAGGCCTTTAAATGAGGTCTATTCTGCCCTGATCTCATCTCCCCAAAGAAACATAAGAAGACCTTAGGCTAGAATCTTTTACAAGGCTAGATGAAGCAGGGATATACATTGAAAGAAGCAATGTTGCCCTTGAAGAAAGATGAAGATGATTATCAGGTGCTGTAGGTCAGATCCCAATGTCATTGATTTGTGTGTGTGTAAGTTTCAGCGCTCATCACCACATTTATTGTGGGTCCAATGAATTCAGCACGCTTGCCATACCACTTAATCTCTCCCCTCGTTAACTTTTCCTCATTTAAAGTGGTTTGTGGTTTCAGATCCTACCGGCAAAAGAGCTGACAAATGAATAGAAAAGCTCTGTCAAGGATGGTGGAGAGAGCTTTCTACATGTGATGAGCACTGGAAGAAATACACAAACGGTACCTTTAGCCTTTCGTCTTTACACTTGTGCACCTAGGTGTATCCTGATGCTGGGGATTTTCTCTTCTTTAGCAAAACACACACTCTCTTTCACACACACCCATAAAAACACTACTTTTCTTCTCAACTGTCAAATATTTTGTGGGATTGGGTACTAAACCCAAGATGCACTTTTCTGAGTAGAAAGTGGCTCTGCTATTTTAGTTACTCTTCATTTCTCCTCTGCTCCAATAATATCTACCAGTAACTTCATTGCCTCACGTTTCAAAGGCTTTTAAATATAGGAACAAACATAACCATGTTTTACAAGTCAGAGTCGTTTTAAAAGAAAGTAGAATAAATATTATAACAATGAAGGCTAATGCCTCACTTCGGCGAGCAGACACCGACTGTGTTACAGAAAGAAATCTGCATTTCTGACCGTTTACGGTGGAAAAAAAGAAATTGCACTTACCTGAGTGGCTAACGCAAAAAATGAGGGGCACTATCGCAAGATCTAGCAGCAGCGGCATGGCAGCTTTTGTTTTCACAAGCCAACAAATTCCAGCCTAGAAACAGGTTAACACGAACTATTTAGAAGGCATGAGGATAAAAGCGTCTGCAAAGAAGGATAGTGCATTCCAAGCCTAACCTTGCATCACTAGGAAGCTTTTTAAAGTACACTTCATTGATTTTCAGTCAGCTGTCACAGCCTGTGAGTCTAAAAAATATCTCTGGGTCCTAAACTCTGATACATTTATTCTTTATATTAGAACCAGGGCAAGCCTGCTATAAATCAGAGGTAACATGAAGTCAGAAAAAATGTAAGTGGCAGACAGCCAAAATGGACCATAATACAAATATTCCACAAATATATCTTTTACCACTAAATCATAGACATCAGGGATGGAGAAGGTCTCACTTTCCCAGAGCAGGAAAGGCTGAAAGAAGGGCATGTTTAATCCAGAGCAGGGGGTGGGCAAACTTTTTGCCCCGAGGGCCACATTGGGGTTGCAAAACTGTATGGAGGGCCGGGAAAGGAAGGCTGGGCCTACCCAAACAGTCTGGTCTCTGCCCCCTATCCAACCCCCTCCCACTTTCCGTCCCCTATCCGACCCCCTCAGAACTCACAACCCACCCCACTCCCCCTGCTCCTTGTCCCCTGACCACCCCCTCCCGGGAACCCTGCCCCTAACCAACCCCCCCGGGATCCCACCCGCTATCCACACCCCCACCCCTGACAGGCCCCCCAGGACCCCATCCCCATTCAACCCCCCTGCTCCCTTTCCTTGACTGTCCCAACCCCTATCCATATCCCGCCCAATGACAGGCCCCCCAGGACTCCTACGCCTATCCAACCTCCCCTGTTCCCCATTGTTTGACTGCCCCCCCAGAACCTCCTCCCCATCCAACCACCCCCTGCTCCTTGTCCTCTAACTGCTCTCTGGGACCCTCTACCCCTTATCTAACCCCCCTACTCTCCGCCCCCTTACCAGGCCGCTCAGAGCAGCATGTCTGGCAGCCGCGCTGCCCCACAGGAGTGCGTAGCCCCACTACCTAATCCCCAGCCCCACCCCAGAGCCTGCACCCCCAGCCCAGAGCCCTTACCCCTCCCATACTCCAACCCTCTGCCCCAGCCCTGAGCCCCTCCCACATCCCAAACCCCTCATCCCCAGCCCCAGCCTGCAGCCCTCACCCCAACACCCCAACCCTTTGTCCCAGCCCTGAGCCCCTCCTACACCCCAAACCCCTGAAAACCACGGGTCTAGGTTTACTTGGACCTACCTCAGCGCAGGGGGCTGAACTAGATGACCTCTCGAGGTCCCTGCCAGACCTACGTTTCTGTGAGTCTAGAATTGTTTCCCCCACTGTCCTCAGGGTCTAGTGATAAATAACTAAACCGATGGGGCTTGTAGCAGTTTCATAGAGGAGACTATTAAACAAGTTTCTAAACCTCATTCTTCCTAGCATTGGACCTGATCTAATGGAAATCACTGACTTCAAATCGGCTTTGGATCAGACCCGTTCAGCCTCAATGTTCATTTTCCCACCCCATACCTCCCTCAAGCACCCCGAATGGAAGTCACTTAAACATATATCTACAAAAGGGGAGCTTAAAGTGCAGAGTTTTGCCCTTGCTATAGCAAGAATGACTGGTCAAAACCTTTGGCTTGCATCCAAATTTGAAAATACATTTCCAGTTTGAAATCTAGATAAGACTTTCTCAGCTGTTCTCGTAGGATACTGATCATCTTTGATGGCCATATTAGAATCTTTTGGAGCTATTCAGATCCTTGACTGATTTAGTTGTGTCGCAGTGACTATCCTGGTAACCCTGTAACATCTTAATTTACCATCTGTTCAAGCTCATCTTTTTACTTCTTGATGTTAATGGGGCTTTTTAGGGTGTCTGTCTTTTTGGCAGCATACTCAGATCTATATCAGTGTGGTGAGTTATATCCTCTTTGTATCCCAGTCTGTTGAACAGCTGACCAAGTTCTTAAAGAACATCTTTTGCATCCCATTCAACAGGAAAGTTCTATCCGCATTCAATTATCTGCATTTGCAGGTTGTTTTTCACCTCAGCCATTCACGGGACTCCCTGATCCATAACTTCAAACTGGTGTCTGTAACAGATTTGCTAGTGTGTCTTCAACACATGGAATGGTACATTGACTGCTTTATGAAAGAACCTTAGATCTGGACTTCAACGTTAGGCAGTCACTAATCCTTTGGACATGTCTGCTGTGATTATTTTGCACGCCGCTCTAGTATGTATTCTGAAAGGCATTTTTTGTTGATTTATTGCCAAAGCCACAAAGCCCATCTGTTGTGGAACCTGGCCTTGTAATGGTGTTAGAAGACTCAGAAGTCTTCTGCATTATCATTAAAGCTTTGTTCTCCAGTCTTATATTCAGGCATGCATTCTGCGTTTGTATTTCTTTGCAACTTGTGCGGCGAGAGACGCGCTTTTGCAAAACAGTTGCTTTCACTGCTCATTTATCACTCCCTTTTTACTAGCCGTCTTTGAGTTGTTTTGCAATTGCCTCCGCATGTGTTGCAAACATATTTGATTGTTGTTATTTGTTTACCCTCACAGTCTGTCTTTATGCTGTGGACTGCATTTATAACTAGATGCACTTCAGTTCTCTTTCCCTCTTGGTTAACTTGAAATGGGGAAGCTTCATTTTCACAAGTATCAAACCTTTGCAAATTTGAGTCAATTTCTTGCAATAACTTTTTGCTTTGAACTGGTTATCAGTTATACCAGAAATATTCTGGGTTCACATTAGCCTTTCTGTTAATTGTTCAGATTCAGACGATTTAGCCTTATTACATAGCTTTAAAACATAATGATCAATTATCTTATCTGGCAGTTAGTTTCCTTTAAATAAAATGTGTCTTTCTCAAGTAACATTTCTGTGTGGTTCCGTGTTCTTGACATTTTTAAGATCTTTGTCTCGCAGTTTGCAGCCCCATTCATACTTAACTGAATTGTACTGTGTATCCCCCATGCCCTTGAGCTTGCCACATATAATAGTGTGAAGAATCTTAGGGCTTGATTACACTGGCACTTTATAGCACTATAAAGCCACCAGGAGCGCTATAACTCACTACCCATCCAGACTGGCAAGGCACGTAGAGCGCTATAAGTCCACATTTATACCGGTCCTGGTAATCCTCCTTGCCAGAGGATTAAGAGCTGTAGTGTATTGGGGGGCTCCATTATAGCTCC
Organism: Dermatemys mawii; assembly: GCA_007922305.1. Taxonomy (NCBI): domain Eukaryota; kingdom Metazoa; phylum Chordata; order Testudines; family Dermatemydidae; genus Dermatemys; species Dermatemys mawii. The sequence continues at coordinate 6,742,087 of ML677392.1, read as the reverse complement.
AGTGTAAATGGGTATTAACAATCCACCACTTTGAGTGATCTCTGGAGACAGCCCTGAGCCATTTAAGCCAATTAAGCCTCTGTTCCCTTTGTTCTGAACTCGGCTGGAGGAATGCGGAAGTACGTTTTCAGAGCTTATCTTTAACTCGGCAAATCAACAATGCAAATGTTTACCGAGTGAGCCAGTGTGAAATAGAAGAATAGCAGGCTCTGCATTTTAAAGACATTTTGCTGACACACTCTCAGAATGCCAAAAAAAATCCACTCGCTTTCTCCATCTACATATACACAACACACTCCCCCTCACCCTTCTCATTTGAAAAGCACGTTGAACCCAGCTGAATGCTGGGATAGCTGCCCATAATGCACCACTCCCCGTGCCGCTGCTAGTGCCACAAATGTGGCCACACTATACTGCTGGTGGGTCTAAGTGTGGACACGCTATAGCGCTATCCCTATAGCTGTATACAACAGCAGGTATAACCAAAACCGCTATAAAGCTGTAAGTGTAATCAAGCCCTTACCCTCTCTGGTTTCTCTGTTCTGTTCCTGGTCCAAAAATATTTGCAAGTGCTGCAGCTTCCTCCTCCAGTTCTCTGATGCAGTCTTCCATGTAGAACAGAGATCGGGAAGCATTAATGTCATTGTACAAGGCACGAGTAAGACCTCATCTGGGATACTGCTTAAAGTTCTGGTCACTCATGTTCAGGAAAGATTCATTCAAACTGGAATAGGTTCAAAGAAGGGCTACTAGGATGATCAGGGGAATGGAGAGTCCACCTAACAAGAGGAGACTGGAAGATCTTGGCCTGTGTAGCATAGCAAAGGCAGGTTCAGAGGGCATATGATTGCACTCTAAAAATCATGGGGGTTAACTAATCGATGATGTTGGCAAAGGAACAAATAGGTATAAAGTGGTCATGAATAGATTTAGACTGGATATCAGTAGGTTTCTAACCATCAGAGGAGTGTGTCTCTGGAACAGCCTCCCCATAGAAAAGGGGGTACAAACAGTCTAGTTTTAAGTTGGAGTTTGGTACGTTTATGAAGGGAATTATATGATGGGGTTGCCTGCCATAGCAGAGGATGTTTCTATGTTCCTTAATCACCACAGATGGGGTTGAGAAGTTTTGAGGACAGAAAAGCAGATTGACTCCCTCAGGGAACTGATGGGCAAGGTCCCCTGGGAGAATAATATGAGGGGGAAAGGAGTCCAGGAGAGCTGGCTGTATTTTAAAGAATCTTTATTGAGGTTTCAGGAACAAACCATCGCAATGTGTAGAAACAATAGTAAATATGGCAGGCGACCAGCCTGACTTAACAGTGAAATCCTGGCTGATCTTATACACAAAAAAGAAGCTTACAAGAAGTGGAAGATTGGACAAATGATCAGGGAGGAATATAAAAATATTGCTCAGGCATGCAGGAGTGAAATCAGGAAGGCCAAATCACACTTGGAGTTGCAGCTAGCAAGGGATGTTAAGTGTAAAAGAAGGGTTTCTTCAGGTATGTTAGCAACAAGAAGAATGTCAAGGAAAGTGTGGACCCCTTACTGAATGAGGGAGGCAACCTGGGGCTTGTCTTCACTAGCGCGGGGAGAGATCGATCTTATGGCGATCAATTTATCACGTCTCGTCAGGATGCAATAAATCGATCGCCAGCGGCGTCCTCGTCGACTCCGTAACTCCAGCTTGCCAAAAGGCGCAAGCTGGAGTCGACGGGGGAGCGCACCACCGACCGCCACCGCCTTGAGGACAGCAGGTAAGTCGTCTGTAGATATGCCGATTTCAGCTACATTATTAATGTAGCTGAAATTGCGTATCTACAGTCGATCCCCCACCCTAGTGAGGAGCAGCCCCTAGTGACAGAGGATGTAGAAAAAGCAAATGTACTCAATGCTTTTTTGCCTCTGGCTTCACGAACAAGGTCAGCTCCCAGACTACTACACTGGGCAGACCAGCATGGGGAGGAGGTGACCAGCCCTCTGTGGAGAAAGAAGTGGTTCAGGACTATTTAGAAAATCTGGACAAGCACAAGTCCATGGGGCCAGATGCACTGCATCCCAGCGTACTAAAGGAGTTGGCGGATGTGATTGCAGAGCCATTAGCCATTATCTTTGTGAGCAGGGGTCGCTCACAAGCATGAGTATATGCAGATAGGGCAAGTGAACGAATTACTGGCACTGTGTCCCACGGGCGGTGGTGATTTCAGCCAACATCACACTCCTGAGAGTAATGGAGGCTGAAAGGAAACAGCTTCTTCAGGTTCTTCAGGATTGCTGCCCAGGACCTTGTGCTGCTAGCCTGTGTGCTGCAGTGATGCCTGTGAATTTTTTGCTGAGTGGCATGGGAAATTGTCCTACCATGGCAGAAGAAAGAAGGCAGCCCTCCCCAGAAACTTTTGGCAGAGGATTGCAGAGTATCTGCAGGAAAAGTTTCTCAAGATCTCAATGGAGGTTGTATGGGACATCCCTCTGCACATAGGGTGTTCTGTGGGCCCCCCCGCTGCCTAACCCTAGCGGGGGATGAGAAGCAGATAGCAACTCTACCTTTACTGTTTGTTTCATTACCTCATCAAGCATAAATAAAAAAGAATAAATCATCAGATGTGTCCTGCTTCTTTGGGGGTTCCATCCCTGTCAATTCAATGCAAGCGGTATACTGACCACAGGTTCCTTCCCCTGCTTCAGGCTCACTTGAGCTTGACTGTCAGGATTTGCTGGACTGCCTCCAACTCGGGTTCCTCCAAAGTATCCAGGTGGCTTTTGGGGAGGTGGGGAAGTCTCCACGGAGGACGGTAAGCAGCTCTTTTGTAAAAGAAGCCGGCCTGCTGCTCTGCACCTGAACGCTTATTAGTCTCCCTTGCCTTCTGGTACGTCTGCTGCAGCTCCTTGGCTTTCAAGCAGCATTGCGGCTGGTCCCTAGTCTTGTAGCCCTTCTCCCCTGTGCCTCGAGCAATCTGACTGTAGATGTCAATGTTTCTGCGGCTGGATTGGAGCTGTGTGTGCATGGCACAGCTTCTTCTCCTCACAGACCCAGGAGATCTCACGTCTCCTGTGCTCTCCAGGATGAAGCGCGTCTGTGGCATGGAGTTAGCATAGTCAGCTGGGCGGTTGCAAGATGTGCTCAAGAGTTGCTAGGTGAGCTCTCCAAGCCAGGCAAACAGGAAATGCAATTTCATACATTCGTGGGGCTTTAAAGAGGAGAAGTGGCTTCCTGTGTACGTGGCCACTGGGCAGCAGAGTTCAAAATGTTGACCAGAGCGGTCAAGGTGGGGCATTGTGGGACAGCTCTTGGATGCCACTAACAGCTGATGTAAGTAACGGAGTTTCTACACTGACACTACATCAGTCTAAACTCTATGCTGCTCATGGAGATGGCGTATTTATAACGGCGTAGCAGGTGAGTTACATCAGTGGGAGTGAAATTTTAGTGCAGACACTAGTGCGTCGACCTAACTCTGCAGTGTAGACCAGGCCTTGATCCTTAAAAGATCAGGACACTCACTTAGGAGACTAAGGCCCTGCTTCTGCAAACCTGGATGTGTTTAACTTTCTGCACGACAGGTCCCATCAACTCAGTGTAACTATTCATATGTGTACGTGTCATTTAGGAATCTAACTTTAGGCACCTAGGTTTGAAAATCTGGGATGATCATTTTGTGCAACTTTTCCATGTTGCTCATGGATGCCTCAAAACCCACTAACAATGTATTCCACAGGTCCCCTTCATTCTGAGAACTTTGCACAAACGTATGGCCCTGGTTATGTCCGCAATTCCAGCTCTAATGAACAGATTTATCATATCCTGTATATTGGTGAGAAAAGCAAAGTACAGGACTCTGCAGAGAGGGAACATGTAGATTAGCTGAGCAAGTTCTGCAAGGGGAAATGGGGACACCTAGTGGATTTGAGATGAAATTACAGTGACAGTCAAATTATCGTTAATGCACATTTAAAATGGGATGCTCCTTCAAATTGCTCTATTATTTCCCACACATACAGTATGTGACATGGCCCATATTATATGATTATTACATGAAAGGCCGCATTATAAGGCAGACATGCAGAAGCACAAATAACACAAAATGAGTTGACGTGGTGATCAAAAATGTAGGGTGCAGTAGCATTATTTTTACATGGATTATTAAATAATATAGCCCCAAATTATATCTAAATCAAAACCAACATTTTCAAACATGAGTGCCCAAATCTAGGCACTTATGCTGGGATTTGGAAAGAAATTCAATGGTATTTGGCTGCCTTACTCCCTTAATCTCCTTTGAAAATCCATCCCCAAAATGCTTATCTAGGAAGTTACACAAAAGTGGCCTGATTTTCAGAAGTATTGAGCATGCATAGTTCCCAGGGTGTTTAGCACCTCTGAAAATCAGGCCACTTTTATGTAAGTGCTTAATGTTAGGCCCCCAGGTTTGAAATTTTAGCTTAAATCCTATATTCTCTTTTTAAATTCTGATGACATTAGTAAGTCACTTAAAGTTCATTTTAATAGAATTATAGCTATAGGGCCTGATTCAAAGGCCTTCCACTGGCTTCAGCTGACTTTGGATCAGGCCTGTAGGCCCTTTCCCTGTGAAAAGGTTTACATTTTTAAATGTAATTCAATATTCCTCAAAAATGGTTGAAATCTGGAAGGAAACTGCAAAGATTTGTGCGAGTGAGTGGCAGGTCACCCAAAAAATCACTTCTGTTAAGGAGATTTTTAAGAGCAGGTTAGACAAACACCGGTCAGGGATGGTCTAGATTAGCGGTTCTCAAACTTTAGCTACCCGAGAACCGCCATTTTGATTTAAAATTTTTCGCAGACCTCCAAGCCCCCCGCTCAGCCCCAGGCCCCACCCTTACTCCGCCCCTTTCCTTAAGACCTCACCCCCACCCCTTCTTACCCCCGTTCCACCCTTGCCCCTCCTCTTCCCCACCTCTTTATGCCCTACCCCAGGCACACCCCATCCCTGCTCCTCCCTCTCCGCACTTCATGTATGCCAGGGAACTAAGGGTACTCCAGGGAGTCCACCGGCACCCTGGAGTACCAGCATGGCGTTCTGGAGGGTGCCAGATGTTCCCTGGTGTGCAGGAAGCACTGGGAGGGACGAGGAGGAGTGGACTTCCAGGGATCCATGGACCCCAAGGATCCACCCCCAGGGACTCCCTCGCATCCCCTCACAGACCCCCAGGAATCCACGAACCCCAGCTTGAGAAACGCTGCTCTAGATAATTCTTATCTTGCCCTTAGTACAGGGCACTGGACTAGATGAGCTCTCGAGGTCCCTTCAGTCCTACCATTCTATGCTTCTATGTTTGTTTATTAAAGGGTTTTACCCCAAACATCTATCTGTTTTAAATTTTCAAATACATCTCTTTAGAGAAAGGTGGGCCTGGGACTCAAGTGACCAGGATTCACTCCTCGGCTCTGCTACAGACTTACTGAGTGACCCTGATCAAATCATTTAACCTTTCTGTGCCTTAGTTCCCCATCTGTAAAATGGTAATTCTAGTATTTCCTTTTTTCCACCCTTATTCTCTTTCAACCCACCAGAGGAGAGGCAATTCTTGATTTAGTCCTAAGAGGAGCACAAGATCTGGTCCAAGAGGTGAATATAGCTGGACCACTTGGTAACAATGATCATAATATAATTAAACTTAATAGCCCTGTGGCAGGAAACACACCACAGCAGCCCAACACTGTAGCATTTAATTTCACAAAGGGGAACCACACAAAAAAGAGGAGGTTAGTTAAACAGAAATTAAAGGGTACACTGCAAAAAGTGAAATTTTAAAAACACCATAATAGAGGCTCAACTTAAGAGTATACCCCCAAATTAAAAAACATAGTAAGAGAACCAAAAAAGTACCCCTGTGGCTAAACAACAAAGCAAAAGAAGCAGTGAGAGACAAAAGGCATCCTTTAAAAAGTGGAAATTAAATCCTAATGAGGAAAATAGAGAGGAGCATAAACACTGGCAAATGAACTGTAAAAATATAATTAGGAAGCCCAAAAAAGAATTTGAGGAACAGTTAGCCAAAGACTCAAAAAGAAATAGCAAAAAACAGTTAAGAACATCAAAAGCAGGAAGCCTGCTAAAGAACCAGCGGGGCCACTGGACGATTGAGGTGCTCTAGGAGCACTCAAGGACAATAAGGCCTTTGTGGAGAAACTAAATGAATTCTTTGCATCGGTCTTCTCAGCTGAGGATGTGAGGAAGATTTCCACACCCGAGTCATTCTTTTTAGGTGACAGATCTGAGGAACTGTCCCAGATTGAGGTATCATGAGAGAAGGTTTTAGAACAAATTGATAAATTAAACAGCAATAAATCACCAGGACCAGATGGTATTCACTCAAGAGTTCTGAAGGAACCTACATGTGAAATTGCAGAACAACTAACTATAGTCTGTAACCTATCATTTAAATCAGCTTCTGTATCAGATGACTGGAGGATAGCTAATGTGACCCTAATTTTTAAAAAGGGCTCCTGAGGTGATCCCAGCAATTACAGGCCTGTAAACCTGACTTCAGTACCAGGTGAACTGGTTGAAACTATAATAAAGAACAAAATTGTCAGACATACAGATGAACATAATTTGTTGAGGAAGAGTCAACATGGTTTTAGTAAAGGGAAATCAGGCCTCACCAATCTACTAGAATTATTTGAGGGAGTCAACAAGTATGTGGACTAAGAGGATCCAGTGGATATAGTGTACTTAGATTTTCAGAAAGCCTTTGACAAGGTCCCTCACCAAAGGCTCTTAATGCAAAATAAGTTGCCACAGGATAAGAGGGAAGGTGCTCTCATGGATTGGTAAATGGTTAAAAGATAGGAAACAAAGGGTAGGTATGAATGGTCAGTTTTCAGAGTGGACAGAAGTAAATAGTGGTGTCCCTCAGGGGTCTGTTCTGGGACCAGTCCTATTCAACATAGTCATAAATGATCTAGAAAAGGGGGTAAACAGTGAGGTGGCAAAATTTGCAGATTATACAAAATTACTAAAGATAGTTAGGACCCAGGCAGGCTGCGAAGAGCTACAAAGGGATCTCTCAAAACTGGGTGATTGGGCAACAAAATGGCAGATGAAATTTAATGTTGATAAATGCAAAGTAATGCACATTGGAAAGCATAATCCCAACTATACATATAAAATGATGGGTTCTAAATTAGCTTAGCACTCAAGAAAGAGATCTTGAAGTCATTGTGGATAGTTCTCTGAAAACATCCACTCAATGTGCAGCGGCAGTCAAAAAAGCGAACAGAATGTTGGGAATAATTAAAACAGGGATAGACAATAGGACAGAAAATACCATATTGCCTTTATATAAGTCCACAGTACGCCCACATCTTGAATACTGTATGCCCATGTGATCACCTCATCTCAAAAAAGATATATTGGAACTGGAAAAGGTTCAGAAAAGGGCAAAAAAAATGAACAGGGGTATGGAATAGCTTCCGTACGAGGAGAGATTAATAAAACTGGGATTTTTCAGCTTGGAAAAGAGACGGCTAAGGGGAGATATGATTGAGGTCTATAAAATTATGACTGGTGTAGAGAAAGTAGATAAGGAAGTGTTGTCTACTATTTCTCATAACACAAGAACTAAGGGTCACCAAATGAAATTAATAGGCATTAAAACAAATACAAGAAAGTATTTCTTCACACAACGGGACCCTTGCCAGAGGCTGTTGTGAAGGCCAAGATCATAACAGGGTTAAAAAAAGAACTAGATAAATTCAATGACCGTTAGCCAGGATGGGCAGTGATAGTGTCCCTAGCCTCTGTTTGCCAGAAGCTGAGAATGAGCGACAGGGGATGGATCACTTGATGATAACCTGTTCTGTTCATTCCCTCTGGGGCACATAGCACTGGCCATTTTCGGAAGACAGGATACTGGACTAGATGAATCCTTGGTCTGACCCAGTAGGGCCATTCTTATGTTAAGTGTAAGCACTTTGGAACAGAGACTGTCTATAGGTATTACTGTAATAAAAACAATAACCTCAATGAGATAACTGTCTAGAAGACAGTGTACCTAACCCCAGTTGGGCTAACAGTAGGGCTAGAGCCTACAGACCTTGGAGCTAAAACCATGAGATGCTCTCACTTAAGCTAAAGCACAGAGATAATTAGCTAGAAGCAATAATAGATTCATACACCTCTGATGTGGGCGAGGGTTACAGGAGCAGCTAGGAAGAGGGAGCAGACATTTGTCTTGGGGTTAGTGGGAGGGAGTGTCTGAGATGGAAGCAGAGGAATTAGAAAGGGATGCTTTCCTACGGTGAAGTGAGCAGGTACTTGTCAGGCAACGTAGCAGGAGGGTTCAGAAGCTCGGATGCTGGTTGGGACAACTGGTAGCAGAAGGGAATGGGAGCTTCCCAGAAGTCAATTCAACAAACAAGCCTTCCCATTCAAAGAAACCCGCTGTGTGAGCCAGGTGCCATCTTTTATTTCCTCTTTACCATTATTAAGAAGGAGGGCTTGGATTATCTTCCTTCTCCACTGTGTGTATTTGAACCACGATTTGAGAAGGCCGGGGATCACAGCGGTTTTTGACGGTGTAGAACCCCTGCGTCCCTCTGCTCATGTCTCGGTGATACCCCTGCACTATTGCATTAGGACTGGACACTCGGATGGCGATGTGGGGTCTTCTGGAAGCTGGCACGCCCTTCACAACGGTGTATATGTTAATATTTCTAATAGATGGCACACTGCCCTCTGTATTAGTGCCTTTGCTTTCCTTACTAGGTTCCTCCTTTACAGAGGAGTCCTGTTCAGGTTCCTGCACTTTTTGCTCAGGAGTTGAAGACTGAATTTCTGCAACAGCAGCTGCTCCTGACATAGGCTGTTTCTCACAGTTCTCACCAACAGAAAAGGGCTGGCTCCCCTCTGCCTTTATCTTAGCTTGCCTTTCTGTTTCCCTCATCTTCTTTCTGGCCTGATACCTCCTCCAGGCAGCTTGGATTTGAACTGCAGCATGACAGATCCTGTCCTGCTCTGTCCTGCTTTCAAATACATTTAGCACAGGTAAGCTAATAGGCAATGCAAAACCTTTGCTCCTGGTCTTGAGTGAAGAGTCCACTTCTGGGAAGATTGCTATGGGAATAAAGAAGGTGCCTTCTCTTTTGCTAGCCTTGTGCTGACATCTTAAACTGTCACTTTCAGTGATGTTGCTTGGTGTCCTGGAGTCCCAATCCCACTGCTGATCAACCCTTAGAATGAATGGGAATAGCTTTTTCTTGCTTTCTGCTCTCCTTTTCTTATTTATCTCTACCTCTTCATCCTTGCCATACGCGTTAAATCCAAGAGGCAATTCCTGTCGTGTCCTGTAGCCTCGAAAAACTGCCTGAATTTTGGCAGCGGCTTTATTCATCCCATCGATCTCCCTTCTGACCTGACAACCTCGCCAGGCAGACTGAATGATTGTTGCTGACTGGTTTTCTTTTTGAAGTTGCTGTTGTGTTTTCCTTTGTCTGATTCGGTGTTGCCGGGATGGCGCTTCGCTTTGGCACGCAGCGTTGGAATTGAAAAGCTTGGAATAGCTTAGAAACTCGTGCTTATGAATGGCATGGCTAGTTTTACGATCTTCACTTCTCCCTATTGTCAACAGCCTGTGCCTTGCAGCACCGTTATCCGCTTCCTGAAAGATAGCTGAGCTGTGTATGTGCATTTGCACAGTACACCTGCCTGGCAGTGTTGTGTTAATTCCTTGTATCCCAGCTGCTTTTGGAACATTTGCTGTTGTGTATGGACCATATTGCTCACCTTTTCTGTAATGTGCAAACGTAACATATTTGTTAGAAATGTCTGAAGGTTCAGATTCGGGTGTCTCATCCCTCATTACACGACCGGGTGTTTTGTTGGCATTTAGGACTTTTCTCATACTCTTTTAGCAACAAAAAATCCAATTGCTGTTCTATCTTTTCCTTTCACGTTCCATGCTCCCTTGAAACCTGCTTGGATTACAGAAAGAGAATCATGTTCAGCAACATGCTTTACCCCTACAGAGGAATCTCTCCATTAAGTGCAGTGTTGCTCTCCAACGAGTGTATCAGTAACCACAGCACTTGTGGCTACAGGGCTGGAGTACCAATATTTCTGTGCTCAAATCCACATGCACAGCCTAACCCGAAACAGTTCTGCTTTCTGACCACTATTGCTCTCTGTTTCTTTTGCAAATGTTGCAGTCGATGTGGGCTTCCTTCTCCTGCTACTTAAAAATAGTTGGTTGGCGAAGTTATCTTCTACTTAAGCAAGCAATGAGCATACCTGAACCAGCAGTGCATGTACATTCAGCATTATGGGCACTAGCAACCAAGGAAGACACATCCGGTTGCAGTTCATTGCTTTCAGACCAACTCCTCAACTGGAAATTTCAGGCTGTTGGAGGGACGTTCTGTGCCATCCCCTTTGGTGACACGAAGTGGATTGGGGTGGCAGAAAAATAAGAGTTACGGTGATAGAACTCCTCTTAGCCACACCTGAGAGACCAAGTATTTCAATTCTTATTTCTCATGACTATTCGGTTTTTGGGTTCATTGCGCTGGCCAGACTCTCCATCCACTCCTATTCCCATCACCCTTTCAGCAGCACTATGTGACCCTACCCCTCTTTCCTTTTCAAAATGGAGCCTGGAGTGTTAAGCAGCTCCCGGATTGGCTCGTACGATAGAAAACAAGACTTCATGCTCTCTAGAGAGCAATGAAGGATTGCTACAACTGGGGACTCTTCTCAGTATCCTGAAAGGGAAGCTGGGGACTGTCTTCCTGTCCATTTCCTTCTTGTTCTGCACAACAATGAGAACTCTGGAACAGGTTATAGCTCTCCCCTGCACCCCTGATATACAGGCACAAGGGCCTTCTGTACATGGCTGCCCTCCCCCCTGACACCTCTTCCCATGACTCTACCTGTGAGATCAGGTGTAGTGAGGTGAGGATTAGGAGGACAAGAGTGGGCAGTGCGCAAGCCCATGATGGGACAGGTGGGCTGGAAGGCACCCATCTTTCCCCCAGCACAGATTGCTCATAAAGAGAAACTTGGGGCTATAGTACCCTGTCTAACGCTGACTCTCTAAAGCAGGGAAGCAGCTTTAAAGAGGGTCCTGGAGCCACCCCTGGGGGTTCATTGTAGCCAGGGGGGTTGCTGAGTTAGGGGAGAGTCTCTGAGACATCTTCCCAACAAGAACAACTTGAGGAAAGCTCCACAAGAGATTCCTCATAAGTGTTTCCCCCTGCTCTCAGCTTCACTGTAGTAGGGCTCAAGCTGGTCTATCGCTGTTTGAAAGACAATGAGATGGCTTGGGATAGGACTCAGTCCTTCTTTCGGGAAGTGCCAGGTAACGGTATCAAGCTAGGAGTCAAATTTTAGTTTGATTTATTACGTTTAACATCTACAGGGATATTATTTATTCCTAACGAAGAAACCTTTGAGATTAGACATTTGCTAGTGTTTACTGCTAAGCCTCTAACTGCTGGGCAGTGGCCTTGTGTTTTGAAACACCAAAAAACACCTTCCTTTGTGCTTGTAGTAATGGGAGAGCCTGGTGTATCATGCTACTCAGTAGAGGAGTTGGCTACCATCAGCTCCAGTCAGCAGCCTCCACTGAAATCAGTGCAGGCTACTGATTTAGGTGCTTAACTATAAACTTCAGAACCTAACTACACTTTCATATGTTTTGACAGTTAGTATTTTCCATACATGAGCTACAATAATTTGACAGAGCCATAGTTCCCAATTCAGCAAGGGAGGAATCCCACTGACTCCAACGGGCCTCCTCACATGATTAAGGGAAGGCCCACGTTTGTGTGTCACAGCCCCGCTTGTGTATTTGAGCTCAAAGAAGAGAGTGGAGAGATCCAGACAACCCTGTGCCTTGTACTCCCTGAGCACAATAAGGGCCAAGAAGGTGTCAGAACTGGCAGTAGCCTGAGCTTCCCTGTCCGACAAAAGTTTTACTGACAAAAGTGCAGTGTAGACATAGCCTCAGACCCTTTCCGGCAACCTGTTGCAGCACCCCTCCATGAGCACAGAAACTATTTCCAAAGCCACTATCCGGCCCTTATTTTCTAGTTTACTTGGGCTGAAGAACATAACTACAGTAACTCTACAGTTACTTTCAATATAACCAGTCCATCCGAAACAACTTTTCAATCAACCAATAGTTCAGTGTTTCAAACAGGCCTGAAGAAGGCTACACCAGATGCCAAGATAAATTCACCCCACAGTTCAATAAATAGTCAATCAAACCATAACAACAAATGGATATTCAATATAGAAAATCCTTTAGCATTAAATTCTGCACTCCTGTGCTGGTAGAGGGATGATCATCTATGTATCAATATTATTCTATATATTAGTTGATTATTTAAATAATCATTTAAAATTATAACTTTGTTTTATTTTACCATAGATCTGTTAGGAACACAACTCACCGGAGACTGACATGCATGTACTGAAAACTGAGCTCCCATTATGACCTCATCACTACTTTGATTTAGGTAGTCGAAGACCTTGTTACAGGAAAATAAGCATGGTTAGATTCATTTCAAGCGATGTTATTACCCTAATCTTTCCCTTCTTAAGGGCGTATTCTCCACTACTCTGACAAGGGGAGCTGGGAGGTCTGCCGAAGGCGAGATGTGCTGTAGCCCTCAGGGGGAAATCTTGGCCCCACTGAAGTCAATGAGAGTTTTGTTATTGACTTCAATGGTGTCACAATTTCACACTTGGCGTTGGCTTAACTCAGCTCCTGGGGAAGTCAATGGGAGTTTTAATTATTGACAGAACTATGCTTCCATGGAAGTCTATGTTGAAAATTCCACCCTAAGTGTCCCCAACAGCCCTTTGATTCCCAATGCGAAGTGAGAGTACTCAGAACCTGACACGAACCAGCTCTTAATCCATCCCATTATTTTATACATAAGAAGAGCAGGACTCAGGTAGGATACTAAGATGCAAAACCCTGTCTTACAATTTTTAGTTACAAGATAAACAACCCTGCATTCCCTAAATAGGTATTTCTGTTTGTGAAAATGGCAGAAGGTATTCTCATTTATAAGTCTACACAGACGATAAAAATATTTCTATTTTCTTACACAAACACAAGACCAATATGGTAGGAGTAAATATACTGAAATTATAAACAACTTTCCCACCTAGATTACATTCCTTCGGCACAGTCTGATTACGTCTGCATGGTTTAAGAAATATAATAGTCACTGGTGAGATCCCACATTTTAATTTTGTTTCTGTGTTTCACAGTTTTTTTCCTACCACCTCTGGCCCTTTTAAAAACTAATGATATAGCATTAATATTCAACAGAATATCACCTTGATTGGTCCATCAGCCATCACAGAAAGAGCACCAATCACAACCCTTCAAACATGTTGTTGTAGCCAGTCCTTCAGCTACCCACTGGCCAGACTGTCAGTAGCACCGGACACCCGACTGGCACAGGGCATGGCAACCCAGAACTCCTGAGCAGTCCGCCAACCGCAGCCTCCCAAGCAGCTGGGATTACAGGCGCACGCCACTGCGTTGAGTCAACAGACTATAACAACTGAAAATTAGTAAATGTGTATTGACCCTGCACGCACCTGCCAGAGCCAATATATCTGAAATAAATGCAATGAACTGTGCAGTGTTTTGTTTCTAAGTACAGAAGAACAGAGTGTGAAATAAACAAGGAGTTTGAGGAAGGAAAAGGGTAGGTAATTTAAACCCTGACAAATTATTAATTTAATGGGGGAACAGAATTGTGAGGGAAACAGAGGAAAGGCAGGGTATTTTTAAAAGACAAGGCTAAGCACAAAAGGGAAAAGAGATGAGATCAGAAGCAGCATTTAAGCCTAGAGAGGCCATTTGAATAAGCAGAGAAGTCCCATCATATCTGGTTACACAGAAGATGACTTCAGTAGGTAGCATGTTGTAGAGACTGAATTCTGAACTGAGGACCAGCAGCACATCATCATCGGAGGCAAGTGTAAACTGACTGTTCTTCTTCTGGACTGATAAGAGTTTTGGATGTAGAGATTTTTGTTTTGCACGTGAATCCAGCTCGTCGGAGGGTATTTGGAATAACTTGGGGAAAGCACCAAATACAGACAATAATTAAATGTCTATTATCGTTTTATATACTGATGTCAATTTTCTGACAGCTGTTATTTGGTATATGCATGGATCCAAAAGGTGAAGTCATCACTTCCTTAATACCAAAGCCAGCTGATGAGGATTCAAGTCATCAGGGAAGCAGAAAAGCCCTACAAGAGTTCTCAGCAAAGAACCTAACCAGAATGTCAATAACCATGTCAAATTTTAGCTCGCTTGCAAATGAAACAGGTGATGGTGAAATTCTTTCGATAAGAATTAAACATCGGACAAAACTATAATCTCAGATCCACACAACTTCCTGACCTTCCTCTTCTCACACCAGTTAAAAATGAGTTTCACTTAGCCTTAGATACAACCAATCTCATTCAAAGCCAAAACTGCTGGAGTGGGGAAGCACCATTACTTGTGTGGGCTTGAACAGAGACAGATGAAACCCCAGTAAGATAAGATGATTTCCTGGGATCTTGGCTTAATGAAGTCTGCTGTGAGGGTAGAAAGGGCCATGCTAATGGGAGCAGCATGAGAGGACGGCAAACTGAGAGGACTGGGCAGGAAAGCAAAAAGAAAGGTAAAACTGGAGGATTCCCTTCATTCAATGGGCCAATGACCCAGCATATATCTTACTTTAAAAAGTCCTGGTGTGTTAACTGGTAACGACAAATTTACCCTAATTGAAAGCTCAGGAGTGAAAGCTCCTAAGATGTCACAATAACCTATAACAACAATTGTTGATGGGAAAGGGTGCAAGAAGAGACAGGAAGACTGAAATGGTCCAAACAAAAAGGCTTACTGATATAATTCAAGGACTGTTATGATCATGCCTGCTAGATAAGAACAGTGTGAAACCAGAAATCAATGAACCAAAATGGGTGTGTCAGAAAGTAGGCCTCATTGGGGAGGAAAAAAGACCCATCGCTTCCTTTTTGGAGTTCTTAAAAAACAAAGACTTTATGGAGGAAATGGACAGAGGAGATCATGACACTGGGTGACTGAAAGAAGGGGAAGAAGGGAGCTTTACCATCTTGGCAGACATCTCCTCTATCTTCTAGGACCCCAGACCTTCTTCATCCAAATCCTGCGAGATATCCTGACCAGATCAGGCCACAAAATGGGCTACAGATCACACCATTATCTCCACGGGCTCCAGCTAAATCCTGAACACCACGTAGGAGGAGCCATGGTCTTCACCACCCGCCATGTGTCCTTTTCCTTCTCAGTGTTATTTCTTCTCTTTCTCCTACCCTCTAATAGAGTCTGACTAGCTGGCCAAGACTGAATATTTTGCAGCACTGCTGTAAGTCTGTGACCAGAAAGTCAGTTAAATACAATGCCTTAAACCAGGCCTGCACAACATGCGGCCCGGGGGCCACATGCGGCCCGCACGGGCTCTCTGTGCGGCCCGCAACGGGTGAGTAGGGGCGGGGCAAGCCAAGCGGTGGGGTAGGGAGAAGCGGATGGGGGCGAGGCTTTTTGGCCCGCAGCTGGGTTTTTTGCAGTAATACGGCCCTCGCTGCTTTCTGAGTTGTGCAGGCCTGCCGTAAACAGTCTGATGATGGCACAAGTTTGTCAGGTCTATGAGAGGCTGATAAGACTGTGTGCTGTATCTGAATACTGTGTACAGATGTGGTCTCCTTATCTCAAACACAACAATAAACATAACGGGCATTAGAAGAGGTTCAGAGAAGGGCAACTAAAATGATTAGGGGTTTGGAACAGGTCCTATATGAGGAGAGATTAAAGAGGCTAGGACTTTTCAGCTTGGAAAAGGGGACACTAAGGAGGGATATGATAGAGATATATAAAATCATGAGTAGTGTGGAAAAGTGAATAAGGAAAAGTTATTTACTTGTTCCCATAATATAAGAACTAGTGACCACCAAAAGAAATTAATGAGCAGTACATTTAAAACAAATAAAAGGAAGTTCTTCACACAGTGCACAGTCAACTTGTGGAACTCCTTGTCTGAGGAGGTTGTGAAGGCTAGGACTATAAGAGGGTTTAAAAGAGAACTAGATAAATTCATGAAAGAACTGGACAAATAAAGAGAACTAGACAATTCATTAATGGCTATTAGCCAGGATGGGTAAGGAATAGTGTCCCTAGCTTTTGTTTGTCAGCACATGGTGATGGATGGGAGGAGAGAGATCACTTGATAATTACCTGTTAGGTTCATTGCCTCAGTGGGCAATGCCAGGTGCCCCAGTCAGCAGACAGGATGCTGGGCTGGATGGATCTTTGGTCTGACCCAATATAGCCATTCTTATGTGTTTTTCCAGCAGCACGACTGCAAGTGAAAGTCAACACTTGAGACAAAAGCTTGAGACAAAAAATTTTCTATTTTTGCTGTTCTTTCCTTTTCACTTTTGTATGTGTGTTTGTTCTGTCTTCTAAGAAATGGGATCGGAGTCAGCAGCAGGTCCAGGCCATCTCAACTAACTTATTCTCTCTTCCCCCAGACAGACAATTATTTCCCTCTGTAATACCATCTAAGAGACTGTCAAACAATGGGGAGCACAGGGGGTAGGAACTTTCTTCTTAAAACTCTCTCAGCTGAAAGGGAAAGGCGATGTTGTTACATTGAAAGCCTTCTTTAATGCTTTACATTTCAATGTTTTAATTGCTTTTCTTCTTTTCTGTATCTTTAATAAAAGATTAAAGGATTGTTAATGATGTGTTTGCTATGGTCCTAACTAAGCAGGCTAAAGTTTCCAATACCAAACCTTGTTTAAAACAGTTTAATGCTGGATGGTTGCAGGGTCATGTTAACACCTTTGACTCTTTGAACCCATCTATTCCACCTAGTTAATACATTTCCCATCTTCACAGAATATTTGCTACTGAGGCAGGAATTGGTCTTTATTAAGCCACTACATAACCCAGTAACATATGGACTCTACTGCTTCACAGAGCTCTAAGATGAGGTGGGAATTACACAGGGAATCCTGCACTGAAGTAGAACCTCCTACACCAGCAAAAGGGGGCAATGAGAACACATTTTGTGTTTAAAGGGGGTGACAGTACAACAAGCAGAGCAGTGAAGCCAACTGTAAAAAGAAAGCTTTGCAATGTGATCGGCAAGTCCAGATTCTCAGCTTTTTATTTTCACTCATTTTTGACTATTTTAATAACTTCCCTGAATTGTTTTCTCCATGAAGGTTTTGAATTGCCGCTACATGTATTTGAGCAGAAACCCCTTCCTTCATTAGCAATCAGATAAACACCACTATCAAAAGCCTTCCCACAGAGCCTACATTCCCACACTATTTTCAGCCCCAAACTTTTCTTCAGGAGGTATGTGAGGCTGCTGCTACGTGCAAACAAGAGAGCTGCAGTCAGCAAAAACAGGAAGTCACACAGTCCGTTATTTACAGCAGACCGTGTGAACGGTATGTGCATTCCATTGAAAATCCCCTTAAATGAACATTCCCAGTTTGTTTTACTCAGGTTTTCTTTAATGAAGAGACGCTTGGAAAACTGGTCCATTCGTTGACTGGTTTTACTTCAAGGTCCAGTAGTGGGCAGCCTCCACCTCTTCTTCACGTTCTGCCTTGACTGCAGCATGCAAGTCCGTTGGTGATGGAGGAGATTCCAGTGGGGCAAGAATCACCTCTAGCAGGATGAGCTATGGTTTGAATGTTAGGTTTTACTAAAAGGCTTGCCATAGACATCAAGGCTGCATGGTAAAGTTACAGCTGCTAGGGGCCTGGCAAAGATCATCTACTGTGTTAGCTGCTGTAAGGAAGGAATCAAAGCAGGGAGTGAAGAGAAGCTTCCAACAGGAACAAAAATGCTTCAGCAGCATGACAAGCTGCCTCTCTTGCCTGTTGCCATCAGAAAACTCATTACCCGTTCTGGTAGGAGAGGAAGTGAAAACACTTGGGGGCACAGTTCCTTTCCTGTCACTGTACTGGAGGTCAGATTGCACAAGGCAGCACACACAAAGAATAGCGTTCGGGATCCAAAAATCACAGCACTCATTTGGGCCCCAAGTCAGCAAGGTACTTACATGTTTAAAATTAGGCATGTGTGTGAGTACTTTGCTGAGTTGGGGACTTGAAGAGCAGGAATCTGCAGAAAAATTCTTGTAAAAAGGAAAGAATATGCGGATGTACTGTACTCCAGATCACCAGACATGGTAGCAGGAGGTGAATATTAAAAATTCTTTAGAACTGACTATGCTTTTGTATTAGCCATTTTTGAACCTAAATATTTCCCAGTTTATTTTAAGTACTTAAGGGTAATAGCAAAAAAACCTTGAGTATTGGTTTGCATATTTTTGTTTTATATTTTCCGATGCTTTTTTCCCCTGTGTCTGAAACCATAAACACATCCCTTATAAAACTATTAAAATGACAAACAATTTGACCAGGAGGATGTGGGAAGAATAGCGGAAGAAAGTGGGGAGAATAGAAGTACAGTACTCCAAAGCTAAACCACACTGTCTGCTAATGAATATTGACTGTATACAATTAAGACAAGACCTTAAAAAATTGAGTTTAATAAAAATGCTCTGATACTTAGAGGAATACTACTACAAACACTAATGAAAGCAGATACAGAATTGTTGGATGCCAGAGTATCAAACAGTTTCTAAATACTATTTCTCATTCTGAAATGCCATGCTCAAAAGAGCAGCGCTAAGGAGAAAATGGAACACACATTTTTAAAGCCCATCTTGAATTAGAATGGCTAATCAGAGCTAGAATTCACACTGCATAAATGTGGACACGGAAAATCACTCTCCTACTTTCTAATAGATTTGAGCGGTGGAGGGTGTGTGTGTGTGTGTGTGTGTGTGTGTGTGTGTGTGTGTGTGTGTGTGTGTGTGTGTGTGTGTGTGTGTGTGTGTATGTATTTCAGTTGTAGTGACTAAAATCAAGGTCAGCACCAGCTGCTCCTCATTAAAAACTAAGATGATAATGAGACATAAATGGTGCGATTTCCAGATCTTATTAGACACAGCACAAATTCAAAGTTGTTGTACTAACTGTGCCATTCTAAGGGCCTCCCCCACCCTAATCCTGATTCTGCACTGATTTCAGAAGTCCCAGACAGATGCAATGAAAGTTGCGAGTGCTCAGCACCCTTGAAAAAAAAACCAACCCATTTCTTTAGTGCCTGGTGTGAGAGACCTGAGTTTGAAAGTTTGGGTCATAACCTGTCTCGCAATTACCCATTTGTAAAAAGGGGATACTACCGAGCCCCATGCTCTCCTCTGTTTTAGACTATATGGGTGCAAAGCACCCTACACCTCCACCACAAGAGGGAACAGAGACAACAGGGCATAGTCCCACCTTCCACAAAGCTTTCACCCTCCTCTGCACCCGGCTCCCTGCATTAGAGACTGTGGCTTATCAGAAGCAGTGCTGAGAAACAGCCACTCTAAGAAGCATGCTGCCCTTCCTGATACCATTCGAAGCAGAAACATATCCTAACATGGGTTTGATGAAACTTCCAATGCAGTGCTACACCTGCTTCCTCTGGGGAGTACATCTCCCAATAGCTACAGCTTCTGAGGGTTCTCCCCTCTCATGAGGTTTTCCAAAGGAAGATATGTACATACTTGGGGTGCATTTCATGGGGCTGAGTATATACTTTCTCTACCTCACTGGAGTGATGTTGGATTAGTGTTTATACAATGCTCTAGGAATGTAACATGCAGAGGATCATTAATTTGAGGTTAGATAGTTATCCAATTCTGCAATATGCAGAGAATAAAAGACAGGTGGGATTTTCAAAAGTTCCTCTGTTCCCACTAACGTCTATGGAAGTGGGAGCAAAGTGAGGCAGATGCAAAATGCTTTTGAAAATCTTGCCCCCAATAGTCTACGCTCTCAGCTGAGATACTCTTTGCCCACCCAACTCCCAGGCCCAAACACTGTTATACAGTTTATAATTGTTTAACCTGCATCCTCCCCCTCTTAAAAGCATGGCAGATTTTAAAAAACCAAAGGCAGATTCTAATTGCGAGATATATTTGTAAAACATTTTTTCAGTTTATTAAAACTAGACATGGAAGGATTCGATTTTCATTGGTAAATGTCAATCTCATATAAACGAATGGAAAAATATTTTTGTCGATAATCAAAATTACTGCTTGAGAATTTATTAGTGACCTAAGGATATTTACTTTGAATATTTTGACATGTAATGTTGACAATTTGTGTTTTTAACAGTTATAGTGCAATTCAAAAAAAATTAAAGCTTTATCTACTGTAATTAAACAATTATCTGATTCCACCCACCCCATAAGTTTGCACAGGAGTGAACATTTAAATTATCAACAACAAAAAAAACAAAAACTTTAAAACAAACTGATATTTTCCACCAATATTACAAAAAAAAAAAAAGTCTAACTCTGCCAAGTCTAATTAAAAAGTGTTAAAAGCTGCAATGACAATGAACAAACTGTGGCCTATTAAGTATTTGATAGCTTCTTTATTCTTTTTGCAATGGTTTTACACACAATTAGAGAGCATTCGTTTTTAAATTGAACTTGTGTGTGAGTCGGAAGAGGCTATCTGGCACTGCCCCTTTAAAATTAAGGTCAAAGTTTTTATGCGGGTACTTCTACAATTTCAAAATAGTCATTGGGTAAAATCACATAGCCTTTTCCTGCCACTATGTCTTTTTCCTTCTGAAACTGAACGATCTCTCGCAGCTTTTCAATCTGTCTTTCCTGACGTCTGCATCGCTGCTGCGCCGTCTTGAGCTTCTTCCGCAGTTTTTCAACTTGTTCCTCCAGCTGCTGAATCCTCTTTCTTTGATGTACTGTATCCTCTACAGTATAGTTGTGATCACAGAAAACGGCCAGATTATTAGGGGTCTGGAGAGGAGGCATTAACAATCCAATACTTGGATCTACAAATCTTGCATCTATTTGAGGCAGAGGGATGGAAGGTGGTGGAGGTGCAGGTGGTACCAGAGGAGGGGGTGGTGGATGGGGGGGCGGTGCTGCTGCAGACAGATCTTCGGGTTGCTCTGTACATTCTTCAGTCTACAACAGCAAGACAGAAAGTACATTGAAATCTGTTTTGTGAACGGCATATCTAATTGCCACATTGTAATCTGTATGCAACAGTTGCAGCAGCCAGCTGCCAATGCACTAAGCATGGCTGACATCAGTAAATGAAGGTGATAAACCCCGCCCCTTTTTAGCATTACTTCTGTTCATGAAGTTTGATGGCCTACGTTTTCAAAAGCGACTAGTGTTTTGGGAGACCTCGGTTTTCAATGCTCAGTCTGAGCCACCCTAAAGGCTTTCAGAAATGCTGAGAAACCACCTTCTTAAAAGTCTCAAGTAGGACACCTAGAAATAGAGGCAACCAAAATCTCTAGTCACTTCTGAAGACTGTCAAAACACTTTTAAACTGTCCAGTCTTTAACTCCACCACATGGTTGATGGGTTATCAGCTGCAAGAACTCAGTCAGTCACCTTAACCTAGAAACACTGGGCATATTTATCTAGCAGAGATAGAATGCGCCCACATCCCCCCAAAACAGTTAATGAACAGAGGGAAGACAAATCCTTTCTGCCCCAGAGATATAGAGAGCATTTAGTATTGCATCTCTTTGGACTCTTACATAAAACAGTGCTCTTGAAACACAACAGTAAACATAACCTGTAGATACAGCTAAGAACTCAGTGAAAGATGCATTGAGCTAAAAGTCAATTTTGTAACAGTCTGCTTTGATGGTCTCAATATGTTTAATGGCATTAACAGTGTCAGAGACAGAGATGCTACATACTTCACCCAAGTACTTGCAGATTACATAACCTGTTGCCAAATCCTCAGAGCACATGGTTCTAGGGGTATGTTTATACTACATAAGTAGCACAGATGCTTCCTACATCGACAGAAGAGGTTTTGCCATCCATGTAGATAATCCACCCCTCCGAAAAGTAATAGCCACAAAGAATCCTTCTGTCAACTCAGCTCTGTCTACAGCAGGGGTGGGCAAACGATGGCCCGCAGGCCACATCTGGCCTGTGGATACCTCCTAACCAGCCCACCTGAGCTCCAGGCTGGGGAGGTTGCTCCAGCCCTTCCCCTGCAGCTTCAGTGCACCGCACAGCCTTCCCTACCTGGTCCTCCATACAATTTTGGCCCTCAGGCCAAAAGGTTTGCCCACCCCGGTCTTCAGTGAGGATCGAGTTTACCTAGCTAATCACACAAGATGCAAAATTCTTCACAGCCCTGAGCAAATCGAGCTAGATATAATACATAGGTGTAGACCGTGGAAACCCAGCACTATCCAAGACATCCTAGTCAAGTAGTTTAGTGTCTGTTTTTAATCTACTGCCTAGACATTGCTCCTGCATAGACTAGAATACTAAGCAGAGTGTAACTGGAAAGTCAGTTTTTCTTCTGGTGTTGATTTAAAGTTTCTTGTAGGTGCCCATGTATATATAGTCAGTATACATTAGCATAACCTCAATTTCACAATCCCAGTTGCGTGCCTCAGATAAAATGAATCTATGTTTTTGTCACAATGTATCTTTTAGCCTCACATATAAAAATGTCAAGCATTTGACCAGGTCAAAATTGTACCAGTCAACTGTAATTCTCAGAGCCCCCTTTATGGGGAAGGTAGCAAGGGGAAGGCATGTCTCTCAGTGAGCAAGTCACCCTCCTTACAAGCACTTGGGACAATCTGTCAATTGCCAGACAACTAGACTTGTAAACATTGGTATCCTCCAATTTTAGTCTCTGCTTTTTGGCTGATGGCACATGGCATCTTTCATAAAAGATCACCTTCTCAGGATACGTAAACTGCCCCCTTCGTAATCCGTCACTGACATATTATGGGCGAATTCAAAGCATTTCTTGTACCCAGTGAAGTTTTTGTCTCAAAGATCTTACCAGGAAAAACAGCAACTGGGATTAAAACAAACAGTATTACATCAAGCCTTTGACATCAAGATCATCAATCTGAACCCAGCTCTGAGAGTAACAGTTACCACTATCTATGGTCATTTAAAAACGTCTGGAAATGAGCTGGTAATATCACAGCAGCTCCCAGTGAACCGCTGTGCACATCGCCAAATCCACCTCGACAACTGACACTAACAGGCATCCTTACTAACAGTACAAAAAGAGGGGCCAGGGAATGAATGAGCACAGAGAGAGAATTACACTCCGCTCTCTAGAAGGGGTACATCCACATGGGCTGAGGCATAGTGGTCAGATGCAGGAATTTGAACTGCCCCTCAGCCGGATACATTTGTCCTGAGGCAGCTTTTGAAGACTTAAAAGAAGTACTGGTGTGCCACCCCACCTTATGGGCAGCACCTTGGTTAGAATATTCTCCATTTAACCCTTTCTCTTGGGTCTAATTTGGCCCCCACCACACTCATCTTTTCTATTAGGGAAACACAAATCAGAGAAGTATAAATAAAGTGTATTTACCTGAAAGTTGCTCATCTTTTCTTGCACACACTGTGTCTGTATTTCTTTCTTACTAGCTGACTTCCATTTTCCAACTACATTCCCTCTTTATTTCCAGGCTATTTTCTTTATTTTCCTACTCTCCTGTGTGCTTCTCTCCCCACTTTTTCCCTCTGTTATGGGGGGGATGACTCTCTTTGAGCTTTTTCTGCTGTTCTTCTGCTATCTTCACCATCCTCACTGTTCCCTTCTCAAAGAGGGGAGAGAAGCCAGGAATCCTCCAAATCATTCCCCTTCCATGCACTCAGTGTGCCGATGGGTAAGAATTGAATAACCCACTCTAGTCCCAAGGATAAAACCTGGGTATATCACTCGCTGGAGCCATAAAGTAAAAACACTTTATGGCTCCAGCGAGTGTAGCAACAGCTCTGTCAGGAGGAGCTACATTCAATGTTCGGAGGCAGTAACACCGTGTATGTAACAGACAAGGTGTGTGAGGGGTGGGCAGTAGGAAATGCAGAGGTAATATTATGTATAATTCTATCACCCTCTACTTTTTCTTGCACTTCATTTTACCTCTCTGCTAAAGCATAGGCCAGGGTGTGTAACACTCTTTTCTGAAAAAAGTCAGAAGAGTTCAACCTCAGAGTTACAGGATCAAAAACCCTAAATGTAGGAATAAACAAACAGTAGGGCTATCAAGCAATTAAAAACATGAATCACACTGTTAAGCAATAACAGAATACCATTTATTTAAATATTTTGGCTGTTTTCTTCATTTTCAAATATATTTATTTCAATTACAGCATATAATATGAAGTGTACAGTGCTCACTTTATTTTTATTACAAATATTTACACTGTAAAAAGAAAATAGTATTTTTCATTTCGCCTAATAACAGTACTGTAGTGCAATCTCTTTACCATGAAAGTTGAACTTACAGATGTAGAATTATGTCCAAAAAATAGCTGCATTCAAAAAAATAAAACATAAAACTTTAGAGCCTACAAGTCCACTCAGTCCTACTTCTTGTTCACCAATCGCTCAGACAAACTCATTTGTTTACTATTTGCAGGAGATAATGCTTCCCACTTTTTTTTACAATGTCACCTGAAAGTGAGAATAGGCATTCGCATGGTGCTGTTGTAGCCAGAGTCGCAAGATATTTACACGCCAGATGCACTAAAGATTCATATGTTCCTTCATGCTTTAACCACCATTCCAGAGGACATGCGTCCATGCTGATGACGGATTCTTTTCGATAACAGTCCAAAGCAGTGCAGACCAACGCATGTTCATTTTCATCATCCGAGTCAGATGCCAACAGCAGAAGGTTGATTTTCTTTTTTGGCAGTTCGGGTTCTTAGTTTCCACATTGGAGTGTTGCTCTTTTAAGATGTCCGAAAGCATGCTCCACACCTTGTCCCTCTCAAATTTTGGAAGGCGCTTCAGATTCTTAAACCTTGGGTCAAGTGCTGTAGCTATCTTTCGAAATCTCACACTGGTACCTTCTTTGCGTTTCATCAAATCTGCAGTGAAAGTGTTCCTAAAATGAACATCTGCTAGGTCATCATCCAAGACTGCTATAACAACATGAAATATATGCAGAATGCAGGTAAAACAGAGCAAGAGACATACAATTCTCCCCGCTAGGAGTACAGTCACAAATTTAATTGACACACAATTTTTTTAATAGGCATCATCAGCATGGAAGCATGCCCTCTGGAATGGTGGCCGAAGAATGAAGGGGAATACAAATGTTTAGCATATCTGGCACAAAAAATACCTTGCAATGCTGGCTACGAAAGTGCCATGTGAATGCCTGTTCTCACTTTATGGGGACATTGTAAATAAGAAGCTGGCAGCATTACCTCCTGTTAGATAAACAAACTTGTTTGTCTTAGCTGAACAAGAAGTAGGACTGAGTGGACTTGTAGGCGCCAAGGTTTTACATTGTTTTGTTTTTGAGTGCAGTTATGTAACCAAAAAAACCTCTACATTTGTAAGCTGCACTTCCATGATAAAAAGTTTGTACTACAATACTTGTGTGAGGTAAGTTGAAAAAATACTATTTCTTTAATCATTTTTACAGTAAAATATTTGTAATAAAAACAATATAAAGTGAGCACTGTACACTTTGTATTCTGTAAATCAGCTTTCTGTGTTGTAACTCCAGAGGTGTACAGACTGCCAAGCCACTTAGTGCACAGAAACTGCGCAGTTGTAGCGCTGTAAAAAACCCACTCCGACGAGAGGCATACAGCTTTCTGTGCTGTGGCTACAGTGCTGTGATGCCAGTGCAGACACCATGGTCAACTACAGCACTGCAACTGGCCTCCAGGAAGCGTCCCACAATGCCTGTTCTCACCTCTCTGGTCATAGGTTTGATCTCTACTGCCCTGCCCTCAGGTGACCAAACATCAACCCCACCCCATATTCCTTTGGAATTTTGATAGTCCCCTTCCTGCTTGCTCAGTGATGCGTGCAGTGGTCTCAGCG
This sequence comes from Dermatemys mawii, assembly GCA_007922305.1. NCBI lineage: Eukaryota > Metazoa > Chordata > Testudines > Dermatemydidae > Dermatemys > Dermatemys mawii. Next base: position 6,716,084 of record ML677392.1, on the reverse strand, counting down.
CATCTTTCCAGGTGACCATGCCTGCTCCATGCATCAGGCAATCCCCCGCTTGGAGCAATGCCGAGCTGGACCCCATCAGTATTTGGGGAGAGGAGGCTATGCAGTCCCAGCTGAGCTCCAGTCGTAGGAATTATGATACCTATGGACATATTTCATGATGCATGACAGAAAGGGGCCATGACCAGGTCATAGTGCAGTGCAGGGTCAAAGTGAAGGAGCTGTGGAACGCCTGCCACAAGGCACGGGAGGCAAACCACCGCTTCAGTGCTGCGCCCACAAGCTGCCGGTTCTACAAAGAGCTGGATGTGATACTCGGTAGTGAACCCACCTCCACTACGAAGGGCCCTGTGGATACTTCAATGGCTCATGTGCCAGTCAAGAGTGGACCGAGCCAGGAGGAGGAAATCTTGGACAAGGATGTGGAAGAGAAGGGGGATCCAGAGGCAGAGGATGACTATAGAGGTCAGAGATGCGTGCAGCCAGAAGCTCTTTTCTACTCTGCAGTAGGCTAGCCAGTCACAGCAGTCAGATCTTGGTGAAGCACAAACAGAAGAGGAGGCCACTGGTAAGTGGATCTGATTTGGGGATTTGCTGAAGCGAGTTGTTGCGGGCAGGAGGGTTACAGAAAGCAGGCTTGTCTCCACCTCATGCCTAGTCTGAGCGGAGGAACAGGCTGTAGATTGACTCCCTCACTTCATGGGAATCTCCCTCAGATCTCCAGGAAACTCCTGTGGAGATACTTGGAAATCCGCTGCCACAGGGTCTTCGACAGGGCTGCTTTGTTTCTTGCCCCATTAACAATAACTTTCCCAAGCCATTGTATCATCATGGGGGGGGGGGGGGGGGGGCCCATTGCTGCATACAGACTAGCTGCAAAGCGGCCAGGGCGGAAGCCGCAAGTTTGGAGAAGACCCACCTTGATTCCCTGCTCACCTTCAGCAGCAAGATATCTTCCATAATGATTACATCCTGTGGAAAGAGTGGGGACAGGAATGATCATCACCTGCTGGCTCCTCCCAAGAGCCATGTGCCCAGTGTACAGCGGGATCCAGGAAAAGTGATTTACCCTACCCCTGTGGCTACTCACCATTTTGGGGGTCTTCTGGCTCATGCATGCTTGCCTGGGGTCAGCCAGCTAGTGATAGGTGTGTGAGTGTTTTAAATCACGGAATCAGTGTTGTCTGTGTTGCAAACAATACTGCTTCTGTAAAACACTGCATTTAAACTTCACAGAAATGACCTTAGGAGTCCAACCTCCCTCTTTGTTATCAGCGGCTGAACAACTGCGCAGAATTAGAAAGCGGCCAAGAAGAACTAAGGAGAACTTTCTGCGTGATGTTATGATGCACTCCATGGCCGAGAAACAGGAATTGACAGAGTGGTGGGACAGTGAAAGGAAGGACCGAAAGATGAACGCGCACACCAGAATGAAGCCACAGAGCGACTCTTAAAGGTTATGTAGCGCCAAGCGGACACGCTCCAGGTGATACTAGCTCTGCAAACCAAGCAGCTCCGTACCCTCCCTTCCCTGCGGCCGCTGTCGCAAAACTCTTTCCCATGCACCCACCCATACACCGTCAACACAGTCTTATCCACCTCCTGGCTCCACTCTCTACTCACAGCATTCCACTCCTTCCCCGGCAATCACAATCCAGCACTGCGGACTCCCACTACCCACTGCACTCAACACCCATCCCTCTGTAGTTTGGCCCTGCTGAAGTACGGTACTTGCTGTATTGTACTCCAAAGGAGAAGGCTGGATACGATCCCTGGACATACACAAATCTTTAGCCATCCCGGGACCCCTCCTCCTCCTGGAACTTTCCCTTCCCCCATTTCTCTCGCTGCTTATGGGTTTTTTTTGTTTGACTCTCTCCTCCGGTTGTTGTCTTTTAATAAAAGAATTGTGTTGGTTTGAAAGCAATCTTTATTAACTGAAAGCAAAGAGAGCCTTGTAAAGCAACATACAATTATGTAAACCCACATATTGCATCATGTGCACCAATCATCTTCTAGCATTACAAGCACTGCACTCCCAAGCAGATCAACAAATATTAGGGGCTTGCAGCTTCAAATTGCTGCCTCAAGGCATCCCTGATCCTTATACTGTGCTGTGCCCTCCAATAGCCCTGGTCTCTGGCTGTTCGAACTCAGCTTCCAGGCGCTTAGCCTCCGAAGTCCAGCCCTGAGCGAAGCTTTCGCCCTTCCCCTTCACAAATATTATGGAGCACAGAGCATGCAGCTATAAGCATAGGAATATTGCCACCATCCAGGTCCAGTTTCCCCTTAGAGGCATCTCCAGAGGGCTTTTAAATGGCCAAAAGCACAGTCATTCTGCACTTGCTCAGCCTGTTGTTGAACCATTCCTTGCTGCTGTCAAGTTGCCCCGTGTATGGCTTCATAAGCCACAGCATTAAAGCAGGGTCTCTCAGGATCACAATGAGCATTTCAACTTCCCCTATGGTGATCTTCTGGTCCGAGAAGAAAGTCCCTGCTTGCAGCTTCCTGAACCGGACAGTGTCCCAAAAGATGCATGTGTCATGCACCTCTCCGGACCTGCCTGTATTAATGTCCGTGAAATGCCCACGGTGATCCACAAGTGCCTGGAGAACCACTGAAAAATACCCCTTGCAATTAATGTACTCAGTGGCTAGGTGGTCTGGTACCAGAATTGGAATATGAATGCCATCTATCGCACTTCTGCAGTGAGGGAAGCCCATTTGTGAAAACCATCCACAGTCATGCACGCTGCCCCGAGTCATAGTCTTTCGGAGCAGGATGCGATTAATGGCCTTGCACACTTCCATCGACAGGAGTCCAACGGTCGACTTTCCCATTCCAAACTGATTAGCAGCCAATTGGAAGCAGTCTGGAGCAGCCAGCTTCCACCGTGCAATCGCCACGTGCTTCTCCAACGACAAGGAAGCTCTCATTCTCATGTCCATCCAGGACTGAGGAAAGCTCATCACACAGTCCCATGAATATGGCTTTCCTCATCCAAAAGTTCTGCAGCCACTGCTTGTCATCCCAGACGTGCATCACGATGTGATCACACCACTCAGGGCTTGTTTCCCGAGCCCAAAAGCAGTGTTCCGCTGTGGTCAGCACTTCTGTGAATGACACAAGCAATCTTGTGCCATAGCTACTATGCGTGGCGAGATCAATGTCACACTCCTCTTGCTTTTGTAGTTTAAGGAATAACTCCAGTGCCACTGGTGACATGTCAGTCAGAGCAAGCATCATACTGGTCAATAGTTTGGGATCTATTCCTGCAGCTTGAAGAGGCGGGGCGCGCAGTACACAAACCGTTGACAGATGGCGCCAAATGGGGATGGAAGCACAGGGATTGCTGGGACGCGAAGCCATGCATCACGGGTCATCGGGACAGGACCCAGGATGCCACGCGACCCCCTCTGCCTTCCCACAAGTCTTAGCGGCAGAAGAGAAAGAGGGGCTCTGTGGGATAGCTCCCCAGAGTGCACCGCTCCAAATGCCACAAGTGTGAACATGCAATTACGCAGGCAGCTGACAGAGTGAACACACAACAGAGGTCTCCCTTCAGTACTCGCTGAGTGCATTGTAACTGCCAGCACTATAACTCTGCCAGTGTAGACTTGCCCTTAAGAGAGTGATCCATCTCTGTCTTCCCCTCCCAGCTTCTGGCAGTCTGAGGTTTAGGGTCATCCTAAGCATGAGGGTGCATCCCCAGCCATCTTGGCTGTTCTTTTTTAACCCAGTTATACTTTTGGCCATCACAACACCTCACCAAAAGGAGTTCAACAGGATAACTATGTGTTGTGTGAAAAAAATACTTCCACTTGTACATATTAAACCTGCTACTTATTAATTTCATCGGGTAACCCCTCTTTTTGTATTGTGGGAAAGGGTAAATAAAACCTCTCTATTCATTTTTCCACACCATTCATGATTATACACACCTCTGGAACATCCCCACCTTAGTCATCTTTTCTAAACTGAACAGCCTTAATCTTTTTAGTATCTTCTTGTATGTAATGCCCTTGATCCATACCCTTGATCATCTTTGTTGCCCTTCTCTGAACCTTTTTCATTCCACCATATCCTTTTCGAGATGGGGAAACCAAAACTGGCCACAGAATTCCAGACGCCGACACACCAGGGATTCATATAGTGGCATCATATTTTCTCTGTCTTATTTTCTATCCCCTTCCAAATAGTTACTAACATTCTGTTACCCTTTGTGACTGCTGCTGTACACTGAGCTGAAGTTTTCAGCAAACTACCCAAGGTCATTCCAAGATCTCTTTCTCGAGTGCTAACAGCTCAATTAGATATTCCATTATATATGTGTAGAGGGAATTATTTTTCCAGGGTGCATTACTTTGCACTTATCAGTGTTGAATTTCATCTGCCAGTTTGTTGTCCAGTTTTGTGAGACGCCTTTGTAACTCTTTGCAGTCAGCTTTGGACTTGGCTATTTTGAATAAATATGTAGCATTTGCAAATGTTGCCATTCCACTGTTCAACATATTCATTAATGATCTGGAAAATGGAGTGAACAGGACAGCTCCCTGGCAGAACCCTCTCTCCATTGTGAAAATGGACCATTTATCCCTATTCTTTATTTCTTATCTTTTAAACAGTTATTGATTCGTAAGAGTCGTGTTAGTCCAGGACTACTTTGTTTCCTTGAGAGTCTTTGGTGAGCGAATCGCGTCAAAGACTTTCTGAAAATCCAAGTACTCTATATCACTTGGATCACCCTTATACAGATGATCGTTGACACCCTCAAACAATTCTAATAGATTGGTGAAGCATAACTTCCCTTTACATAAGCCTTGTTGATGGTTCCCCAACAAAACATGATTAAATGTCCACCTGACAAATCTGTTTTTTACTACAGTTTCTACCAATTTGTCTGTTACTGAAGTTAGGCTCACCGGCCTATAATTGCCAGGATTGTCTCTGGAACCTGTTTTAAAAAAATAGTGCTACATTAGCTATCCTCCAGTCTTCTGGTACAAAGGCTTCTTTCAGCAGTTACATACTATAGTTAATACATCTGCACTTTTGTATTTGAATTCCTTCTGAACTTTTGAGTGAATGCCATCTGGTCCTGGTGACTTATTACTGTTTAATTTATCAATTTGTTCTAAACTCCTATTGATGCATCAATGTCGGACACTACTTCAGATCCGACACCCAAAAAGGATACCCATCGTGAGTTCTCTCCCTCCCCCACCTTTGTTTCTTTACATACATTTCAGTGTAAGTTTGCAACAGAACATACACTCTTGTACACTTTAAACACACACATTGCCTTATTTTCTTAGTCTCTAATCTGGCTTCAAAATACGGCTGTTTCACCTGCATTCTCCCTCCAAAACACATGGAGGATCTCTGAACCAAAAACAGCAGTTCAAAGATTCTTGCAGTCAGCAGCTAAATCCAGTCCCTGAGCTAATAGTTGACTGCTTAATTCGTATCTATGCAGTGTTGTTGTAGCCACATTGGTCCCAGGATTTAGAGACAAGGTGGGTGAGATACTATATTTTCTTGGGATCTACTTCAGTTGATGAAAGAGACCATCTTTTGAGCGTACACAGAACACTTCTTCAGGTCTGAGAAATGTACTCAGTGTCACAGCTAAATACAAGGTGGAACAGATTGTTTAGCACAAGTAGTTAATACATATTTTCAAGGGACCATTGAGAATGAGGACTGAGCAAGCAGATATAAAGTGATCGCTTTGTGAAAAAAGGGTTACAGGTGATAGAAAAATGATAACTGACAAAAACACTGTGTGTGAATTTATTCAAGTGTGTAGTGATTGTCTGATTTCACCCACATAGCTGTTATTCGGACATTTAGTGCACTAAAGACGTTAGGGCTTGGCTACACTTGCAGATGTAGAGCACTTTGGGTTAAACCAGCCTTGAGAGAATGCACTAGGGCACGTGCCACAGTCTGTCCACACTGACAGCTGCAAGCGCTCTGACATGGCCACATTTGCGGCACTTGCAGCTGCATTGGGAGCACTGCATTATGGGCAGCTATCCCAGCGTTCAAGTTGCTGCAACATCCTTTTCAAATGCGGGGCGTTGAGTGGAGTGTGACAGGGAGTGTGCTCGGTGTATGTGGGAGGAGAGAGTGGGTTTTTGGGAAGCTGAGAGTGTGTCAGCTATCCTGTAAGTTCAGACCTCCCTTCCCCACCACCCCCAGTCGCTCAAAGCAAACAGTAAATGTTTGCTTTTTGTCAGAGCCGAGAAGCAGCCGGCTGTCTGAAACAGAGCTTTGAAAGGGCACTTCCACATTCCTGCAGCGGATTTCACAACAATGACAAGAGGGGGCACTTGACTTATGGGGATTATGGGATGTTTCCGGAGATCAGAGTGCAGTAACGCAACTCCTCATTCACACTGACGCTAGGGCGTCTCACCCAGTACACATCAGACCTTATCCCTCTCGCCAAGGTAGATTATCAAGAGCACTCTAGCCAGGGAATCAGAGCACTCTACGTCCCTTGTCAGTGTGGACGGGGAGTAAGGTAGAGTGCTCTGGGTGGCTTTACTGCAGTATAACGTGCAAGTGTACCTAAGTCCTTAGGCTATTTCACCTTAAATGGTCTCTTGAAATACAAATTAACTACCTATGCTAAACTATTTGTTCCACCTTGAAAACTTGTCTCTCTCACCAACTACAGTTGGTCCAATAAAAGATATTAGCTCCTTAAGATCTCTTAAACTCATTGGTTTCTAGCAAGATAGGGAATCTATACCTCTATCCACAGTGAGACAAGTATTGGGACACAGTCTTTGTGTCAGAAACATCTCTTTGGCCCTGCATTAATCAGATGATGACTCCAATTCACATATTTATAACCCCTTCCCCAAGAGCCAACTGGCTCAGCTCTCAGGTGGTGATTGTGTGGAACCCACAAGACTGCTTGCTCTTAATGGAAACTTTCTATGTAACTTCACGAAAACAGCTGAGTATTTCTAGTTGTTACCATACCTCTCTTCTTGATATCTTGGACGCTTCTAAGTTCTCCTGCTCTCTGCATATGTGCAGAAACAGATGATCGGACTTAAATATGTGTCTCCTTAACACTGCTTCTCTCCCTTCTTTGCATTTTAAAAATATATATACTTCAATATTTGACTATGTATGCATAAATTAAAGTATGTGTTATAAGAAAGAGTTTTCATCATTACCTTTACCTTCTCACTGGGTTCAGTGTAACAAAATATTGTGGGCACAGCATTTTCTTTCAGTAGCTTGTTGTTGCACTCTCTTTTAAAGCAATCTGGAGTAAAGTGTTCTGAACAAATGCTGCTATATTTTGTTGGTTTGAAGTTTTTTCTTTTAACAGCAGCTTCCCATTTCTTGCAGAGATCGGGTCTTGTGAGAGGAAACCTGCAAATGAAATGGACCTTCAGCTCCATTTCAAGGCTTTCTAAAAAAAGCAGTAGCTGTAGATATACATAATACTATACACTCAAGACAAAGTATTGGCATAGCATCTAGAAACACTTCTCACGGGCCAGGACCCCCAGTGCTAGCTGCTGTATTAACAAGGCACAAAAAGCCCCCTGATACTGCTATGTTCAGCACCATTGCTTAGGGCCTGATTTTGCAAGCTGATAAACACAGACGTCCCCTTGCTACGCATAGGGGCACAATGGTGAGGCACAAGGGGTTAACTTCATGGATCAGCGGACAGGCCAGAGCCCAGGGGCAGGTTTTTGCATTATTCAGGGGAACCAAAAACAAAAAAAAACAGGCCAACATGAGGCTGCCCAAGGAGCAAGTGTGAGTAGGGTGACCAGATGTCCCGATTTTATAGGGACAGTCCCGATATTTGGGCCTTTTTCTTATATAGTTGCCTATTACCCCTCCCATCCCCATCCCAATTTTTCATACTTGCTATTTGGTCACCCTAAATGTGAGGATTTCAGTACATAGTGTGAGGCCTCAAACAAGCATGTTCACGGGACACCTGCAACGTGCGAAGAAACCTCAGGCTCGTTTGCAAGCGCTCCTAGGAAGCAAAAACCAAGGGGTGCAGATGCCTGGAGCCAGACCCGGTGAGAGGCGGCCTGCACAGCCCCTCGTTTGCCCAGGTGTTTACGTCCCCCGCGGGCCCCGAGCCTCAGGCTAGGGCTGTGCTACTGGGCTGACCGGCCCACGCCAGGCGACAGGCAGGTGTCCGAGGACAGACTCGCCCCCTTCCCCACGAGGAGCGGGGCAGGCTCTCACCAGCGGTCTGTACAGCGCCGCGCACCCAACTCACAAACCCCGCCCCCCACGCAGGAGCAGCAGCTGGGACAGGCCCCACCTGCGCAGCCAGAACTGGGTGAGCGCGTCACCTCCCCTCCCCACCGTCCCAACAGCCCGTGCGCGCACGCGCTCTGGGCTTCTCGCCAATGACAGTTACTCCCCGCGCCCCACCCCCCAGCGCGCGCGCCCTGGGCATGGCCCCTCCCCCGCGCCGAGGCGCGCTCCCGCCCCGCGCAGGCGCGCTCCTGCCCCGTCCTCACTTGTGGAAGGAGATAGGCTTCTCTTTGTCGTATCGGTTCCGGCAGCGGTAGGCGGAGCAGGACTGCACCATTCTCCCCCGCCGGCGGCCGGCGGCTCCGCTCCGCCACCCACAGAAGAGGAGCGTAGAGACCCAGTTAAACTCAGTCACTGCCCGGCCCCCATCCCCTTTTCTATTAGCCCTTAGGAGCAGAAAAGGGACACGGCCTCTCCCGGCTTCAAGATGGCGCTGCCAGCTTCAGCTCAACTCTCGCGATAACCGCGCTTCGCTCGCCTCTATTGGCCGTTCTCCTACGCGTGGGTGGAGTCTTCCCGATCAGCCCACCAATAGGCCCAGGGGCTCCGAGCGCGGCGCGGGCTCCAGTCGCCCCGCCCCCTCGCTGTCTTTTGCTCCGCCCACTTTGCTCACACATCTGGACTGAGCTTGGCAGTAGCGCTTCGCATTTGTTCCAGCCTGGGGCCACCACCAGGCCCCTTCATTTGATGAGTCCCACCCTGCTGCCTCTGGCCACAATTCTGTCCCCTGTAGCTCCTGAGGGCTGCTCTTCTGGGTGGAGTGGGAAACATCAGGCAGGCCAGGGCTCCTTCCCGGCTTCTTCCCTTCCTGCTGTTTTTCGGGACAGAACCGGGAGAGGGAGGTGAAGCAGCAGAGGCCACCCCTGGACTGGAGAGCAGTGTTCCTGGGAGCGGAACTGAGGCCGCGTCTACACTGCAGAGTGACCAGATAGCAAGTGTGAAAAATCGGGATGGGTTTCAAAGTAATAGGAGCCCATATTTTTTAAAAAGCCCCAAATATCAGGACTGTCCCTATAAAATCGGGACATCTGGTCACCCTACTGCACTGCCGCTTTCAGCACTAAAACCTTAGTCGTTTAGGGGTGTGAAAAAACACACCCCTGAGCAACAAAAGTTTTAGCGCTGAAAAATGTCAGTATAGATCGTGCTTTACTGCTGGGAGCATTGCTCCTGCCGATAAAGCTACCACCCATCGTTCGGGGCGGGGGGGGGGTTATCGCCGGGAGAGCTTTTCCCTGGCACTAAAGTGTGTCAACACTCCCCATGGCAGAGCGCTGTTGTGCCCATGCTGTAAGGGGGACAGTGAAGACATACTCTAAGCCACGTGGATGGGGAAAAGCTGAACAGGCCAGTGTCCTGTAGAGGTCCTAGGGGAAAAGGAGCTTGGTTTGAAGGTGCAGGGACAGAAGCACTGAAATGTGATGGGGAGGAGGGATGGAGGAATTCCTTGGGGCAGGGGGCGCCTGGTGGATAATAGGGGCACAGGGAGAATTGATATATTAATGGATCGGTCACTAAGGCCTGAGGTTCATTCATTCAGCAAGTTGAAGACAGCAAGCACTGACTGGCTCAAAAGGAGCTATCATCAGCTTGGTCAGGGCCACATTAATACGCCGACCCAAGGAATTTTAAATAGGGATTTTAAAATTTTGTAAATCCCTCCCCTACCCATCAATGACACAGTTCTTTTACAGCTCAAAAATACAATGCAGAATTTCCCCCCTACGACCTTGAACACATTTAGCATTTTCTACTATTTTGTTGTACCCTGAGTACAGTAGATAAAGAATTCATGAGTCAATTGTATACAAGATACACACTGACTAAGGCAAGGTACTCTGCAAAGCCCTAGCCCAGAGATTCTCAAACTGTGGTCCACGGACTACCAATGGTCCACTAGCTCCATTCAGGGGGTCTGCAGATAGTTTCCTCTAAGGCAGGGGTGGGCAAACTTTTTGGCCCAAGGGCCACATCAGGGTTCAAAATTGTACAGAGGGACAGGTAGGAAAGGCTGTGCCTCCCCAAACAGCCTGGCCCCGTCCCCTATCTGTCCCCTCCCACCCCCTGACTGCCCCCTCAGAACTCGCGACCCATCCAACCTCCCCCTGCTCCTTGCTCCCTGACTGCCCCCTCCAGGGACCCCCCCCACTATAACTGCCCCCCCAGGACCTCTCCCACCCAACCCCCTGACTGCCCCCGCCCCTTATCCAGCCCCTATCCCCATCCCCCATAACATGAGGCTCCTAGCAGCATGTCTGGCTCTGTGTGGAGCCAGACATGCTGCCCCGTGGGAGCATGCAGCTCCACCCCTGAGAGTGGCGGCATGTCTCCGGGAGAGCGGAGAGCATGTCTGGCCCTGCCCCCCAGAGCGCTGTGTGCGCGGCGACGTGGCTGTACGGAAGGCAGGGGAGGGCCAGGGGTCGGACGGGACGGTCTCACGGGCCAGATATGGCCTGGGGGCTGTAGCTTGCCCACCCTGCTCTAAGGCAATGGTTTTCAAACTTTTTTTCTGGTGTTCCAGTGAAGAAAATGGGTGATGCCCGTGACCCAACAGAGCTGGGGGTGAGGGGTTTAGTGTGTGTGAGGGGCTCAGGTCTGGGGCAGAGGGTTGGGGTGTAGTGGTGAGGGCTGCAGGGTAGGGCCAGGAATGACGGGTTCAGGGTGTGGAAGAAGAGATCTGGGCTGGGGCAGGAGTGTAGGAGGGGGTTAGGGCTCTGGGGTGGGGTGCAAGGTATGGGATGGGGCCAAGGATGAGGGATTTGGCATGCAGGAAGGAGCTCCAGATTGGCGGGGCTCAGGGCTGGAACAAAGGATTGGGGTGCAGGCTAACCTTGGGCATCTCCCAGTCTGCCCCTCCTGACACCACAAACCACGCTGCACCCTGGAAGTGGCCAGCAACAGGACTGGCTCCTAGGCAGAGGCGTACAAGCGGTTCTGTGCGGCGCTTGGCCATAGGCACTGCCCACCCCCCGCTCCCAGGGCACAACGCAGTGTCACAAAAAGTAGGGGCTAGGCTGCCTTAGCTGGGCAGCACCACGGATGGGACTTTTAACGGCCCAGTTGGTGGTGCTGACCAGAGCGGCCGCGACCCAGTCCCTTACATTTCACGACTGGGTCATGACCCACAATTTGAAAAGCCCTGATCTAAGGCACGTGCCTAGACGGCCAGATAAGAGAATGAAGGGCCACTCACCGAACTGGGGAGCCACACAGGGAGAAGAGTGGGTGGGGAAAATTTGGGACGCGCAGAGCTGCGTTGACCAGAGGCGACTTTCCCCAGCTCCAGGGCTGCCGCGGCAGAGGAGCGAGGGCACATCGATCGCATCAGAAAGGTAAGACTGCCGATACTAAAAGACAAAATGTGTGCTTTTATTTGGAGAACAAAGCCCGTCAATTTTTTTAATATAGTGCTTTTATCCAAAGCACGTTACAAGAGTTAGCTAAGGGCACAAACAACATTTGGAAAGGTCATTACATGGCCCTCTGAGACCCTCCGCAATATTCAAGCCGCCCATGAATAAAGAAAGGTTGAGAACCACTGTTCTAGCCGATGTTACTGTACAGCGTACACCTCACCCGGTGTACTAGGGCAGGGCAGCTGCCCCTCACTGCCCTATGCACTGCCCGCTTGCCAAGATGCCCTTTACAAGGGCATTAGAAAACTGCCCGGCTGTTCTGCTGTGTTCGCTGGGACCCAAGAAATCAGGTAGTTAAAGAGGGTGTCCCAAGGCAGGGCAAGGAGGCAGGGAGAGGAGGTGCAAGGTATGGGATGGGGTGGCAGGTGGAACTTGCAATGTGGTACTTCCTGATCAAGTACTGCGGGTACTTGTAGCAGCCTGCACAGAGAAAGTCGGATTAGCGGGTGATGATTTCACCCCTTGTGGTCCTCCCCCATGAGCAAGCCCCTCCACGGGGTCACTCTGTTCCCTGTGCCTCGCCCTAGCGCTCTGGGATGCAAAGAGGTCCGGCTTTGGGAAGCTGGGCGTCACAGCCAGTGGAATAAGGCGAGCAGCAGAACAAGCCTCTGCCTCTCGCTGCAATGAAGGAGAGGAAGAGGGATCGTTCATAAATGACCCCCACACGCACACACACACACACACACCCCAGCTATCGCCAAGGGGCAGCGCTCCGCCCGCAGCCACGGAGCGGGGCCGGGCGCGGGGGCAGCCGCCAGCGCGGAGCCGTGTGCGCTCCCCTGCCCAGGCGGGAGGGAGAGAGCCGCGGCCGCCGGAGGGGCGGAGAGAGCGGGCGCGAAGGCGGCGCTGCTGCTGGGAGGGGGTTTGACATCAGTTCCCCTGTAGGAGTTTCAGTAAATGCCACACGCCGAAGGCGCGGAGCCCTGGGCGGCGGCGGCGGCGGAGGAGGCTGCAGCGGCCCCCGGTGGGAGCCGACCCGCCTGCCAGGGGTGAACCCGGCCCCCGCCTCCCCCCATCGCGGACACCGCGCGGAGCAGAGCCTGGGCGCCCCGGGCGCAGGCAGCCCGCCCGCCTCCCCGCCGTGCATGCGGCTCTGGATCTCCTTCCCCTGGGCGCCGGGCTGAGGCAGGCGGGCGGGGGCCCCCCGACATCCCAGGCGAGCGACCAGTCCCCGGAGCCCCCGCGGGGGGTCCCCTTGCTCCCGCTCCGGCCGGAGGCGGGGCGGGCCCCCCGGCCGGCCGGGAGGGCAGGATGAGCGGCGGCCGCAGCGGCCGGGCGGCGGTGAAGATGGAGGCCCCGTTCTACCCCGAGGAGGGGCTGGAGCTGCTGCCCGACTTCGTGCCGCTCCCCGGCTTCGGCAGCGGCCCCGGGGCCGGGCTGGAGGCGGCGGCGGGGCCCAAGCTGCTGCTCGGGGCCGGTAAGAAGCGGGAGCTGGCGGCGGGGGCGGCGGCCGCCTCTCCCGCGGCGCTGCCGGGGTCCTACCCGCTGCGGCCGCCCGGCGGCACCCGGAGCGGCGCGGCGCTGAGGCTCATCCCCGCCGCCGCGGCGCCCCCGGGCTCGGCAGCGGGGGGAGGAGCCGGCGCCAGGGGCGGCCCGGAGGCGGCTCTGCTGGCGGCCGGGCCCTCGGCCGGGCTGCCGCTGCTGAAGCTGCCACCCGCGGCGGACCTGGAGCAGCTGCTGATCCAAGGCAGCCCGGGCCTGGGCCCCGCCAGCCCCTGCCCCGCCGCCGCTCCGCCCCCCGGCGCCGGGCCCTTCCTCTACCGCCAGCAGGTGACGCAGGAGCAGGAGGGCTTCGCCGACGGCTTCGTCAAGGCCCTGGCCGACCTGCACAAGCAGAACCAGCTGCTGGGGGCGCCGCTCTCCCCGGGCCCCTGCCGGCCCGCGGCCTCCGCCGACCCGCCCGCCGTCTACACCACCCTCGGCAGCTTCAACCCGGCCGGGCCGCTCAGCCCCGCGGGCGGCTCCTACTCCGCCGCCCCGCCGGGCCTGCCCTTCCCGTCCCCCGCCCCGCCGGGGCTGGGCAGCGGCCGCCTCCCCGCCGCCAGGGCCCTGGAGGAGCCGCAGACGGTGCCCGAGGCGCCCCCGCCGGGCGAGGCCGGCAGCAGCGCCCCGACGCCGCCCTCGCTGTCGCCGCTGGACGCGGAGAGCCAGGAGCGGCTGAAGGCCGAGCGGAAGCGGCTGCGGAACCGCATCGCGGCCTCCAAGTGCCGGCGGCGGAAGCTGGAGCGGATCGCGCGGCTGGAGGAGAAGGTGAAGGCGCTGAAGGGCCAGAACGCCGAGCTGGCCGCCACCGCCAGCCTGCTGCGGGCCCAGGTCAGCCAGCTGCAGGGCCGCGTCCGCAGCCACCTCTCCAGCGGCTGCCACATCAACGCCGCCGGCCCGCCCGCCCCGCCGCCGCCCCCGGAGGGCCCCGCCGAGCCCGAGACCAGCGCCTGCTGAGGGGGGACAGAGCCACGGGCGCCTGCTCGGGAGACGGGGCCCAGCAGAGAGCGAGGGGGACCCCGGGGCCAGCCGGAGAAGGGGGCGCCCTCCAGCCCCGCGCCTCAGACCCCCCGGGCAACTCTGAGACTGAAAAGCAGAGCTGGGGTGGAGTAGGGTGACCAGACAGCGACTGTGGGGGGAAAAAAGGGGACAGGGAGTGGGGGGTAATAGGAGCCTATATAAGAAAAAGTTCCAAAAAACAGGACTGTCCCTATAAACATGGGACATCCGGTCACCCTAGACGGGAGCACCCCGAAAACACGTTCCAGTCTCACTTCCTAATTTCCACTTCTAGGCGTCTGGGAAGAAAACAATTTGCACAGCGGCTGGGAGACGGGGCTCACCTGCTGGGCAGAAGCCAAAGGCCACCGGCCCCCAGTGCCCTGCCGCGGCGGATAACGAAAGATCTTCGGGTTTCCAGAGTCGTCTTAAAATATTCCTGAATCGGTTGCGGATTTGATTGTGGGGGAAGCACTGGAGCATTGCAGGGAAAAAATAGGGATTCAAAAGTTAGAGATTATTGACCAATAGAGAATTTTAAGTACCTAGATTGAGGGTCCCTTTTTATTTATTGATGACTGGGAAGGAAGTAAAGTACAGAAGTCGGGTATAAGGTATATTTATGTTGCACTGAGTACAAAACAGTTTTATATGGGTATTTAACTTTTAAAGCTGACTTCAAGAGAAATTCCTACACTTCAAAGTGAAGGGTGTTTGGGGGTTGTTTTTTTCAAAGTTCCAGTGAAGAGCTTAAGAGATCTTTAAAGATTTCAGAACGAAGATAACCCCTGTTTACAGAAAGTCAACTTTATTTTCCTGCAAAAGGCATAATTCCTAATACACCTTAATATAGTGTGTAGTGATGGTTCATTATGTTTGTGCAGAGCTTGAAAAAAGCTAAAATTTATACATTTTTTTAAAAAGTGTGTGTATATAAAACGTAGCAATGGTATTTCTTGGTATGAAGAGGAATTTTTTAAAAAAGATTGTTTTGCTGCAGAGTAGCTTTTAATTTGCAGCTGGCAGTTAAGACATACAAGTAAAACATTTGAATGGGTCTCGTTTTAAAATCTAGCCTTAGCTGAGAGATTCTGCCAGGTAACTTAAGTTAGAGTGAACCATATTTAATTACAGATTCAACTGTAAGAAAATACTCTTATAGATCATACGCTCCATATTATTTCTTGTGCTAGTGCAAACTTGGAGCATTGAGATATATACATATATATTTATTTATTGAAACTTGAAACTTTTTGGATGTCACCTAAACCTTATTTTTATAGCAAACACATACTAGTGGAAGAATTAATTTGGCAGAAGAGCATCATTTATGCCTTTTCTTTCACTGTGTTCATTCCAGTTCTGTTTGCTCTTTATGGGATATAGTAGTAATTCAATGCTACCCAGAAAAGGGCTCAGATTGTTTTTTTAGCTCTTACGGTTATTACGGTAACTCCATTGTATTATGTTTGAATAAATCATAGAAACATAATGGAGAACTAGATTTATTTTTTGAGAAGAAATATGTAAATAATATTTTCTTGTTCTATTTTATTCTAAAGACATTTTTCTAGTTGTCTAGGGAGGAGAAGAGTTAAAAGTCAGAATGTGAGATGAATTTCTGGGTGGAAGAGTCCGGTGTGATTTATTTATTTTTGCTTAGATTTTACTAATAAGGGATAGAAGAGGAATGGTTTCCTCTGCTTAGACTTAATCCTTGTTTTTTGGGATTCTCTGGATAAATTGCAAAGCCCATGTTATGGGCAGTTTTGCTTTTTTACTGCCCTTTGATATGCATGTTTTGAGCACTTCTACAAATCAAGGTTTATTCAGTCTTGTGGCTTGGTACAATTAAATTTTCACTTTCAGCATGAACTCTGAAGGTTCACTCAACAAGAAACCCTGTCTGCACTAAGGCCCTGATCCTGTAATGCCCATACTCAGAACCACTGAAGTCAGTGGGGCTCAGCATGAGCAGATCCAGTTGCAGGATGAGGCCCAGCATAGTCTTTGAAAATATCTGACTTTTATAAGCACAGTCAATTAAACCAGTTCTGTAACTGTTTTATATCATCCATGTCCTCTTCTGAAAGCTACGTCAGCTATGCTTTGAAGTGCATGAAGGGGAATTGACATGCATACAATGTTTTTGGTTTGTAAAGAGAGACTTGTGAGCAGGTTAACTTAAAATAGCATAGCTGTAAATGTAAACTGTGTGTGAGGCTTCCCCTTTTCAGGCCTGGGACACACACTTAGCACAGATGACTTCAATGAGTAGTGGAGACGCAAACCACGTTAATCATTTAAAAACGGACTAAAGTAGCGTAGCCAGAGCCAAAATGAATGATTTCAATGACAGTCTAAAACTCCCTTCTTCTATCCTAAAAGTTGTGTATTAGAAATACTAGCAAACAAATGCAATGCCACTTAATTCTTACAAAGTAAACACAACATAAAGCTCTTTTGCTAAGAAGCTTTTAGTCAGTTTCATCTCACTAATAGAATTCAACCCGTAATAATGTGCCATATCTGGCAAATGTGTTTAAAAATGAAACCAGTGGTTAGTACATGGAAAACTGTGCATGTATTTGAAAAGATGATGGTGCAGAAGTAGAGAATCAATTAATTCTTCACACTTAAACACAAGCTTTACATAATGAAGGAAGGAGGTAACCCTACTCGGTAAGCAAACTTGCATTGAGTCCTCTGCACTGGACAATGTTCCTACTTCATTAATGGAAAATATACAAAGTATTTTAATGATACAGCACAGTGGTTTCAAATGAAGGAGGGGGAAGTGGGTAAAGACCTAGCAATACCTGAGGAAAAAGTTGAAAAACACCTGATGCTTGCTGCAATCTAGTCCATTTTGTAGGTGCTCTTTTCTCCTCAGAAGTATTTAAAGATATAGCTTTAAATAAAGGCACTGTATATCATTTCCGATAGGGATAGTTCACCAATATCTAGAGAAGGGGATGACTTCCATGAAGAGAAATCACCACAACCTTGCTTCCAAAATGGTGGCAGAATTATAATATGGGGTACCCTCCAGCATAGCACTAGTAGGACTACAAACATCACTTGGTTTCTCCAGTGATACCTCTGCAATTTGTGGGGCTACATGACATGTTATTGTCACCAAAGTCTTATCCAACCTCATCTTGAATGTCTGCTGTGTTGGTTTCATGACTACCTCCTTAAGTCTGTTCTTCTACCATTCGTTTTAGCTTGTAATAAGCCTAAACTTTCTTTACTTCAGTCTATTGTTGCTTGTCAGACCATCTTTTAAAATATTATAATACCCTGTTTATTTCCCCCAAGTGGTCTTTTTAGATTATGTACAGCTCCCTCAGTCTTTCATGTCCTCTGATCCTTTTATTATTTTTGTCGCTTTTTGTATTTCTCCTAGTTTTTCATCATTGTTCCTGAATTTTCAGAACCAATAAAGTACACAACAAGTGCACCAAGTATTAGGCCATTTTAGACCTTGATATCTGGTAAAAATTTCAAAACCACTTAAATGATGTGGGTGCTTACACCCTGTGGTCAAAAGCGACAGGCACTTAGAAGCCTAACTCTCATTAAGTCAGTTGACTTTAAATGAGACTTTAGGACTTTGAAAATTTTATCCATTCTCCTAGGCTTATATCTGATCTCTTGACGCTCATTCCTGATACTGACTGTTCAAGCAAAAGATTAGTAGTTATGATAAATTGCAGATATGACAGTCAGTCTTGCACTGTTTCCCAGACAGTTCCAATCTCTCGTGGTCACTCTGCCTGTGTGTTACTATTTTGTGTTTCTCATCAGCAAATTTGATTGCAGTTGAATTGACACCTTCCTTTAGATCTAGAATATAAAAATATTACTCTGCGCTAAAAAACATTGGTCCATGGTACTTATGTTTGAAATATCTTTGTATCTAGGTGCTACAGGAAGGTGGTGGTGATTCACTAGATTACATTTATTCTTCTGATTTAGTGTTGAATCCAACATCCCATGGATGGTGGGAGGAGTACATGTGGTTAGGAATTCCTATTCAATCCTACTTTCCTCGGGCAGGGGGTGGGAGCTACGGACAACTGATTTACTGTCCACGCTGACTTGGAGTATGAAAAAATGTTCCGCGGCTAGTAATTTGTGGTTCCATTGCTAGAAGAGCTCTTTAATTCACTTCTCGCTCAGAATGTGCAGTGACATCACCCGATTTCATCAGCATGGTTGTTACAGGATTCCCGTAATCCTCCTCCACTTCTAGGTATAAATTGTCAGATGTGGAATCCAAACACTATTGATATTCTAATCAGTGTGTTTTGCTCTAGTTCTGTTTCCCCTGTTCTTTAGTTAAAGGAGAAGAGTGAAAAGACTAACTGAATTGTGAGGTTGGTAAATAAGTAGATGGCACTTTTCTCACTCAGTTCCATATTGAACTGATGTCACAGTGCATTGTTGGGATGGCTGTTCTGTTGGAGGCCCCCGTCTGCCAGAAGAGGTATAAAGCCAATGTCTTGAGTGGCACTTAAAATTTAGGTGGCATAGCTATGGTGCTCATAGGCCAACTAAACTTTTGGTGTAGACACAACTAGGCTCATAGAAGCTAGGCTGACAGAAGCATTCTTCTATCACTCAGGAAGGTAGGGTTCAGATCTAGGGCATCAAGGAAAACCCATTTCAGTGCTGTAGGCTCCATCTACACTATGGAGTTATGCCAACGTATCTTCAGGGCCATAGCTATGCTGCATTGTAGTCTCTTTCGCACTAGAGATCCCATGGCACTTTCCCAAGAGTATGGGGTGTCTTGTCAAGACACAGATGTTGAATTACAGCTTGAGCAATTACATTCTGCCTACCTAAAATTCCTACTCCATTTTCAATGATACAGACTATACTGTTATGTGCCAACATTGTCTAGAGAAAAGCAGTGCTACAGCAGCTGTCATTTCAGCCAGCGGCGGCTGCATTTCGGTGTTTGGGTGGAGTAGTCTTAAATATCACGTTTATAACTTTGATTAAATGATCCCGCCTCATCCTAAAATGTTGTTTGAATAGGTCTCAGTATTAAACGCTGAATTATCCCACATGATGTGGTTGTCAACATAGCGATCTTGCTATGAATAGCTACTTCTCTTATTTGGCAACCAATTTCTAATCTATGTTATGGGATTTTTAATGGTATTTTATCCTATAAGATTATTCTGGGCATTGATATTCAAATATACACTACATCTCCTTTATGTCCTAATCATTAGTCACACTGTAGATGATAGTTAGATTGCCAGGAAGTAACTAGATTTTATACGCTGATTCCTGCCTGAATGTATTTCTTGAATAGATGCCTGCCTAATAACCCATCAGTTTCTTGGTTTTTCCTTCGTATTCTTAAAGTTGTGACAAATTAACTTTTTCTTGAAGGTTATTTTCAGAGTTCCTAAAACTTCCTCTGCTGTTTCTTCAGTGCATTTTGTCAGGACCTCCAGATTTAATTTTTTATATAAAATTATATATATATAATTATTTTTGGTGATAACTTCTTTCATCATCTTTGTTTACACCTCCAACTCCTGTATCTAGCAATTTCACTGTTTCCGTCACGGGGTTTTCTGATTTCCTTCCTCTTATCCCTTTTTCATTGAAGCAAAGTACACATTTGGCAAATACTCCATTTGACTTGTGCAGTAATATTGCCATTTTCCAAGTATTTTTATTTGGTTAAATAGTAACATGACCAAGAACAAAATCACCTGGCTATTATTCTCCTCTTTGGTGATCAGATTATGTTTGTCATCAATGTTGAGTGCAGTGACTGAATAACTGGTCAGATATACAGAATCTGGCAGGCAGCTTCCCTTTTAAAACATGTAGGAAGATGAGCAAGGGAAAGTGAAGTCTTGACTGGACGGCTTTCAGTGTACGAAGACAATCCTGCAAATGCTGACTGTAAAGCCCCAATCTCCTGCTGCAATGCAACCTTGGGTACAATAAGTCCTAACTCTGGTACTAATTACATGACAAGTATTCCTGTGGGAAACTTCTCAAGTTGAACTACATCTCAAAACTAGAGTATTTCAGCAAACTTTGTTCCAATTGCCTCCTCAAAGAAGGTTGTCAACAAAATGAGAGTTTATAGAGAGTCTCAATGCTCTGGGTGAGAAATGTTGCATTTAATATGGAAACCATATTCTGTTGTGGAGGACAAAGTGTCTTAAACTGCTAAGCAATCTTGTGCCACTCAAATGTTTTCTATCATGCCATGCATCCCTATTGTGAAGTGACTTGCAATCTGTTCATGCCGTTAGAGTTATCAGACATAAAGAACAGAGAGATGTTGGCTCAGAGCAGGAACATAATTTACTTTTGTACTGTGGGATCTTCGAGGGCAAGTGCTAGTAATACAGGTTTCAGAAAACGGGGGAAAAAGATCCTGTGTAGTGTGTACTAATGGGACAAACATCCAAATAGCTTTACCTGAAATTTTACCGTTTGGGCTGTCTTCCAAAACAACTTTAGATTGATCTTGTTTAGCCACTGGTCCCTATTTGACATTATGGCTACTGACTAGACGCTCTTTCTGAACTGCTTCTGAAGTTTGTTGCGCACAGAAAAGAGGCCTGAGATGGAACTCCACTTATATGTTGAAACAACTCATACAAACACGGTGTGCCTGTCAAGGAATCAAAATCCACATCCCCAGTCACTTTACAGTGGGATATTGCTAATGGGAATTGGTACACTGGAACCACTGTTTTGGTAGAATCATAGAATATCAGGACTGGAAGGGACCTCAGGAGGTATCTAGTCCAACTCCCTGCTCAAAGCAGGACCAATCCTCAACTAAATCATCCCACCCAGGGCTTTGTCAAGCTTGACCTTAAAAATCTCTAAAGAAGGAGATTCCACTATCTCCCTAGGTAACCCATTCTAGTGCTTCACTGCCCTCCTAGTGAAAAAGTTTTTCCTAATATCCAACCTAAACCTTCCCCACTGCAACTTGAGACCATTGCTACTTGTTCTGTCATCTGGTACCACTGAGAATAGTCGAGATCCATCCTCTCTGGAACCCCCTTTCAGGTAGTTGAAAGCAGCTCTCAAATCCCCGCCCTCAGTCTTCTCTTCTGTGGACTAAATAATCCCACTTCCCTCAGCCTCTCCTCATAAGTCATGTGCTCCAGCCCCCTAATCATTTTTGTTGCCCTTCTCTGGACTCTTCTCAATTTTTCCACATCTTTTTTGTAGTGGGGGCCACAAAACTGGACACAGTACTCCAGATGAGGCCTCACGAATGTTGCATAGAGGGGAACAATCACGTCCTTCGGTCTGCTGGCAATGCCTCTACTTATGCAGCCCAAAATGCCATTAGCCTTCTTGGCAGCAAGGGCACATTGTTGACTCATGTCCGGCTTCTCGTCCACTGTAACCCCTAGGTCCTTTTCTGCAGAACTGCTGCCTAGCCATTCGGTCCCTGGTCTGTAGCAGTGCATAGGATTCTTCCGTCCTAAGCGCAGGATGCTGCACTTGTCCTTGTTGAACCGCATCAAATTTCTTTTGGCCCAGTCCTCTAATTTGTCTAAGTCCCTCTGTATCCTATCCCTACCCTCCAGCGTATCTACCACTCCTCCCAGTTTAGTGTCATCTGCAAACTTGCTGAGGGTACTAGGTATGTCTTTAAAAATAGACCTATGCTTAAATCAGTGATGTACACAAGGGTCTTCCAAGGTGTACATATCTCATCTAGATCAGTCTCTCAACCTGGGGGTTGTGAGACAGGTTTAGAATGGTTGCAACTGCAGGGCCCTCGTTAGCAAGCAGGGCAATTGCCTCAGAGGGCCCTGCGAAGCGAAGATAATATGCTTAACCCCCGAGCAATGAGGCATAGGCTCCAGACAAGGCTTGCAAGTGAAAAACTGGCTCAAGTATCACACTATGATATAAATACAATATTTATATTCCAATCAATTGTATTCCATGGTAAAAACGGGAAAGTCAGGAATTTGTCAATAACAGCGGTACTGTGACACTTTTGTAGTTTTATGTCTGATTTCGTAAGCAAGCAGTTTTTAAGTGAGGTGAAACTTGGGAGTACGGAAGACAAATCAGACTTTTGGCAGGGGGACAGTCGTCTGGAAAGGTTGAGAGCCACTGCACGAAGTTGTTGACAAAAGCATAAATACTACGAAGGCAGAAGTACTGAATTTTGTCTCCTTGTGGTTCCAGCCGTAACTAATTCTAAAGTCAGGCCGTTTCTCATGCCAGATATGGGCATCTAAGTATTATCCTATCAGCTCAGATGTCATCTCTCAATGCCAGAGAAGCCAACAAATCAAAGCTTTGCTGAACAAATCTTTATAAAGCACGCAAATATCTATGAATTCAAAGCAAGAACTAAATACTTCCCTTTATCTAATCTATCCATCCACGGATACGAAATTAAAGGAACTGAAGTTTCCTCAACTGTAATGAATGTGATGGCAAAGTATGTAATAGAGCTGTACAGTCCATATTCCAGCAATCAAATAGTAGGGTGGAAGCCCTCCATAATTATACCAAATCTTGCTGTGATTGCAAGATCACTTTTAGAAGTTCTGCCAAACAGTATTTCTACCAACAGGCAGTTTGTAGAATATCAGGGTTGGAAGGGACAAAGGGCACTCTGTGCAAAAAGAACTGAAACAGAGGAGACTCAGAAATGAGGTTCCGGATTCTCACTGTGCCACTTTTCCTATTTAATACCCATGACAAGAGGAAGAATCTCTCAAATGGTGCGCAGGTAATGACCACGGTAAGGTTGTTTAACGCTACCATAGTCATTACCTACCCACCGTTCTAGAGCCAATGTTGTGAAATCTCATGACCATCAGCTGACAGGACCTATGTCTTAGCAGTACAGTGCCCTCAAACCCTCCTGGGGCATTAGATCATTACTAAGTCAGATCATTTTGTGCTAGTTTCTGGATCATTCTTACTACTTCTACAGCACCCAGGAGTACTTCTGGGCTCCCAAAGCGACCTTGGCTCAGTTTCTGAGATGGCAACAGAAGCCTACATGTCTGTGGTATGCAATATGGTGCCATGTGTCCTAGCAGGCTGGGAAAATATAGTGCAACCATTTTATTTAATTGCTTTGGGGAAGGCAGTCTGTAAAATAATAGCCTTGAAACCTTTTTGACCAGTTTTGTAGTCTTTCCACGGATATGTTTGACAATCAAATTTAGTAAAAGTTTTCTATCCTGAATACAAACATTTAGTCAAGACTAGATTGTGTTGCTCATTTAAATGTTTCCCAAACTTGTTCTCTGGAAAGTCTGGTAACTTCAGTCTTTTTATCTATAGCCATGGTAACCATCACACAAATGTGATAAAGTAAGGTTCCTGAGTTTTGAATGTGAACCAGATGATGTAGAGCTTTGCTCTGTAGTTAAGTGAAATCTGCAGTAAGGAGATTGCCAAAAAGCAACTACTTTCCAGACTTAAAGGGAAGGGGGAGGGAGGGGTAATCTCTAGTTCAGTGGCTCAGTCATGGATCTGCGGGCCCCAGAGTGAGCCTTGAGCAGGTTTCAAGGGGGCCTCCAAGCAGGGCCAGCATTAGAGACACTGGGGCGCAGGGCAGAAAGCCGAATCCCCACCATATGGGGCTGAAGCCTGGGACCCTGAGATCTTCCACCCAGGGCTGAAGCTGAAGCCTGAGCAATGTAGCTTCGTGGGGACCCCTGTGGTATGGGGCCCTGGGCAACTGCCTTGCTGCCCCCTAACGCCGGCCCTGGCTTTTATATACAGAAAACCGGTTCTTGTGGCCCAGGTGGGCTGTGGAGTTTTTATAGCATGTTGTGGGGGTGGAGGGAGCTCAGAAAGAACAAGGTTGAGAACCCCCATGCTAGTTGAGGATTGGGTCCTGAAGGAAACATGTTTTTGCTGGTGCCTTGGGTGTTCCCTTGTATTTAATAGATTAGAGGTATCTGGCTTATTAATATCACCCATTGACAAACCAGCTCTGGGGAACGGTGCTACTTAGTTGCAAATACTGTGTATTATGAAGACACGTTATGGGTAGTTCTGGCATATGAACAACCAGTTTCAATGTACTAAGTACTGTATTTACACTGGAATCGCTTTACCACTGTCACATTTTTTAACTACGTTGGGGGGAAGAATAACTTAGTTTTTTTTAAAAAAAAAAAAAAAAAAAGATGCAATATAGGGTTAGTGAAGTTATGGGCTTTCATGTGCTGTTTAAAAATGAGCTAGTTTGCAGCATGTGGCATGAGAGATTAAATTTAAAGGCACTATTCAGCTGAAATTCTGCGCCTCCCACTACACCCTGTATTCTGAATGCACAGTTGACTCAGTTGAGAAACAGGTCCACCAGCTTTGAGGGGAGAAATAATTCCCCACTAGGCAGTTGTAGGGCCGTGTGGGGATGAAGAGCTTATGTGAGTCAGCATCTTGCTCAATTATAGCTGCATTGCAACTCTCTCTGTTGGGTCTAAGCTTTTCCGCGGCTCCAGCTTTTTGAATTGCTGCAACTGTGAGCTTGCAGTAACTCCTCGTCAGGAGAATGACAAAGTTTGTTGGAGTGGGGACTTTCCCACCTCTGCAGGTTTTTTGGGCTGCAATGGGGAGCAGGGGGAGGAAGGAACCAGCTGCTTCTCCTGCACAAGCTCTGTTTTTGGAGGTGTCCATCTAAAGTTGGTTGTCGTGCTCTCTCTGAAATGTCTTCCAGGGCTGACAAAGCTTCCTGTGTTAGAATGTGGTATCCTGCTGTCATCCCAAGAGTTATTACTGCTGAGCTGGGTGGAGTCTGTGTGACTCTGTAAGAAAGGGAACAGGTTTGGGCAGGCACATACCAACAACACTGATGTATAATGTCAGTTTCTTGGGTGGGAGTGGAGGTACCTTGGGTTGTGTTTGTGCTGCCTAAGCCTTGTAGGGTGGCCCAGCTGCTACAGAAGTGATGGGAGGCTGGATAAAGCCCTGAAAGTTCTCACCTATAGTTGTCGTCATTCTTAGTTCTCATTAAGTTTATTACATTTCTTTATTGTATGGGAAAAAAAATCTGTTGTTGGCCTCAAACTCTTCAACTTGGAGCTCTGTTAACCGCCACTTGAATTCGGCGGGTCTGATTTTCCATTCCGAGGAGCAGTATCTCTTTACCTGCAAGCAAATGGGGATTAAAGGGCCCTCTCAGGTGGGAGAGGTAACTATTCCTCTTCCTCTCCCGCCACCCACCGTATAGCCACCAGCAGCCCCACCACCTCAACGTTGCTCAAAAGCAGAACTGTACAAAAATCAGTCATTTAGAAACTAGAATCCCACAGTCTGTTCCTCCAGGGGTTTCAGACACGTAACTAGAATGACTAGGCATTCAAGACCTAACGTAAAGAAGAGTAGCTAGTAAACCTAACCAGTGCCTCCCAGATTCCACTTTGCTGCTTCAACAATGGTGATAGGTTTTTCCCAATTATTCTCAATTGTGTTTTTGTCTCTCCCTACTTGCCTCGTTAAATTCATAGGCAACTGTTCCTGAACCTCCACAGCAGGAGGGATTTTGAAATTTGAGCAGGTACTTTTTGGAGTTGGTTGAATGAGAAATTTGGGATTTATTCCTACAAACAGAGCTTGCTCACATTGTAAAAACTAATTTGCTTGGATTCAGTATTACTTCAGGGTTTCTGTTTCTAGTGGAGTTTTAGAATTCTGCGTGTGTGTAAGTTTCTGCTCTGGCTAGTATATCAGACTCAGACAGAGCTAACTGATCAATTCTGTTGCATCCTGACTCCAAATTCTCTATTTTTGTCAGAACAGCCTTTCCAAGATCGTTTTTGACAGATTGGCTTTCAAACATGGTAACGTTCTATACTTAAACTGGAGGCTACAGGGCTTAATAAAAATGCAGTTGTGGATTATGTCTATTGGATTTTTTTACATTGCTATTACAGACTGTAATATTAGAATCAAAATAATTAGTCAAAGTGGAGAATATTGATTGATACCTTGCACTTGATTAAATGTAAAACAGTTGGTCTTAATTTAGTAGCATGTAGGAGATACTGAATCTTTTTTAATCAACTTGAGTGGAAAATCTGTGTTTTCAAGTCTACTCCTGGTTCCTACCAATTGATGGTAGCCAATTTAAAAAACAAACTGGAGGTTAAAAGATACTGCAGTTGGCTATCTTGGAATAATGGTCTCACTCCTGCAGCCACTGACGGCACTGGGAGCTTTATTAGGGACTCAAACAGGAGCAAGATTGGATTTTAAGTCTTTGTTTTACATGCTTAAGACAGAAAGGCGACTTGCCTTGTGCTCTGTCTTGTGCTCCTGTGTGTCATATATAATTTAGAAATACACTGCTCAGTTTGTAATACTAGCGCCTCTGTGGCGATTGCCATTTGTTTGGGTTTTTTTCCATGGCGGGTTAGTCATTTTGGAATGTATAATATTCAACCCTGTGCTGGAATTGTTTACATGCAAAGAGATTACGTGTTTGATTTTTGTAATCTGCAATGTGCAATTTTGTACATGCATTTTAAACTAAAAGAAGCGTTTATAAGGAAGATACGGTCTGTCCAGGACTTGGCCATGAGTATTATTTCTTTGATATAAATATCTGAAAAAATAAAATTTCTTTATATTCATCTTTGTGTTATGTTATTTTGAAAATTCAGAAACTTGGACTATTGACAGTTAAATTGTTTAAACACATTTGGCATTACCTATATAGTCAGTATTCCTAACACAAAAGCCTAGCCTGATCTTTTGTATTAAATATGTTGCTCCCCTGCTTGGTACTTTCTAGTTGTTCCTCCTTCCAGAGCTGGCCACTTATTTTGTTCTTCGTCTCCAAGTTAGTTATGGTTGGAAAAAGTCATGTGTAAAAAGGTTGTGGAATTCTGTCTCTCTCTGAACGCTCAATTCACAAGTCAAAATGTGAGTCTTCTGGAAAAGCTCCAGCCCTTATTTAACTTGATTGTTCTGTCTCGTACCACTAGCTTGGAATCTGAACAAGTTTAGAAATTCAGTCTCAGACTAGTGCTAAGAATAGCTGACTGGAATCCAGCTCACTATTAAGGTTTGTATTGTGTCAGAGCTGACTAGAAAAAACTTGTTTTATCACAGACTAGTTTGACCTGAAGGTGACCATGGAGCAGATCTGTTGAATAAAGCACGTTTATTTTTTCCTCCATAGTCACTCTGACCATTAACTTCAATTTAATACTGGGTGGAATGTAATAGTTTAGAAGTGTCCCACTGCACAGTACATTTGCCAAATAGGAGAGCTGGGCACAACCATTTTCCCACCCTCCGAAAAGCTGAGATTTCAGAAAAATTCCCAGTGTGCATTGAGGTGAAAGAGACACAGACCAACCCACCATGGGTTAGAGCTCTCGCCTGGGATGTAGGGAATCTTTGTTCCAGTCCCTGCTTTGCCTTGTTGGAAAGAGGGCCTTGAAGCTAAAGTTTCCCATTCCCAGGAGGGGTTCTACCCACCAGGCTTGACTAATTCAGGGAGATTTTTTTCTCTCTGGTTTTGACCAGAAATTCCACTTTGGACCTGAAAACTTCCCATGAAAAGTTTTTCATTCAGCTAATCTGCATTTTCTGATTTAAAAAAAAAAAAGTTTTGAAAACTTCCCAGCCAGCTCTGCCCAGTAGTGACCAGCTATAGTAATATAGGGCCCAGTCACTCAACCCTTTCTTCAGTTCTTTGGGTACTAGTGAGAAGCACTTGGAGAGAGCCCAGTCCTTGCTCTCTAGAAGGCTGGTCAATTAAGACAGACATAAGACCCATTTGGAGAACTTCCTAACCAACCCCACCCTACTGCCAGACTTCCCCCTGGAATTAAGATGGTAGGAGAATAATAAAATGTCAAAGCAGTTAAGAATGCTAATGACATCTTTAAAGCAAATATAGATGCCTCAAGTATTGGGACGTTATCCTCTCAGGTCCCTGGAGGATTACCAACAAACATTCACACATGCGTGTAACTGAACAAAGATCTTCAGTAGGTCTGCCAGAGAAAGTGTTAATACTCTCCACATACTGATCTCTCACATGGGTATGAACTTTAAGAACTATTGTGTGTCAAAGTTGCAGAGTCGAGCACTCTAAAGTTAGAAAATGCCACAATTAAGGTTAAGTGCAACTTTCATTCAGTCCTCTTGTGCATCTGTGTTAGGATAGTCTTTAATGACACGATCAAGCTTTTTCCCCCTACAGGACCCTTGCCCTGGGCAGCCTTAATTGTGGGATTTCCTAAACTGAATGCTTTACTTTGCAACCTTCAGCTCATTTGAAAGTGGCGATGTACAACAAAAATGAAGGAACAGCCATTCCATCATAGAGAACCATGTTGATCCCCTAAGGTGGGTTCAGACCTTTAGATCTATAGCACACACGTTTGCCACTTAAGATGGCTACCAATTATGCAGTTATCTTCTCTGCAAACCTGCCACAGGAGTGTGGGGTGAGGGGAGCTTTAAAACTGGCAAAGTATATTAGCTGACCACAGAGGAATGTAGACACAGTATTCCCAGCTTTAATTCCAGGCTCTGGAGGGAAGTGGTTAATTTCCTGCCCCTCGCCTGTTTGTCCCCCGATTGACACCAGCTCCTGGTCCCTTCCCCTTCTCCTGCCCCTCACCCTCTTGTAGCTGCAGTCCCTGCTCTCCCTGCCTTCTCCCAAACACGCACCCCTCCCTGCTTTGCACTCCAGCATGGCTGCTCCTTCCTCGCTGCCAGGACACCAGCAGACAGTCTCCTTGCTGTCAAGTCTGGTGCCCAGCACCATAGCACCCCCCAGGGTGGCTCAAAGCAATAATTGCATTGAACGCTCTTCTCAATCCAGTGATGGAGCATGCTCGGCATCAATGGAGTATCCAGAGAATTTAGCTTCAGAACATGTCTATTGAACATGTGTGGATTGAGGGGTTTTGGGGCAACTTATAACTTAATCAAATTTGGGCCATTTTTCACAGGGATGCCAAAAAGCACATCCCTAACACCACAAGTCCCTGCTCTAAAGCATGGGGGCCCAAGACTTAACAAGCAAAATGTATCCCTAAGCTTGTTTCAAACAACAGCTCAACCCTTTTAGCTACAACTTTATCCAGAAATTCAGCCTGAAGGAGGCACGTGCCATGGGAAATGTCTGCTCGAATGGTTGAAGTTTTGCAAAGTTATAAGCAACTGAAGGCAGAGTCTAATTCAAAATGTTGGGCAACCTTACCTATAGGTGTTGCTACCAGTTGCACCTATAATGGGGGAGTATACATATAGGTGTACTATACAGCTACCATGACAGGTTATTAGAAGGCATTTAGCTGTGAAGAGTAATTGTCCTCTGGGCAAACTAAGGTTTATCTACATATGGCTCTTCAGATCTGTCCCATTCTCTCTGCCAACTCCCATGAACAATGTTTACTTTTGAGGGTTGACTGCCTGTCCCAATGGATGTCCAATGGCTCTTGTTGCGCACCTTCAGAGTCTCTTCAATCCCCAAGGCTCGTGTCAGTGGTCACACAGGTTTCGCATCAGATCTCTCTCTGGAAGGGTGACAGCCCGCACGTTCTTCTTGGCCCAGTTCACATCATGGTGGGTGGTTCCCTTCCCATTCCTGCCCTGAACTAGAGATCGGTTCCTAAAGAACAGACATTTCCCCTGCTTCAGCCTCTATTAAAAATGCCTCTTTTCTCCTCCCGGTGAGTCAATCCCATAGTACCAAGCTGAGCCTTCTCCCTTACCTGTGCTCCTGGTTGATTCCCAACATCTGGGCCACAACTTTGAGAAACAGCAGTGGGTGCTAGCACCCATTTGTAAAACAGGGTGGCCAGCTCGTCTGAGAGTAGCATTTCATTAATGTGCAACATGAGGCTAGTGCTTAGTCAGCTTTCTTAGGTACATTTCATAGAGCTGTTGCTTTCCCTGTGTGGGGGAATAGAGGATGGTGAAAGGAATTCCCCCGACCTCGATACTATTCCCACTATGTGAACGGATCTGTCTTCTGCTCAGGGAGTGTTGGGTGACAGGTTAGCTGAGGAGCAGGTGGCTGTTGTGGAATGGTGCACTGAGTCTGCCAATAGGTCAGTAGCACGAGAGAAACTGATTAGTTCCCTACTTGAGGATGTGTATAAAGCCTGTTTTGAGGAGCATTACCTGTGTCCTGGCTGAGGTGAGTTACCTTCCTGCCAGTAGCTATTGGGAGGAAAAAAGATACCTTGAAACTAAACTGCCAGCCATGGTAATAATTACTTTTTTTTAAAAAAAATAGCTTCTCTGTACCACAAGGTGGTGTCCAGTATATGATGCTGAAGCTGTAACAATGTTCTCCAGGCCGTACACGCACCAGGTGGGGAACAGGGGAAGTACACAAGTCTCATCAAGAGATCAGACCCACGTGAGACAAACTGCTGAAATTCTTATTTTCCCCTTCCTCAAAGTTAGCAAATCTTAAAATGTCAGTCCCAGAAGGACGAGGGCAAAGACAAGACTTTTTTCTGCGGATGGATTGCCACTCTAAATTCAGGAACGTGTCAGCCCTTTGTGGGGGGATTCCCCCATATCAAATCTGGCCGGTCCTGATTAGTACCAGACTCCGGGTCACAAGGATCACATCTCAGTGCCGGAGACCTCCCCCGCTGAGCGTGCCACCCCGTTGCTAAAAATCAGAGGCTGGGACTGAACGTTGACAGAAAACGGGGGCTATCCAGTCATAACAGTTACCAGCAGTTCTGGGAAGGGATATAAAAGCTTCAGAGCTCAGCCATTCTCCTGATCAGAGAGCAAGATGAAGCCATGGTGAAGAGTAGATTATCCCATGGCTGGCTGCTGTCAGAGGCCACATAGTGGACTACATGGACCAATGCTCTGATCTGCTCTGGCAGTTCGAATGGCCACAGAACAACATGATTACGAGGGCTACAAAGAGTGAGAAATCTCTTAACGCTAAGCATGGCCCTGGCCAGCCAGACCTTGCTGCACTTGATCTTTAGAAAAAAGCTGCTCTCGGTTACTTTCTGTCGCATTTGTCACATAGGCACCGAAAGGATATTAAATGCTCATTGGTAGATGACTTTACATCCTGCATAACTGTCTTTTACTCAAACTTGAGCAAATAGGGTTACAAATAGAACTGGCAGTAAAATGAAACATGACTACTTGCAACCTACAAAGCCCTGGCTGTTGCCACAAGCCCCCATTGGGCTGTGTGAGGATGGTTGAGAGCAGTACCCCAAAAGCTGAGGATGGGGGGAAGGAGCTACTTCCACACACCAGCTCCTCCTCCCCTCCAGCCTCTAGTAACACATGTTGATAAAGAGATGCAAACCCAATAATGTGCATTTCATTGTAACACAATTGTAAATATTAACTTGCTGTCTCCCTTGGGTTGTTTCTTCTCCCTTCTCTTTCCCCCACCCTCCTTTTATTCTGTTTTTTCTTTCCTTCACTCCCTCCCACTCCCTCCTGCTGCGATCTGCAACGCACCATTCTCCTGACCCTAACATGGCTCCCCCATCTGCTCCCTCCCACTGCAACTGGCTCCCTCCCCAACTGGTGTGTCTTCCTTACCTGGTAGCAGGCTCCCCTTCTTTACCCTCCAGCTCTATCTCCCATTGTCCACACCCCTCTGCTCTCCCCTTTGCCGAGTCCAGGATCCCAAAACACGGGGTGGGGGGGCAGAAAAGGGGGACTTGCCAGCCTCATAGCAAATTTGTTTATCCCCCTTTTTTTTTTAATTATAATTTTAAAATGACCATGAACCCTAGATACCTGATTATAGTAAATCAGTTACAGATTGAAGGGTCAGGTTCACCAGTAAGACTCTGCTAGCTAGACCTACTCCAGTAATGTAAAGCAGGTGTAAACCTAGCCTAGCTGTTCAACGCATCCTCGCCCCTCTACATTGCCCAAGTGTGGGATAAAGCAGCCCGAGCATACTGGTGAATGTGGCCGCTAAAATTTGGTTTTAAAATCATTTAAGGCCAATGCTACAGCTGGTCAACTCACAGAAGAGATCACCCGGAAACACTTGTTTAGTGTTTGGGTATGAAATTTTTCATAGGTACAAAACACTATGGATGTTCCCACACAGAAAGCTACATTCAGCTGGATCTAAATTGGAGAGTCTATAGCAATCGTTTAAGGGGAAAAGCACATACTATGAGAGAGTTGTAATTGTCCCCAGAACATGCACTGCAAATCCAGGCATTTCAGAATGAAGGTTACATTTAAGAAATCCAGCTGGATTACGATATGGACATTCACAGTTGGGGCACTTAAACTACCTTCACTCTGCTCTGTGACAGTGCCAGACAATAACCATATTACAACATTTTGGTGTTTGTGGTCCTTGAGTAAACTATATATTTTGAAAAGATAAATGAGAAGTCTTCATTTATCTTCACAGCATTAGTCCAGGGAACAAGATGGAGATGTTAAGTCCAGCCACGGCCTGGTTGGGCTGCTCTCGTGAGACCTAAAATCCTCTCAAGCCCTCAGGTTTTGGTGCGAGTATGTGGCAGCCATTACTTTGAAATCTTTGCCTTGCCAAACACAGCCAAGATTATTGCTGGACTGCAGAGGGGAACGCAGGTTTGCCGGTCTGACAGAACGCCGGCTGGGAACTCCAGCAAGTAGCTCTGCAGGAGAGATCCCTAACTCCACAGCTGCTGATGGACAATAAAACTGCTTCTTAAATGGTTCTTGTGTCTTGTTTGTGTCCCTTCTCCCAGTGACTCACGCCACGCTTCTCCCGAAAGCGTAAAGGTGTTGAAAGGACTCAGTGTGTAAACAAGGCAAATGTGACTCACTTTCATTTCCAAAACAAGAAGGTAAGAGGCGGGACCCACTCCCAATGGCAAACCCAAAGGTTTTGGGATGGCAGAAGAGCACAAGGTGTGCACGAAACCTACCCTGAGCTCAATGAAATAGCCAGCGTAGTTTTTAACTAGGTCTGGTTTATGACACATGTATGAGGTGTGGGTACTGCAAGAATCTTGAAATGGGCTGGGAACTCACTAATAAGGGCATTGGAGGAATTTGCCTGGACATGAACTGATGATCTTTGTCTTTTAGTTACAGGATGCAGAGCAGTGAAGGTCTGCCTTAAGCAGCGCTGAAGGGGTAAATAAATATGCAGCTCTCTTTGGCTGAAATCCTGCACAGATCTTTATCCTCTACTTTTAACATGCAATTCCATAAATACTCCTTTCCAGCTGGAACCCTTCTGATATTCTTAGTCACTGACCTGCCCCAAAGGAGACGGGCTGGAAAGAGAGATGATTGACTTGTAGTAACACACTTCACTTAAACACATGCTGGCTCTGCTTAATTAAATCATGTAGCTTAATCCTCTGCTTGCAGCACTCCACCCACACACTTTGCCAGCAACCCTGTGAGAGGCAGGGCCTGCCCTTGCAAACACTTCCCCCTTCTTAATATAGCTGGATCGGCGCCTTCATGGAGGCTGAGGTCAAACTCCTGCCCAGGGGCTCTTGCCTGATGTTTACCGCTGGGTGCTGATGCCCGGCCCAGAGTCCTTTGCAGCCCCAGTGCTGGTTTTCCCCAAAGAGGGAAAACCCTGTTCCTAGTGAAGTCTTTTCACTGAAAGCAGCATCCCATCCATGTAGCTGGAGCATAGTTTTTTGCTCCCTAATCAGTGCCATTCTCTGAAAACACACAAAGAACGGGGACCTGTCTTCAGCGAAAAGGGAAAAAATTCATTTTCATTGGCTACTAGCAGCGCCTGAAGCCCCGGGAAGTTGGACTGAAGCAAGGTAGAGTTTCCATTCAGTGATGTATCTACACAGAGACTCACTATAAGCAGGTTCCGGTGTCTCCTAGCTTAGTGCTGTATTTCATGCTGGTTACTTGGTGGAATTTTTTCAGACAAGGCTGCACTTACTAGAAAAAGAAAATACCAAATCTCTGCCAGCCAGACGTACCTCACAACCTAGCCAGGGCAAATGGCTTAACCATCGCCCACCCCTTACCGCCCTCACACCCCCCCACCTTTGCAAAGACTGCTAGAGGTAAGAAGATGAACCAAATATACAGCCAGCCGGGTCTGTAGCTTTATTTCCACCTCAGGATGAGAATGAGATAAGCACCATATTCAAGGTACTAAATGTGCAAACAGGCATGAGGTAGCGTCTGGGACCACAGGACAAATATTTGTCTGCCACACACTTTGGCAGATCACCGAAAGGCAGCCAAACAAGGGTGGAGAAGGAGTCCAGAGACAAGGTGCAGCCTGTTTGCTCATCCCAGCGGAGAGAATTAACCCAGTACTGTAAGAGTCCTTTGCTAGAAGGAATTCTGACTGTACCAACCCACTTAGATAATTCAAGCCCTAGGCGCAGGCCTGCTGGGTGATGTACTACTTGTGTGCAAGTCCCCCTACGAATACAAGGGACCGTCTCACAGCAGGTATCCTTCCGCCATCTGCCTATGATCAACATTCTTGGGAAGACACAGAATTTTGTGAGATGGAAGAAGCTTCCTTGCTTCTCCTCATCCCCTTCCTGACGCTACACAAACAGCACGTTGCCGAGTGATGGATTGTGACGTCAGATATAAGTCATGCTCCCCCTTCTCTCCTAATCCCCCAAATCAGCTGTTTGCACAGTGCAGTCTTATTGGTTGGGATGAAGCATGTCAGTGCATTCATGTGCTTAAGGTGACAGTGTTAGACCAGTGGGTCTCTGTACTTCCCCATCTTGTCTAGCTGGAAACAGGAACGTACCATTTAGTGGTTCAGGAGGGACAGGCAGGTTGCAGCCCGCAGGATGAGAACCCCTTTATTAGATGGAACAAGTCAGACATAGCGTCACATTAGAGGGGCACAGACAAAGTGAAAAGGCAACTTATGTTCTTGTCCCTTTGCTGAGTGGTAGCAGAACTGGGGGCCTTGCATGTCAGGTTCCCATTTGGAGCAGAAATCCAGGATGTGGACTCCGGTATTTTCTTAGTGTAATTTGTCCATTTATGAACGGTACACACATGCTGTGTCCTAGAACAGGGGTGGTGACAAAGAGCATGCATGTATCTCCCTCTTACAGAAATCTCAGGTTAGGCACTGCTGCCCTGTCTGCAGAAGCAACTGCTTTGTGCCTCTGTCTCTTTCCAGGGCCTCATGCAAATCTCACTGCGTAAACCCTGCCTCTTCCTCCCTCAGCCCCTGCACTTTTCAGCTGGGAATACTCTAACCCAAGGCTGAGGCTATATGGCTTGGCTAGATAATCCTGAGTCTCTGGCAGCGATTTAAAGGGCCGGAGCTCTGGGGTAAGAGCCGCTGCTACCTCAGGCCTCCGGCAGCGATTTAAAGGGCCGAAGCCCTCGGCCCTTTAAATCGTCACCAGAGCCCCAGGGCTCTGGCTGCTGTCAAAGTGGCCAGGAGCCGTGGGTCCTTCTAAATTGCCCGGCCCCAGGGAAGCTGCCTCCTGCCGGTATGGCTCTTACCAGTATGCCAGACCGGACTGGCTGACTTTCACCTCTGCCTGTTGTAAAACTAGACAAGTATCTAGATGAGTTGATGAACCCCTTGGAAGACTTGTGCATACCCCTGGTTGAGAACCACTGCCTGAGTCCACCAGCTCTGATCCTTTAAACTACTCACTCTAGTTGCGAGAGGCTGAGCTGGGAGCTGAGGACCAAGCCAGCTCCCGAGTCCACATATTTCAGGTAAATTCAGTCCAGCTCCTTCTCAGCTATTCTGTAAGGTGACTTCCAAAGGCATTCACAGAATGGCACCTGTCTCTTTTTGCTGACTTATGTTTCGTAAAGAAAGCCTGAAATCATTTCAACCTCACTTAAGTTTTACTTTAGGGCTTGTCTACATATGGGGTTACTCAGGAATAGCTACTGTGCTTTAAATTCACACCCACTGAATCCAAATTAATTTTTGACTATGGACAAGCCCTTAGAAATACTGGATAAGGAATGTAAATCGTGTCTCATTTTGTTTTGTTGGAGGGGCCAGAGATGCATATTGAGCTCTACAATCTGAAGGGAAAGACACAGCTATTGAACCTTTAAGAAAAGCTTCATTTTTCCATTGTGTTAGTTAAGCCTTGGTGTTAAATCAATATTAGCAAAAATCAGAGACTTAAGCACCATCCCTCAATATCCCTTCTCCAGATTTTTTTTCCAGGCTCTTGTGAGGTTTCCATTTCACTAATTCTCCAGCCACCTAAGGACTTGTCAGCAGTGGGTAATTCGTTAGTGCAGACAAGAGGTGCCAGCATAGGGTATAGCTGAACACATGTAAGCTGCAAATAGTGTAGGCAAGGATGAATCATGTTGGCACAGTTTCAGAAACTGGGATTAAAACTGGAACAGGTTTTACCTAAGTTTCCTTAAACAGCACTGAGCATGGTTTGTCCTTGTCTACCCTTGCAGAGGAACTGTGTATGGGTAACTTTTTCATTATGTGAATCAGGCGAGAGAGTCTTTTGCCAGACCCAGAATTTCAAATGTAAAGAAAAAGCAGAACCTATGCACTTTTCTTCTTTAACCCCCTCAGTCCTTCTGTGGCTACAAAATGAAGGCGCAACACAGGACAGAAGCCTCAGCTTTCTCCCCGCTCCCAGCCACCAGGTTGTCTTAAGCACTAAGGCCAGACTACAAGGACATGCGCCAATTTCCTTTGGAAGCACTGACACGAACACTACTCCGGGCAGCGCGTCAAAGGAAAAGGCCCCGTTAGTGCACCTGAACAATATTTAGTCCTCCTAACTGAACTGGGCAGAGCTCTGCATGTCTTTCCTAAGATATTTACTTTTAAGGACCCTGGCTGCCCTCCAAAGAGGTCACTTGGAGGTGAGGAGGGAAGAGAGAGGATAAAAGGCAGCTGACTTGGCGGGAGAAGAGAAGTAGCAGCCCTTTGGAGGTCCCCCATGAATTTGCTGCCGTTTGTGGCCTGCTGGCTTCTTTCAATTCTCACTCTCTTCTATAAAGTCGGCTTGAGGATTTACTCCATGGTAAGTCACCCCTCACCCCGGCGGATTGCTGCGAAATTGCTGATTTCATCCTTCCACTGTGAAAGTCCAGAGTTAGACGCCAGCTCAGGCCGGGCAAGGGCCAGGTCCTGAGCCAGGCCAGGGCTACAACACAGGCTCTTGAGGCCTTTATGGGACAACTGTCACTGCACCAATGGGGCGTATTAGTAGCCTACAATTGGCACCCTGCCCTACCATGGCTTGTTAGAGTAGCACTGTCATCACCCATCCCAACATTAGGTAGCCCTTCAATCCATGGTGCCCCCAAATTGTAATTCTCATGCCCGGGCTGTGAAAAGCCCTGCTTGCCTCCCACCGGGCCCAAACCCCTTGGGTCCCTTCCACCACCTGTGGGGAGGCTGGACTTAACCCCAGAAATCAACACACACCGCTGTAGACTGGTGATTTCACTTGAACAGACACAAAACCTCAGATAGTGCCAGGGACGATTCAGGGGCCCCTCTGGGGATTCATGGCTGGATTCCCAGTCACAGGACACGTGTATGGAGTGACCTGACCAAGAGCCCACAGAGCTCCCAGGCCCTGAGTCCCAAAGCCCCTCCCCCACTCCTTGCATTAAGCAGTAGTGGCTAGGTGGGCTGCAAGCTGGGAGTGGTGATTCCCACTCTTGGCTCCATCTCCAGGTCCTGGCGGTAACTGCCCATGCCCCCCCCCCCCCCGCTCCCTGGCCTTCCCGAGCCCCAAGCTTGGGCCGCACTCCAAGCTGTTTCTCACGGTAGCACCAAGAGGTGTCCTCTGGAGTGACATTCCCTTCCTCCAATGGGAGGCAGGCTGGCAGCAGGTAGCCAGGTTGGGATCTCCTCCCAGGCTTCTGGGGACCACTCTCCTTTCTGTCCCAACCCTTATGAATCAGGGCTTGCAGGGGGTAGGGCGACCTCCAGGGGCATGTGAGTTGGGGCTTCCCGCCAGCCATTTCCTAAATGGAGCAAAACATCATATTTTGTGATGTGGGACACAGGCTTCCCGCGGGTTCAGAGGGACACTTGGGTGTCTCCCTAATACCACACCCAGATGCATCCTTCAGTCTATAGCAGTGTTTCTAAACAGCGGGTGTGTGGAGGATGAAGGAGGGAAAACAGACAGGCCTCTCAATTGTTCCCCAGACCCTCAGCTTTCAGCAAATTAAAAAAGGAAATTTGTAGCTGATAAGGTTGCAAAGAAAAGCTTGAAAACAGAACTTGAGTGTAACCACATCTGCCTGACTTTGCAGAGAGCCTGAAACAAGAGCTGAGACACAAATTGCCCCTGTGCGTCTCAGTGGTGATTAAGTATCAACCCTGTTAACTATTTCCCTGCTCTTCAAAGCAAGTCAGAAAGGAGAGGAAGCATCATCATGGGGAAATCAACACCACTACTTCTGCCTGGACCCTCATTTGGGGCAGCTCCTTAACAGCACAGGGTGGGCCACCAAAGGGAGGGGCGACTGGTTACATTTTCCAGAAGCAGTGCTCCGTATTACCAAGTGTCTTGGGCCTGCTGCTCTAGGCCCTAGATTGCGCCTCTGTCTCCAGCGTTGTTTGCTGAAGAACGCTGACGTTCCCCATGGCAGATGGAGGGCGCATGTGACATACTGTACACAGTGCATCATCTATTTACATCTTTTTTTACATTAGTCACAGATGGCTTGGCATAATTATTTTTTTAAAATAAAAACAACAAGATATCCAGCCTTTAACATTATTTTCCTGGGCTCCCAGTTATACTCTTGTGGGACCAAATGCCGATGTCTTTACTCTCTCTCTCTCTGACTTCAGGTGAAAGTTTGGCTGAGTAAGGACTGAAGAAAACAGAATTTTGGCAATCAAACCAAGATACCCTGTCTCGGGGGGGCATGACTCACCACTGTGCTGGCGCCTCCTGCTGGTCACTCTGGGGAGTAACTCTTGAGCCCAGCACCCCGGCCTGCAGTGCACAGGCTGGTGCTCTGACTCTAGTCTGCGGCCCCTCTCGCTCCAGGACCGCAGCGTCCTCTTTGTGACTTCGCCTTCCAGCCAGGTCACTCAGGGTTCCTTCTTCCTGGGGTCAGTCTGCCAACAGTCCTGGGCTAAACAAGTGATACCTCCCCATACTGAGGTGGGGGGACACAATCTAAAGGGGAGGACACATGACCACTCCACATCTCCCCTGCAACGAAGCCACCTCTGGTGGGACACTACTGAGGGTATCAATTCAGGACAGATTGCTTAGAGCAGGGCAGTCACAGCCCAAAGCTGGGTGATCTTTATTACTAGGGCACACCAAACCAGCCAAACAGAGAGGGCTTCGGTCTTACCCCCCTGGCTAACCATAAATCATACAAGCAATTCCCTCAGATACTCCAGTTCCTTTGTATCACCACCAGCACTACTCGTTATGAGGATGAATGGTTATGAAAACCAATACCCCAGTAAAAGAACAAAAGGTTCTCCCAATCCCCAAAGGGCCAAGCCCCAGACCCAGGTCAATATACCAGTTAGATCTTACCCTCAAATCATGCTGTTGCCAATCCTTTGGAATTTAAAATCAAAAGGTTTATTCATAAAAAGAAAGAAATATAGATGAGAGCTAAAATTGGTCAAAGTAATCAATTACATACAGCAATGGCAAAGTTCTTGGTTCAGGCCAGTAGCAGTGATGGAATGAACTGCAGGTTCAAATCAAATCTGTGGAATACATCCTCAGCTTGGATGGGTCATTCAGTCCTTTGTTCAGAACTTCAGTTTGTAGCAAAGTTCCTCCAGAGATAAGAAGCAAGAATGAAGACAAAATGGAGGGGTTTCCAGGGCCTTTTATATCCTCAGCCTTGTGGAAGGCCCCCTTTGTTCTAACTGTGGAAAATCACAGCAGCAAGGTGGAGTTTGTAGTCACATGGGCAAGTCACATGTCCACACATGACTCAATTCTTTACAGGTAGAGCAGCCATTGCTCACCTGCTACCTTGAACATCCTCAGGGAGACTCTTCACATGTGGATTGGAGTCTCCCAAGGTCCATTGTCAGTTAAGTGTTTATTGATTGGGCCCTTACTGAGAATATTCCTTTCTCAAGAAGCTGACCAAATACTTCACTGGTGCTTCTTAGAATCAAACACATTGTGATACAAGTACATAGCCAATATTCATAACTTCAAATACAAAAATGATACAAATATACACACAACATAATTATAACCAGCAAATTACAACCTTTTCATAGGCACCTTCTTGACCTCCTTTGAACAAGATTTGGTGCAAATATAGGACCTTGGTTGCAACAATGATCTATATGGTCACAGTTCATGTTAATAATGTCACATCTCCCCTACACCCAGCTCTAAGCCACAACGCTCTCCATACCACATATTACCTGCAGGAGAGACTCCCTAGCCTTCTCTCCACAGGCCTCCCCACCACTGCATTTAATAGAATCATAGAATATCAGGGTTGGAAGGGACCTCAGGAGATCATCTAGTCCAATCCCCTGCTCAAAGCAGGACCAATCCCCAACTAAATCGTCCCAGACTGGGCTTTATCAATCTGAGCCTTTAAGGATGGAGATTCCACCACCTCCACGGGTAACCCATTCCAGTGCTTCACCACCTTCCTAACAAAATAGTTTTTCCTAATATCCAACTGTTGGGGTTTACACCCCTGAGTATTGGGCAAGGCAGCCTGTTGGCCAGAGTCTGTAGGCTCACCCTTGCTTCAGGGCAGCCCGGCCTAGCGGCCAGAGTCCATTTGAGCACCCTTGGTCGCGGGGCAGCCCGGCCTAGCAGCCAGAGTCCATTTGAGCGCCCCTGGTCACGGGGCAGCCCGGCCTAGCAGCCAGAGTCCATTTAAGGCAGGCAGTCCACCTAGGGGGGTGGCAACCTAAGTAGGGGGGCCCACCCACCTCCACCAGGCCCCAACCTAGAGCTCTAACAGTGGCTCAGTGCTTTGCCACTGACTCAGCATGGGGGTCCCACTGAAACACGCTGAGGCTTCCCGGGTGGGAGATACCACTCCCCCTGCATCACTTCCTACCGGCTTCTCCTTGGGGTCCTCCCAGGCATCCTCACCTCCTCCACGAGCCTTCGGGTCAGTCACCTCCTCTGGCTGTTCCCGTTGCTCGGCTTCAGGCACGCTTGGGAAAGCTTTGGATCCCGGCAACTCCAGAGGCTGAGGCTGGTCCGCCGCAGAAGCCTCCCAAGCACATCCTTCTCCCTCGGCTGTCAGCCTAGAATGAGCTGAGCTCCCTGCTTTTATACTGCTAGGGCACCTGGAGCATGCCCAGTACCGCAGGGGCGGGACTTCCGCTGCCAGTGCTGCTGGCTTAACCCCTTCCTCACTAGTGCGGGGTTGGCTAGCCCCGTCACACCAACCTAGACCTTCCCCACTGCAACTTGAGACCACTGCTCCTTTTTCTGCCACTACTGAGAACAGCTGAGCTCCATCCTCTTTGGAACCCCCCATCAGATAGTTTGAAGGCTGCAATCAAATTTCCCCTTACTCGTCTCTTCTTCAGACTAAATAAACCCAGTTTCCTCAGCCTCTCCTTGTAAGTCATGTGACCCCAGCTCCCTAATTATTTGTGCTGCCCTCTGCTGCACTCTCTCCAATTCGTCCACATCCTTTCTGTAGCAGGGGGCCCAAAACTGGATGGAATACTCCAGATATGGCCTCATCATT
This sequence comes from Dermatemys mawii, assembly GCA_007922305.1. Taxonomy (NCBI): domain Eukaryota; kingdom Metazoa; phylum Chordata; order Testudines; family Dermatemydidae; genus Dermatemys; species Dermatemys mawii. The sequence goes on along the minus strand of ML677392.1, from coordinate 6,674,241 downwards.
GCCAAATAGAGGGGAATAATCACTTCCCTAGATCTGCTGGCAATGCTCCTACTAATGCAGCCCAATGTGCCGTTAGCCTTCTAGGCAACAAGGGCACACTGCTGACTCATATCCAGCTTCTCATCCACTGTAATCTCCAGGACTTTTACTGCAGAACTGCCGCTTAGCCAGCTGGTCCCGAGCCTGTAACCATGCATGAGATTCTTTCATCCTAAGTGCAGGACTCTACACTTGTCCTTGTTGAACCTCATCAGATTTCTTTTGGCCCAATTCTCCAATTTGTCTAGGTCACTCTGGACCCTATTCCTACCCTCCAGCATATCTACCTCTCCCTGCACCTTAGTGCCATCCATGAACTTGCTGAGGGTGCAATTAATCCCATCATCCAGGTCATTGATTAAAATGTTGAACAAAACGGGCCCCAGGACCGACTCCTGGGACCGGCTGCCAACTAGACATCAAGCCATTGATCACTATCCATTGAGCCTGACGATCTAGCCAGCTTTCTATCCATCTTATAGTCCATTCATCCAATTCATACTTCTTTAACTTGCTGGCAGGAATACTGTGGAAGGCCATATCAAAAGCTTTGCTCAAGTCAAGGTATATCATATCTACTGCTTTCCTCATATCCACAGAGCCAGTTATCTCATCATAGAAGGCAATCAGGTTGGTCAGGCATGACTTGCCCTTAGTGAATCCATGTTGACTGTTCCTGATCACCTTCCTCTCCTCCAAGTGTTCCAAAATGGATTCCTTGAGGGTCTGCTCCATGATTTTTCCAGGGACTGAGGTGAGGCTGACCTGTTCGTAGTTCCCTGGATTCTCCTTCTTCCCTTTTTAAAAGATGGGGACTACATTAGCCTTTTTCCAATCATCTGGGACCCCCCCCACCGATAACCACGAGTTTTCAGAGATAATGGCCAATGGGTCTGCAATCACATCAGCCAATTCCCTCAGCACCCTCAGATGCATTAGATCTGGACCCATGGACTTGTGCATGTCCAGATTTTCTAAATAGTCCTTAACCTGTCCTTTCACCACAGAGGGCTGCTCACCTCCTCTCCATACTGTGCTGCCCAGTACAGCAGTCTGAGAGCTGACCTTGTCTGGGAAGACTGAGGCAAAAAAAAGCATTGAGTACTTCAGCTCTTTCCACATCATCTCTCACTAGGTTGTCTTCAGTAATGATCCCATACTTTCCCTGACCTCCTTCTTGTTGCTAATATACCTGTAGAAACCCTCCTTGTTACCCTCCACATCCCTTGCTAGTTGCATCTCCAACTGTGCTTTGGCCTTCCTGATTACCCCTAGTAATTTATACTCCTCCCTAGTCATCTGTCCAAGTTTCCACTTCTCATAAGCTTCCTTGTTGTGTTTAAGCTCACCAAAGATATCTCTGTTAAGCCAACCTGGTCACCTGCCATATTTGCTATTCTTTCTGCATATTGGGATGGTTTATTCCTGAGCCCTCAATAAGACTTCTTTAAAATACAGCCAGGTCTCCTGGACTCCTTTCCCCCTCATATTAGCCTCCCAGGCAATCCTGTCCATCAGTTCCCTGAGGGAGTCAAAGTCTGCTTTTCTGAAGTCCAGGGTCTGTATTCTGCTGCTCTCCTTTCTTCCTTTTGTCAGGATCCTGAACTCGACCATCTCATGGTCACTGCCTCCCAGGTTACCACCCACTTCTACTTTCCCTACTAATTCTTCCCTGTTTGTGAGCAGCAGGTTAAGAGGAGCACGTCCCCTAGTGGGGGATCAAAATGGGAAATTAAACAAGCTGAGGAAGAAAATAAAACCCCCAGAAAGTCTCTCTTACCTTGGAGAAGGTTGATTTGTGATGGCCCAGGTTTTAGAGTCAGCTCCTAAGGGTGTATATTTACAGGTTAATTAAAAAACCAGCCAACCAGTCCATTTCGGACATGGCTTTCCCCTTTCCAATTAGGCTGCAGCCAGGCTCGCTGAAGGCATGAACAGAAGAGGAGCCGCATGGCCCCAATGGACAAGGCTCTGGACTGGAATTCAGGAGACCTGAGTTTCCCATCTCTGCCACTGACCATCTGAGAGACCCTAGGCAAGACTTTTCACCTCCAGGCCTATGATTTCCCTTCATCTTGTTTATTTAAATGGAAGCTCTTTTGGTCAGAGACTTTCTCTCACTACAGGTACGTCTTTGCTGCAGAACTAACCCAGGTGACTGGGGAACAGCCACGCTGCCAGGCCCTTCCCACATTGCCTCACTGGCGCTGTGCTCCCCCGGTGTGTCGCTAGGAATTCTGGGGGCACATCCCAACATCCTTTGTGCCGCAGTAACTTGAGCAGCCTGTCATTCCTTCCCAGGGAATGTGTTCATTCTTCTAGGCATATGGGGGCTTGTGGGACCGTATTGGAGGACACTCTGCAATTGAGTGATTTAGCTGCATCCTACCTTCAAGGGGAAAGTTAGAGCAGCAACCGGGCTCTAACCCACGTCCCCGGAGCCGGGTCAGCTAGCCCGGGCTGAAAACTCTGCCAAACTTGGGTATGAGCTTTTTGTGTGTGGATGTGAGCAGGGATTAGGGATAATGCTTGAATAGGCACCTGAGTTAACTCTGCAGTGTAGACATACCTTATGTGTATGTACAGTGCCTAGCACAGTGGGGATCCTGCTCCTGACTGGAGACTCTGGGTGTTACTGCAATACAAACAATAATATTAGGTGAAATAGTTACAGAGATGCAAGAATGTATGCACAGGAATATGGGGATGAAATGAAGGGGATATTTTTAGGCCGAATAGCAGGAAAATATTTCTGACAGTGGGCTGTTAGACTGTGGAATAATTGCTCAAGGCAGGGGTGGCCAACCTGTGGCTCTGAAGCCACGTGCGGCTCTTCAGAAGTTAACATGTGGCTCCTTGTATAGGCACCGACTCTGGGGCTAGAGCTATAGGCGTCAACTTTCCAATGTGCCTGGGGGTGCTCACTGCTCAACCTCTGACTCTGCCCCAGGCCCCGCTCCCTCCTCTCAGCCTGCCATATCCTCCCTCCTCCCCCTCCCCTCCCTCCCAGAGCCCCCTGCACACCATGAAACAGCTGACTAGGAGGTGGGGGAGGGGAGGCACTGATCGGCAGGGCTGCTGGTGGGTGGGAGTCACTGTGGGGCTACTGACTATTCCTGTGGCTCTGTGGCAATATACATTGGTAAATTCTGGCTTCTTCTCAGGCTCAGGTTGGCCACCCCGGACCAAGGGAATGTGCATACACCCTATCCCTGGTGATATTTAACATTAGATTGGACCAAATATTGTATAACGGGGTGGTTGGTGGACCAAGGAAAGACTGGATATTCATTAAAGTCTTTCCCAGCTCAAACTGGTACAATGTGAAGGCTGAGAATCCGTATTCCCGTTAATTAGATAAATCGAACCTGTTGACCTTCTCTGCAGTAAATCTGGTGATCTGCCTATTGGTTATTGCTTTATGTTTCTAGGAAGCAAATGTCTCTCTTTTCTGATGGCATGGTGGGTGGATGGAAAGCTAGTTTACATTTTCACACTGGTTTTACTCCTCTGTAAAGCCTACTCAGCGGTGACTAATCCCGAATTGATTCACCTTTCCCATTCGGAGCACTTTATTTTCACCAGATTTTAGTATTTAATTCAGGTTAACCATTTGTTGACTATGTACTGGGCACATAATATATTGTATATACATTGGCTGGTTCTAAGGTGGTACCAAAAATATTACCCAAAGCCGAAGACAATTCCTGAGGTCCTGATCTATTGCCCAAGGCACAGGGCAATATAACACAAATGAGGAAATTATTTTTATCTTGATAGATTTGTATCATTGCGCTCATAGACAAATGATTTGTTATAATGACCCTACAGATGAATCTCACACAAACATAATGCATAAAAGAAAGTAGAAAATGCAAAAGAAATGATAGGTAATGTCTGAATAAGAAGGAAAATAACCTACACTAGGTATGTTGTGCATAGCAGACTGGTGAGGTAACCATCCTTGTTTGATCATACACTGGGTTCATTTTGTAAAGCTTCCAGAGGTGGCTATGGATCGTATAAGGCAAAGTAAATGTCCACAAGCAGGTTGCGATGTCAAAAATCTTCATGTCCAAGAATGATTCTGCCAAGGATAACCCGCTAGAGAATGATCCAGAAAGCCTGGCAGTCTGAGGAACTTCATCAACCTGATTCCAGACATCACAAGCAGTAAAAGGAGCTACCAGCTCCCTCTTGGCCAAGACAGGCTTGGACCCAGACAGCACAGAAATGTAGGAAAGGGGGTAGCTGGAGCACCTGCACCAAAATCCTATAGGCAAACATGGTGGGTGTCCATCACTGAAGGGGTCCCCCTAGGGAATGGTGCTCAGAGGCAAGGATCACAGCCTGAGAAGTTTCTTCCCTCAAATTCTGGACAACCTCGCTGGCAGGTGTGAATGTGGGATGATTCACTTAAGTACCACCCATGCAACTAGCTAATCCTGCACCTCTTCACCACAGCTCTCAACGAGCTGTGATCCTGGGACCTGCCTCCTCTCCCATTGGATCTCTCTCTCTCTAGGTTGGAACTCATTCCCCACTCCGCAGCTTCATGGCTTGGACTCCCCAAGGCATCCCGAGTCCAAGCCCTATCCCAGCTCCTTAGCCACCTCTGACCCTTAGCAGGATTCCCATGACTTCCTTGGAGTTCTCCCTTCCAGGCTCCTTCTCCCGGGCCCTTTCTTACTGCCTGTCCCAAGGCCAGGACTCCTTAACACAGGACCATTTATTCAGGCCTCTCCTGACCTGGGCTGGATTCCGGTAGCCTCCCTTTCTCTTCCCACGGCTAGAGAACTTCTCTCTCCTGCCCATAGGAGATGGCCACTTCCAGCAGTTTCACCCTCAGAGCAATTCAGTTGCCTGAGAGGAAGGGGTTCAGCTCAGCACCGGGGCATTCTCTTCCAGTTTCAAAGCTGCAACAGCACTGGAGAGGTAGCACTGCCCTGTGTGGGTTCAGACCTGGCTGAGAAACCAGGATTTTTCCCATTTGAACTTTCATGCCAATTTTTCCCACAGGAAATTTTAAAGTTTTGGGAATGTGAGTTCCTCCACCCACCACCTTTAAATGTAACTGTAAAGTATTAATGTTTTTTTTTCTCCCTGAAAGCTAGACTATCAATAGAATCATAGACTATCAGAGTTAGAAAGGACCTCAGGAGATCAGCTAGTCCAACTCCCTGCTCAAAGCAGGACCAATCCCCAATTAAATCATCCAAAAGATTTTTGCCCCATATCCTTAAATGGCCCCCCTCAAGGATTGAACTCACAACCCTAGGTTTAGTAGACCAATGTTCAAACCACTGAGCTATTCCCTCCAGTTATTTCCTGTTTCCCAACTGGAAAAAAAAAGTCAGGAAATTGGAAAAAGTAGCTTTTGCCATACTTTCTCCCTATTATCCAACTTTTGTCAGTGGAGTAAAGGTCAGATAGTGGGAGGGAAACCCACACATTTGAAATTAAAATTTTTCAAACATTCTGAAAATTTTCAGGCTTCCCCCCATTTTTACATTTAGAAAAACAAATTATTCCCCCCCCCCAAATTTGTTTTCAAAAAGATCTGGGAAATGGCAAAATTAGTCAAAAACCATTTTTCCACAAAAATACTCATTTTAACTCAATCCTATTTTCCAATGAAAAACCTTCAGAAAATGTTTGACCAACTCTAGCTATAAGTTATTATTTATTACAGAGTGGCACTTAATAAATTACTTAGAATCATCCTTGTTGATAAACTACCAGGAGTTCAACAGATGTTATCAATGAAATTTCAGTTAATTTCTTATTACTCCTGTACATACTCTGTACAAATTCTGTTCTGAGGTACACCAGTGTCACGCAGGAGTAACAGTTCTGAAATCAACAAATTTATTCCAGATTTACATGGTGAGTCTCACAGCAGAGTCCGACCAGGAGTAAGGCAAGACATTTAAGGATCTGTAATGTTGAGTCTCAGCTTTTTTGTTCCAACACAGCTCCTCTCTCACACACCTCTGCCTTGTACTCATAAGGACAGCCGTATATGGGGTCAGACCTGTGGTCCATCTAGCCCAGTATCCTGTCTTCCGGCGGTGGCCAGAAGCTTCAGAGGGAATGAACAGATCAGGAAAATTATCGAGTGATCCATCCCTATTGTCCAGTCCCAGCTTCTGGCTGTCAGAGGTTTAAGGACACCCAGAGCATGGGGTTGCATCCCTGACCATGTTGGCTAATGCCACTGATGGACCGATCCTCCAGGAACTTATCACCTGTTACTATTAGAAATGGCTTGTACAGCACTTAAAAGTGCCAGATTTTTAAAATAGCTCAGCACCCAGCAGCTCCTATTGAGGACAAAGACTCAGATCTTTTGAAAACCAGGTTTTTGTAGTTTAAATAGAAAGATACCATCCACACCCCAAAGAGCTCACTTGCTAAAGGATCAGAGGTTAACAAACAGCAGGGGAGCATGCGGTCAGGCAGAACAAGGGTTACAGAAATAAACCCCCAAGGTTACTCACTTTCTGGGTGTGCACTTCCAGCTACTTACATGGCAAGTGCCATTATTATTGACTCGTTTGCTTCTTGTTCACACTGAGGATGAAGTGAGTCATCAGGAGAGATTTCAGGCCAGAGCAAGGTTTGCCAGAAACTGAAGGCTATCCTGACTGGGATTTTCCAAGTCTGAGTATCAATGACTTAGGGTTGCCAACTCTGGTGATCTTATTGCAGGTCTCGGGATATTTGGTGGTGTTTTTGACTCCCTGGCTCCTAGACTCATGGAAGGATCTCAGATTTCGTTTTTTAAAAAGAACAGTTCTAGCCCTCAAGGTTGTGAAGGAAAGCTTGAGAACATGAACCATAAAGGCTCAAAAAGCCAGGAGCCCAATGAAAAAGAACCCAACACTAATGATTTTAAAAGTTCCAGGGTTTTTGAGATGATGGCTATGGCTGGCAATCCTGATGACACTGATTAGTCCAGCTTCTCCAGAGGCGGCTCCAGCTTCATGTAAATAATGTATGGTGTCCTCAGACACCCTGGTGTGACTATAACCATGGCTTTTGTAGCCCAGTCTATCAGGTTGTGCCACTTGAATTCCACGCCCGGTATTCTCACTGGTCTATATAAACAATTATCAAACCACAAGACACTAGCTTCAGGGAAGCCAATACTCTAAACCAAACCACGGTTTGCCCCCATTCACGTGGGATCCAGGACCAGGTGAGGTGGAGGAACAAAGCCATTGAAGGGTTTTTCCAGTTTGCTGTGCATAGGAACTACCATCTGTGGGTTAACATCTCCAATTTAGCTGGCAACTGCAGACTCTCTTTACAGGCACTTCTGGCTCATGTATTTATCCAGGGCAATTGGATTTACTGGAAAAGACATTCCCTTGAAATCAGGGTGCAAATTTCAGCATGATATAAATCTTCAACTATTCTATCAGAGTTGTGATTTTTATTCATTTTTCTTTTGGTCTTCAGCTTTGTACTCAGGCAGGGAAGGAGCAAGGGAAATACCAGAATAGGAAGATCCTTGGAGAAAAGATCGAAGCAGGGAACTGAAAGATTCCAGGCTGGTCGAAGAGAATGTATTAAAAAAAAAAAAAAAAAAAAAAAAAGCAATATAAAAAAAACCATCTACTTGATTTAAAGCAGCTCATTCCTGACACACTTTGCTGAAGTGTTTATTGAGTGTTTTTCATATGTATTTTGAGTAAATCTACATTAAAATCTCACAAATTTTCTATATGACATGGTCAACAAATGCAACAGATTTTGGCCAAGTGTGCTATTAACATCTAGTGCCCAAGCTGGAGGCATGATTTTGAACTACCACATCTAGAAACATATCCTCAAGGGACACAGGAGCTACTTCTGCAGCCAAAAGCTGTTTACTCAAGAGGGCTTGCAATAAGTGGTTGTTACTTTCCAGTATAAAATGTGACAATGTACAAGTTGAAATGGAAGTCCTTCTTAGCTCCGTCTATTGCCAATGTAGCAAGTAAATTTCCAGAAAGGGGGGGAGGGAGATAAGATTTTGAATATGAAGCACAACATATGTCATTGTGAAGCTGAACAGCTTTCGGCACCAAATATTCTAGCCAAACGATTAGTAACACCTGATATACCCACTGCTCATTAGTCACCTGCCAGCAATGAGCAATTGGCTTCGTATTAGCATTTGCTACTCTCTTTCCTCCCACCAATTAAGCATCTGCTAATCATGAGAAACAAATCATCTTCTTGGAAAACAAGGGACAAACATTGAGGTTTTGTAATAAAATGGAACGTTGTAAATAATCAGTAAGATGCCCTGAAAAAGTTAGTTGTATTTTTTTTCCAAGTTGAGCTATCTATTAAAAAGGCTGGGGAGGAGGCGGCAAATCAGCAACACTGACTGGTGCATAACGTTAACATGGACTGGAAATATAGGACATAAGAGACTGGATCAGACCATGTCCATTCATCCAGTATTATGTCTCCAACAGTAGCCAGCAGATGCTTGGAAGAAGGTGTAAGAAACCCTACAGCAGCAGCTATGGGAGAATCGGCTTCAGGGAAAGTTTCCTTCCACTCTCTCCCTCCCCCGGCCATAGCCAGAGGTTGGCTTACACTTGAAGCCTGGGGATTTATACCTGTATGCAATCTCATTACAACTCATAAGAGGTGAGGGAAGATCCTTATTACTTTTTACCACCTATTATAAGAAGATAAGAGGGAATTCATGGATTGAGAACTAGTTAAAAGGCAAGGAACAAAGGGTAGGAATAAATGGTAAATTTTCAGAATGGAGAGGGGTAACTAGTGGTATTCCCCAAGGGTCAGTCCTAGGACCAATCCTATTCAACTTATTCATAAATGATTTGGAGGAAGGGGTAAACAGTGAGGTGGCAAAGTTTGCAGATGATACTAAGCTGCTCAAGATAGTTGAGACCAAAGCAGACTGTGAAGAACTTCAAAAAGATCTCACAAAATTAAGTGATTGGGCAACAAAATGGCAAATGAAATTTAATGTGGATAAACATTAAGTAAAGCACATTGGAAAAAATAACCCCAACTATACATACAATATGATGGGGCTAATTTAGCTACAACTAATCAGGAAAAAGGTCTTGGAGTGATCATGGATAGTTCTCTGAAGACATCCATGCAGTGTGCAGCGGCAATCAAAAAGCAAACAGGATGTTAGGAATCATTTAAAAAGGGATAGAGAATAAGACAGAGAATATCTTATTGCCCTTATACAAATCCATGGTGCGCCCACAGCTTGAATACTGTGTACAGATGTGGTCTTCTCATCTCAAAAAAGATTAGGTATTAGAAAAGATTCAGAGAAGGGTAATTAAAATGATTAGGGGTTTGGAACAGGTCCCATATGAGGAGAGGTTAAAGAGGCTAGGACTTTTCAGCTTGGAAAAGAGGAGACTAAGGGGAGATATGACACAGGTATATAACATCATGAGTGGTGTGGAGAAAGTGAATAAGGAAAAGTTACTTACTTGTTCCCATAATATAAGAACTAGGGACCACCAAATGAAATTAATGGGCAGCAGGTTTCAAACAAATAAAAGGAAGTTCTTCTTTACACAGCACAGTCAACCTGTGGAACTCCTTGCCTGAGGAGGTTGTGAAGTCTAAGACTATAACAGGGTTTAAAAGAGAACTGGATAAATTCATGAAGGTTAAGTCCATTAATGGCTATTAGCCAGGCTGGGTAAGGAATGGTGTCCCTAGCCTCTGTTCGTCAGAGGATGGTGATGGATGGCAGGAGAGAGATCACTTGATCCTTACCTGTTAGGTTCACTCCCTCTGGGGCACCTGGCATTGGCCACTGTCGGTAGACAGGATACTGGGCTGGATGGACCTTTGGTCTGACTCAGTACAGCCATTCTTATGTTTTTATTATACTCTGAATATTTTTTCTTCTCCATCTAAATATTCAGTCCTGTTCTGAGTCCTGCTGAGCTCATGGCCTCAGTTAATTTCTCATGGCAATGAGCTTCCCTGGCTAATTGACTCATATGCCAATGGCAGAATAAAACAATGGTTGCATTGGTCAGTATTAGTCAAGTCCATTTTGGCAGCACCAAATTTGTAACTTATTAGCCTTGATAAAAGGGGACAATGGAGCTGTACATCAGACCACTACTCAAATCCCTCCAGCGGCCTTCTGTCTCCCTTCTGTCAAGTTCATGATCTTTATGTTTGAGGGGAGAGAACAAAACAGAGTCCAACCCACAAAACCAGTAAAAAAGTAAAAGTAAAAGTCAGCAAAGAGACCCTTGTTTTCAGCATTTATTTATTATCAGTAAAAAACAGCTTAGAATTGTTTTTGCTTTAGAGGTTTTATCTAGGGTAGCACGCAGACCCTAGCCCCGAACAGCTGTTGGGAGACCTTTGGCAATATTCTTATCCCAACTTCTAGCCCTGTCCCTAGTTACCAATGACATCAATGCTGCAAGTCACAACCAACTTGGCAACAGGCAGTTCTATACAGTACTTGTGCTAAGGGTCATTGTGAGGCCTAGGGATGCTGCAGGATATTTTATGGGAGCTAAGACATACTGTTTTGGCTGTTCCCTTGTTAACGTTCATGGCTTATTGGAAAGCTATGAAAATCTTTCAGGGCTTGGCATTTTTTCCATTGGCGCTTTGCTGTTCTCAGTCTTTCAAAATGTTTATCTAGACTACATGGGACCAGCACTCTTTGGGAGAAAAATCCCTATGGATAACGCTAAGAGTGCATCCTTTTCTTTGGGGGTGAGGACACTGTTCATGCTGGGGTCCTTCACAAAAAGACTCCCATCTACGGACAGGTTACTGGGAGTTGTTCTGAAAAACACTCTAATGGTGGTTCTTCAAGACGAGACGCAGACATGTATTCCGCTTAGGGGTGCATGCCCAGTGCGCTGGAACCAGAGACTTGCCAATTATTGCCTGTAGAAGGGCGGTGCTTATGCTTCACGGCTTTGGCCCCTCTCCTGGCTGTATGAGGCAGGGTGTCTCGACCCCCCCTCAGTTCCTTTGCACTGCAAACTCCTGCAAGGAGACTCTGCTGCTGAGGTAGGGTGGGCGTGTCTGCATCACATCTCGAGGAACCACTGTTACAGTCAGTAATCATTTCTTTTTAGAGTCAATGCAGCCGTGTATTCCAAGTAGGTGGCTCGTGAGCAGTACCTGAATCCGAAGGTGGGGCTCAGAGTCTATTGCAAGACGGACTGCAGGACCATCTTTCCAAGGCCTGCATCTGCTCTGGAAGAGGTGATAACTGCATAATGGTCCCTATATGTAGGTATGGATGACCACCTGGGCGCCCTGCAAATATCCAGTATGGAAATGTCCCTGAGGAACACTTCTGAAGTCACTTGTGCTCTTGTGGAGTGAGCACGTATCCACTGGGGAGGTGTTACTGAAGCTGTCTAGAGATGGTCTGTGCAGACACGACTGCCCCTCATGTGGCCCATAGGACCTGAACAGGCGAGGCGAAGTATGCAATGGTTTAGTCCTGTCAAGAAAAAGGCTAGACATCACCAGACGTTCAGAGTGGAGGCACTGTTCTTCCAGGGAAGAGTGCGGTTTAGGGGAAGAACACAGGTAAATACACAGCCTGATTTAGATAAACCAGAGAGAACTCTGAGAGCAGTCACAGCGTTACCTTGTCTTTGGAGAACTGAGTGTAAGGCAGCTCACCCATTAGGGCCTGCAACTCACACACCCTTTTTGCTGGAGTGAAGGCTATCAGGAACGCTGTTTTCAGAGACAGGAGAGACAGCAGATAGGACACAAGGGGCTCAATTGGAGGGCCCATCAGAGTGCTCAAAACTGTGTTCAGATCCCACAGGGAACGAGTTCTCAGACTGGAGGAGGTAAGGGGAGATGCCCCTTCAGAAATCTCATCACTATAGCACTGGGAAAAACTGACTTCCCTTGAATCAGGGGATGGAACGCCAATATTGCTGCCAAATGCACTCTCAGTGAACTGAGCACAAGGTCCAATTTCTGAAGATGTTGCTGGTACTCCAAGATGTCCTGGATGGAAGCCTGTGTTGGTTGGGTCCCACAGGCCAAGAACTAGATCGAGAACCTCTTCCATTTTGCTAAGTAAATTGTCCTAGTGGAGAACTTCTTGCTGCTGAGTACGGCTTGTGGGCCGGCTCTGAGCACCACTCTTACTCTTCATTTAGCCATACAGCAGCCATGCTGTGAGGTGCACGGAACTGACTGCAGGATGGAGGGTTTGGCTGTGGCTTTGCATGAACAGGTCAGGATGGAGAGGAAGTGAAATGGGAGTTTGAACTGATGGAGCAAGGAGATCTGAGAACCAACACTATCTTGCAGGAGCAACAAGGATGAACTTGGCTCGATCTGCTCTGCGCTTGAGGAGGATTCGTGGAATGACTGGAATAGGGGGACAGGCATAGAGAAGAGTCGACTGCCAGGTGCAGCGGAAGGTGCTGGAGAGGGAGCTTAGGTGGAGGCCCCCCTCAAGAGCAGAATAGTTGACATTTCCTGTTCTCCCTCATCACAAACAGGTTAATTACAGGGATGCCCATGTTGCAAAGACAACACAGAGAACACTCCCGTTCAGGGACCACTAGTGGCTCCGGGAGAAAGCTCTGCTGAGATGGTCTGTGAGATGATTTTGCACACCAGTAAATGGATTGCTACCGGGATGATGTCTTCTTCGATGTAAAATTGCCATAGGTGGATCACCTCCAGGCAGATTAACCTAGAATGAGCCCCTCCTTGCTTGTTCACATAGTACATTGAGGTGGTATTGTTGGTGAGTACATGAAACACTGAGTGTCTGGATGCAGTCTTGGAAAGCATGACATGCCCTGTGGATGGTCTGAAGTTCTAACACACTGATATGGACTGAGGCTTCCTGTTCCAACTACAGGCCTTGCACCCTCAACAATCCAGATGCATACCCCAACTCTGAGGGGAAGCACTGATAACCACTGACTTGGCTGGAGAGGGCTGAGCGAAAGGGATCCCTTGGCACACGGTGCGTGGGGACTACCACTAGCACAAGTAATCCAGGACTGGTGAAGAAAGGCAAACCAATCTGCCCAGAGAATTCAGGGCATTGTGCTGTTCTGAACCACATTTGGAGAGAGAGAAGGCGCAACCTGGCGAAGTGGACCACCTAGTGCTCAACTCAGCTCAACAGGCTGAGACACATGCGGACGGTCATGGAGGGGTGAGATTGCAGACTGAGCCACATCTGTTGAACTGCCTCAAAGCCGTCAGTGATTGGGAATGCCCTCGACCTCATGGAATCTAACTGGGCCCCAAAGGACTCCATTTCCAGAGTGGGAGCCACGGTTGACTTTGCAGTATTTGAAATGAGTCCCAGATGGTCGATAAAATGCAACGCTGTGTAATGTAGTTGAGAACCTCCTCTCCGGGGTCACCCTTCAGCAACCAGTCATCGAGGTACAGGAAGGTGTGGATTCCCTTCTTCCTGACATATGCCAAGACCTTCGCTATGCATTTGGTGAAGATCAGTTGGCAGAAGAGAGACTGAACAGGAAAACTATATACTGAAAGCGTTCTCCTACGACAAAATGCAGAAACTTCCTGCGGCCCAGAAGACTCACCACCTGAAAGTAAACATCCTGAAGGTCGAGAGCAGCGAACCAGTCATTCTGAGACAACGTGGGGAGGATTGCTGGTAGAGTGACAACGATGAATCTGTTGAGGCCACAAAGACCAAGAATGGGTCTCATCCTGCCCAGGGATTTCGGAATCGGGAAGTACCGGGAGTCAAAGCCATGGCCTCAGTGTTCTTGTGGAACTTCCTCCATCACTCCCAACTTCAACAGAGAGCTGACCAGCTTGGTGAGCAGTATTTTGTGAGATGGGTCCTCTAAGGGGGACAGGGAAGGGAGGTGGGAACAGGGCGTGAAGAGAAACTGGATTGTGTAGCCCAATCTGATAGTATCTAGGACTCAGCTGTCAGAGTTAATTGAGTCCCAAGCATTGTAAAAGTGGACCAGCCTATCCTCAAAGGGACAGGGAGACAGAGGGAGTGGAGCAAAAACTCCAGTAACTGGCAGTGAGAAGGAACTGGGGGGGCTCAGATTGGCACACCACCTTATATCGCCAGGGAAGGGACCATTGCCACAAGCGCCGTCCCTCTGCTGGGACTGCTAGACACCAGTGTTTGGTTCTGGTGCACTGGGCACGCACACACCTAAGTGGAACACGGGTCTGCATCTAGTCAAAGGAGGAGGATCATGGAGCATTGTTTCGTAAATGCAATTTACATTTACTGTGAAGAATTACATACAGAAGCATCCATACAGATGTTCAGATACCATAGCGTAGAGTGCATGAAAGATACATATGCTTTTATATACACACATTGCCACACAACAACAGAATCATCTGAAATAAGGGCAGCATGATCCAGTCATTCCTTCCATGAACACTGATAATCGGTGGTTTGGTGAAGAATCTTCTCCTGGACAAGGAAGAGATCTATGCAGGAATGCTTGGATGCAAAATAAATGAGCAAATTCGGCATACTGGCCGCATCCTCTTCTCCTGTATAACCTAGATGAGCACAGCACTTGCCTCTTTAACCATACAGAGCGATGAATACTGTCAGACAACATACCTAAAATGTCCATACTACAAACACATGATGGGTTTAGAATATCCTCAGCTGGTCTAATTCTTACAGATAGGATACAGGGCGCTAATTCAGCCAAGCACTTACACATAAGTCCTCAAGTGCTTTGCTGAACCGAAGCCTATATTATTTCTATCGGCACCCAAAGGTAAGCTGAGTGCCTCCCACTCAGAAAGATAACAGGATCCTTGGCCCCAGAGAGCTTAAAATTAGGCATGGCCTGGAAAGACAGAAAGGAAGGGGCAGGGGAGGAAACAGTAACATCAGTAACCTACTCAGTGACAGTTTGTGCATGAGCTCACATACTAAAGAGAGTGTTTATGAACAGACTCCTTCGTTGGTTACTTTTGCATAGGCGTCATGGCAGAAGTGGTTCTCAGGAGGGCTTTGAATGAGGACATTCAGGGAGTGCCTTGTGGATCAGGTGAGGGAGGACATTCCAGGTGTAGAGTGGCAAGGGCAAAAATGGGCAGACATCTGTGGGAGAAACAGATAAATGGGATAACAAGTTTACTAGAATGACTAGGGAAGTAAAGAGGAAGCTATTTGTGACCACAGGACTCATGACAGCCATGCCCCAAAGATGTATGAGGATAAGTTCATCAGTCCTACAATCATCTTTTCAATATTGCCACCATCTAAAAGGAGCAGGTAAGGACCTCTTGAAGGAGAGCTGCGCCAACAGTAGCAATGCACAGACCTGTGCACCTGACTCTCCATAATACCTTGCTTTATCTTCTTAAATGTGCATATATCAGGCAGGATTTAAGCTCCTTGAAAATCAAGCAAGATTCACATAGTATCGGTATGTTGACATTTAACTGAGTAGCCAATGAGAGGTCATCATATATTAGTGATGACAAAATGAATGGAAAAGCTGAGGCGCTAACAAACACTAAAGCCAGCCAAAGCTGGTAGCACACACTTACTACCATGTCTTTTTCTTCTAATTTTTTTTGTTTTTATCTCCTCCATTTCCTCTTTTCACCCATCTTAAATAGAAGATACGTGCGCAGAAAAGTTCAACAATCTAGTTAAATCATAGCATTTAAAAACAAAAGAAAACCAACAACCCTGTCTTATATTTATAAAGGCAAAACCACTGATGTGCACTTTAAGCACTGATACAACACCACAAAACTGACAGACTTTGCAAAACCCATTAATCAAAAACATTGAGTGAAAAAAATCCCATCATCTTTCTATACATGTATAAGCACTCAAACTTATATGCACATATATTTGCATGATCGGAAAATGGAGGTTATATTAATGAAGGCCATTTCAAAATATGGCCCAGTTCGCATTATGTAAACATACAAAAGACCCAACCCACATTATATAAACATATGAAGGATTGCTTATTCTATTAATTTTATTTTCAAGTATTCAGAAAGTTAGAATGTTTGCTATTTTGCTTCAAAAATATTTCTTTCCTTCAGCTAGAAAGTACTGACTACCCATAGAATGGTTTGTGGATTCTGAGTTTTCTAGCAGCACTGATTTCATAAAATGAAAATATTTTCAAATCATTCTCCTTGTAGCTTGTGATGTCTGGTGTCAAAAATACCCACAAACTCCAAACATTTGGGGTAAAAAAAATCTTAACAGATTTTTAATTTTTCAGCAGATTTCTGTGGCCCCAAGTTACTGTTTTTTTGTTTTGTTTTTTAACTTATTGGTACAAACTTGTGAGAAAGACTAAAGTTACTGGTTTCATCTAAATACTTTAATTGCTTTATTAATTACCATCCATATTCAGGTAAAATTTTAAGTGTAAAAAGTATCCAGTTATGACATACACTTTGGATTCCCACTTTTAAAGAAATTACTACTAAAAACCTACGGGTTTTTTTGCAGTGGTAAATTACTTCGATGTAGCTGCACTGACGCAAACCCCCAGTTCAAATGTGTTGCAGGGGTATATAAAGTAGGGCTTACAACAGTGCAACTTATCCAACGTTCAAATACTGCTAATGTACACAAAACCTACATGAAAAAATATTACTCAGTGCCAGTCACCACAGTGTTGACTATTCATGGTTTCTTCATCTTGACCCTCATGGAAAGCCTTTTCCCCAAAACTGAAAAGTAAAATAGTTGGAAATACATATCATTATACATAGTGCAGTTAAAGCAACACTGAAGTATTTTTTCCTCTATTTGTGCAATATGAATTGTGTACAGCAATAAAATTCACTGTTTCAATGCTGTCTTTGGGTTTTTTTCTTGCATAGACAGATATGAAAAACTATTGTTATTTAAAAATACTTTGACCCACCACAGTGAGACATTAAGCAATTTGATAAACGATATATTGAAGTGTCTTAATGCCTCAAGCTAATCTGAATTCTTTTTTGTTCCAAGTCCTGACATCACTTAAATAGAACTTCCCTTTCACAAACTACACAGGAAGAGGTGTTTTATAATTAGCATTATCTTGCATTACATACAATTGCTCACTGGCATAAGCAGATGTAGGTAATTGATTACATCATAAATCTAACCTCTTCAATATTTTAAGCGTATGTAACACACAAATTAAAGATTCCAGTTAAGCATCACCACATTTTAACTCATCACATTTGCATAAAATAATTGACTATAAGCTATTTAATTTGCAAAAAAATGAAAGTTTATATAGGTGCTTTACTATGTAATAAATGTCATGGTTCTCTTGGTTCAGCATTCCACACAAACTTGTGTCATGGTTGTTTCCACTCATTATCTATTCAGCCTCTGCGTTATCACTTCTCGGTACATGATAGAGATGTATATCAGCAGCAGAAAGATGACAAAGAAATCATCTAAAAATCCCAGAATTCCAAAGAGGGCCTCAGGAAGAAAATCCAGAGGTGAAGCCAGATAGAGCAAGGCTCCTAGCAGGCACAGGAATATTCTGATACGGAACATCCAGAAAAGGCCCCCTACGGTAAACATCTCCCTGAAAGCATGCCGCAGTAAAGTGGGTAAATCCATAATTCTTTCCATAATCTATGAAAAAAACAAAACAGAAATTAATCTTTTGCAGCATCATACAAAATGCCAAAATAAACACTTCCTAAATAGGATTTTATTTTTTTTTTAAGCACAACATTTATACTACCACATTCACCAGTTTTGGAATCCATTAGGTCACAAGACTGAAAAAGTTTCTAGACCTGGTACTTGAAACCAAAGTATAATGAATTCATGAAAGATTTTAACTGCCAAGACATCTACTGGGTAAAAAACACAGCAAAACTATCAAAGAGGTTCTTAATTGACAAAGACGAGAAGTAGCAAGAGCAAGCAGTGGAGAAACTATTCTGGATCCATTTCTTACTGATAAGTAGCAACTGATTGAGGATATAACAATAGTAGAGAAATTTGGAATCAATGACCACAAATTATATTAGTTCAGTACAGTAAGGAAAGGGGCTTGAATTCATTAGAGCAAAGAGAAGGTTCACAGAATGCAGCAGTATATATCTAAGAAAAGGTAAACAAACAAAAACAGATTTCAGGAAAGCAAAATGTTAATCGAGTGAGTAGGATGCAATGGAAGAAAGCATGGTAAATCTAAGAAAATAGAAGAAATATGGGAATTCCTATGAGACGCCATAACCAAGCTGCAATGGATTACATTTCCTCTGAAAAAGAATAATGCAAACTACAAGCTGGGGCTAAATGTGGCTTTTCAAGGGACTGTCCAAGATTTAAGATTAGAAAACAAAATAACACAGCCACTGCTCCTTCTTATCTTTTATTCTGTGGCTTCATCCACACTAATTAGCCATGGTTCAGCGGTAGCCATTTTAGCACTGTTTCAATAATGGCTCCTTTCCCTAAGGGGACAGAGCCACAGAATAGAAGACTAAAAGGAGACATGGACCGATCTTAAAAAAATACTTTAGACCAGTGGTACGCAACCTATGACACGTGTGCCAAAGTTGGAACGGGAGCTGATTTTCAGTGGCACTCACACTGCCAAGGTCGTGGCCACCGGGGGCTCTGCATTTTAATTTAATTTTAAATTAAGTTGCTTAAACATTTTAAAAACCTGACTTATTCTATAAACCCAGTAGTTTAGTTCTATATTATAGACTTCTAGAAAGAGACCTTCTAAAAACGTGAAAATGTATCACCTGCATGCGAAACCTTAGAGTGAATAAATGAAGACTCGGCACAGCACTTCTGAAAAGTTGCCGGCCCCTGCTTTAGAGAGTAAGGGTAGTCTTGTGAATAAGGCAATGGACTGCACTCAACATCCACATGCAGGATGTCTAGGTTCAATTCTCCTGATCCGTTCTGGGTCTTTATATTCTGGGAGCAAAAAGGGAAATATTTTTCTTTACAGACCACATATTTCTTTACTTGTTAATTATGAATAAATTAGGCCCTGAATCAGGAAAGTGCTTAAGTACATGTTTAGCCACCCTTCCTGAATAAAACATGCTCTTCTGAATCAGGGCTTTAATAAGTATCATGTCATTACAACAGAAATGCAAGGTTACATGAGTAGTTAAAAATAAATGTTTCTATGCTTAAGCTGCAGGAACTTGTATTTACTAAACAAAACCTGTGTAGTTCTCATGAATTATGAACAGAAAATAAACACCTGCAAGAAAATCACACATTATAAAATAGTGTTAGTCTTTCACTGGTTTACTGACCCACCTCCCTCCCGCACCTTACTTACACTTCTGGGCTGTCCTGAGAATCTCCGGTTGTAATCATTAACATCTTGAAGCACTTCTGCTGCACCTTGCTGATCTTCACCAAAGAGTGGTAAAAACAACGTTACCTGTGCACAACAGAAGTCGTCACTTCATGCCTGACAGTTCTTACTAATATGAAATTGCAAATTCATAAATGAAACAGTAATAATTCAGTGCTAAACCTCACACTTTAAATACAATTCATTACAGCAGACCAACCTTGGTACAACTTTAGATATATATTGATTTGTTTCTAAGTATTAACCTAAAAACGACAAGTGTTTAATACCTGCACTATATTAACTTAAATACAACTCCCAAGTCTTAAAGAATTAATATTTTAAGATACTATAAAAAGGATATAGAAAGCTATTTCCAAGAATATTTACTAAGGACAAAGTACAAGAACTCAGTCTTTGAAGTAGATCCAGGGTAAAGTTTTCAAAAGTGCATAAGTGACTTAGGAATTCAAATTCCATTTTCAGAAGTGATTTAGGCACTTGGATGCTTGTGGGTTTTGACATTTTTAACCCAAAATCAGACAAATGCTTCCATCATCATTACTGACGATCTTGCACTGAAGCATAAGAGCAACGAAGTTAGAGCTCATTGTATATCCATTTATAGCACAGTGGCTGAGGACCCTTCACCAAAACTGTTCCTCCAAAGTGCACCCGCCTAGGGGGAGTCTGCTGCAACCTCCTCCATGATCATGGCTATCATGGTAATGCTCAGAGTGAGTTTCCAGCCCCTAGCTCATTAAGGTTCCCCTTGACTGGAAAGCTGCTGGCTACAATGGGAAGCTTTGAGGCCAAAATGATTAAATTGGAGAAAAAGTGGACAGGACAAGAAAAAAGGAAAGGCAGGACTTTTGCAAGAGTAACGAATGGAGAATTCTCCTCCTAAAGAAAAATATAGTTTGGGGAATTAATTCTGCTACAAATATCTAAAACTACACAGTATGACATACAGCCGCATGTGTACATTTTATCTATATACAGAAAACTACTGTAATTTTACACATGTGGTGATGATATTCATGTGAAACTGCAGAACCTTAGGATAAAGTGCATCTCATTGCTTTGCAATTTTTCATCTTTGAAACCTTACCTTGTACTCTGCCACTACTCAATCAAGCAGTTGGAAACACCTGCCTTCCCACCCCTCTTTTTTTAAAAAGCAGCTTGCCAAGGACAGTTTCCTCCCTCTTCGCCTGCCCCCCAAATATGAAATCTCCCTTCCACGACACAGGCTGAGCAACACTCAGTCCCAGATCAGTGACAGGCTTAAGATGAAACAGCTTGTCACTTTCCATAGCTAGATACGGGTGCTTTAGTCCACTGGAAAGAGGAGCGTACAGGATGATACGGGCCCTTTAAGAGAGAGCAGGGCCAGTACACCTATGCATTACCAGTTGATCTCAACTGGGCTATAAAAGAGGATGCCTGGGGAAGAAAGAGAATTGGTGAGAGCTCTCTGCAGATCCTCCAAAGAACAAGGGAGGAATTAGCAGGGAGCCAGTGGAGGGGTTAGCCAGTGTCTGCAGGCTGAAAAGGGTGGAGATCTGGGAAGACTAACCGGCTGACCTTCCTGAGATGAGGGCCACAGCCAGGAGACTGATTATGGTTCCTGGGAGAAGGCTGAAGGCAGGAGAGCAGCAAGAGTGGTTAGTCGGCTGGTGACCCCAAGTCAGAGCCAGGGCTAGAGGGGCCTGAAGGCCAGGGAACAGCAGAAGGAGTTGCTTGTAAGCCAGAGAGCCATAGCCAAGGGCCATAGAGGGCTAATGGCAGGGGAGCTTATCTACTGTCTCTTCCAGGGGCAGAGAGCTGGACTCATAGGAAGTGTGAGATGGTCAGCAGGAGTGAGAGATGCTCCCCTGGTAAAGACCATCTCTCAGCAGTCGGGCTGTGAGGGCTCCCGCTGGGAAGAGCAGGGTTTCACTCCAGCTGGAAGGGTTGGAGTGGTTGTGCAGGGACAAAAGAGGACAGTGTCTGGATATGGTTGAAGGTGCTGTGGTGTGGTACATGGGGCATCGTGAGATGAGATGTCGGGTGATCGTAATGATTATTTGCACTGGTAATAATGAATGGATTTTATTTTGCACGTGGTTTTAATAATAAATCAATCTCAATGAGGGGTGTTATTGAGAGAGAAAAGCCTGAGAAGTGAAGTAATTTAGTTACCTGAGAGGGGAAACTGAGGCAGGGCACACATGCCATGGCTTGCCAGGGGGGAGAGGGGCACTCTAAGTGGGGCAGCTCTATGAAAAGGAGATTTCCAGGTTTTCTGATGTAATGTAATACTTGCTACTAGCCCTGGAAGGGGTCAGAATACTGGATCTTAAAACAGTCAAATGGGAAATCATTTTTAGGGGACTGTTAGAGGTTTTTTTAAAACAAATTTGTTAAAATCTTCCGGTCCTGGCCTCATACTCAGGAAACTTGGGGATCAATTCCCGCCTTGCCACAGACTTCCTATGTGACCTTCAGCAAGCCTGTATCTGCTGTAGCTCCCTATGTGTAAAGTGAGGATCTCATCACTTCCCAAACCCAGGGGTGAGGATTAATACCTGAGTATTTGGGAAGCAATGAAACACTAATAAGACAAGTAATTGGACTCAAGATAATGGAGGCATTTTGGCTTTCCAGGTGAAGGGATACAACAAATACTTTAAAACTTCCCTAAAATATTTCTGATAATTTTTGTGAAAAGGAGGCACCCTAAATGGAAAACACAGTGAAATGCTGTAAAGATTTTACTGGCACTGGTTTGGAATGACCCACATAACTCACTGATAGCTCATGAGTAGCGCAGCCATCTCAAACTCACTATGTTAAAAAATACCACAGCATCATGTCTGTAAGAATGAAAGGTCCTGAACTTTTAAACACTTTATAGGCCTAACTTAAGTATGCAATATAACCCTAACCATTCAAAATCATCAGTCAGACCATCCAAAAATCGTGAGATTAAAAAAAAAAATTATAAAAAAAAAGATTAGGTTTTTGTGTTTTTGTTTTTTTTTTAAAAAAATTAGCTTTCTTGTTTTTGAGCCTTTGGAGGAAGCACTTGCCACCATAAATATAAGTGATCATTTCAGGTTCAAAGTTCAAGCTTATGCAGAATTGTAGACCTCCCCGCTCGTTGCTCAGAAAGACACTCCGCTAACCCTTTCCAATATCGTGTGTGTGTGTGTGTGTATGTGTGCGCGGCTAGCTGGCAGAGGACTTTTGCCTCCCCCTGCCTTATTGCTATTCTGTCTCTCTCTCTCCTCCTGGTCCCCCCTCACTCTGCTGCCCCACTCACATTCTTCCTCCATTCTCCCCACCACCAGTTCTTCTGTCCCTCTTCTGCCCGCCTCTATCCCTCTCTTTTCCCCTTATAGAGTCTTACTGTTCACTCTTTTCCTCTCTGCCATCCCTTACTTAGTTTTAGAGATAAGCATGAGAGTGCGTGTTTTCAGAATCCAAGCCTAAATTTGGAATCAAAACTATTAGGTCTTCGATGCTATAAATTGTTACCGTTTGTCTGCAGATTGGGCAACGGATGGCACCCAGCCACGAACCATACCTCCAGTATGCAATAATGCAGGCACCTAATGGAGGTAAATATCAAAAGCTGTAATGATTTACATTTTACATTGTTAGACATTTTTGATTTAAAACAATTATTTCAGCAAGAAAGAAATATTAGGCATAGTAATATAATATTAAAATATTAAGCTCAGGTACTTTAGGCATAACTGGCTGTTTTTATAGAATATTAACTGCAGATACTAACATCAAATTTATCCAAACCCCACATGCAATTCAATTAATAAATTCTGATCCAATTCAATTTCAACATTAACTTCAATACCAGGATGAACAAATAAAAAAATTGATTTTATATTTTAAAAACAAACCCATTTAAAATTAAATTTGAAACTGACAACTCCAAACTTAAAAAAAAAAATCATTTAAAATAAACATACAAATAATATTAAGCAGTAAATATTTGCTACCACTTTTTGGAGACAGTAAAACCACAAAACTGTGGAAGTCACTGGCTAAGCCAAGGGTGGGCAAACTGCAGTCCACGGGCTTGAACCGGCTCACCGGTCATTTTAAGCTGGCTCTTGAGCTCCACTCCAGTGCTCTAGCTGGGGAGCAGGGTTGGGGGCCAGAAGTTCCTGGAAGCCACGGCAGCGCTTTAACGTGACTGTGTAGTCGTGGCACCAATGCTGGGACAGGGGTCTCCCAGCGCTGTAAAAAACCCACCCCCATGAGAGGAGTAGCTGCCACTTTACAGCCTTGAAACTAACATTGCTCACGGGGGTGTTTTTCACACCCCTGGGCGAGAAAATTTCAGTGCTGTAAAGCGGCAGTGTAGATGACAGATTAGTGTAAAGGCTATGGTTAACTGAAAATCAACATGTTTTAATAGCTTAGCTAACAACCAATTGAAATAAACTTTTCTTTAGGAGAATAACTAAAAAGTACAAATGCAAAACACAATTAGAATACATTATTTAAATAAAGGTTTTCAGCTTACTGATTTAAAGATTTAAATTGCATTGACTTAAATCAATCCATCCCCGTCAAGAGCATATATATTAATTGAGAAGTCAAAAAGCTTCTGCATCATTGTAACTGGAAAACGATTAGTTTTCAAAGCCTTTACCAAGGTAAAGTTTAGCTGGGAAAACTACAGGACCATGTTTGAAACTGAGAGAACCAGGCATAAGCTCCCAGCACACAAGAACTACCTTATATACTAACCAATATCTATCTAAATATATATAAGATTTTTTTTTTTGGACTAGGAAGCTAAAGCTACTACTACTTACTAACTAATTACACTAACACTAAGAACTGCTACAAATAGCCACTAGAATAAAAAATGAGGACAAAACTGAGGACAAAATCTCAACGGGGACAACCGCCAGAGCTCTATCTCAGGCTGAGGCGGTTAAGAAGGAATTGAGGGCCTGTGTTCGCCATGTTTGCCTGTGCAGCGCTATAGAACAAAGGCACAACATGACTAGCATGCGTGCACAGGCTGAACAGACACAGCTATGAGAAATCTCAGATCAAAGGGGCCCTAGCACACCTACCGCAGAGTGTCCATGGGGCCACTACTCAAAGAAAAATCCATAGGTTCTGAGGCTATTCACAAGAGATAGTGAGTGACAAACTTTTACTTCTAAAGCATGTCAAATAAAATCTCAATCACAATCTCTTTCTAGATGGTTTCCAATAAACTAAGGCAAATAAGACAACTTCATGCACTCCACTGTTACCCAAGAAATTCAGTTTACAAATACTCTTCAGAAATAAGTCACCAGGAGAGTAATTTTCATTAACTTTTGGAGCACTACATATGAGTATGTTCACCTGAGTTACCCTTCCTCACTGCTTCTTTCCTTCTGCCTCTTCTTAACTAAACAAGACCCCTGACAAATCAGGCATGAGTTTGCAACGTGCTAAGGCTGAAAAGTGTAATGTGCTTGTGCTATAAACATATATATATATATGCAAAGACCTCAAGGTACACAAGAGGATGGCAGGAGATCTTCTCCATGTATGTCTACCAGCACTGCAGCTCGCTGCTGTAGCATAGACACTACAGCTATGGAAGGGGCTGTCACTGAAATAAATCCATCTATTTGAGAGGCGGTAGCTAGGGTGACAGCCAGGTTGCATCTATCATGGGGAGGAGGGCAACCTCACTACATTGCACAGAGCATGACATTCATAGCCATGAGCAAGGCAGCTAGATCAACCTAAGCTTTAGGTGTAGACAAGTCCTACATGGCTCTGTTAAGAGCACAACTGGAAGCATGTACTTAAACTTGATAACTTAAGTTCTGGGTACCCAACTACTTTTCCTACTCAAAACCAAGCCTTAGGGCTTGTCTACATGGACACTAAATCTGCAGCAAGCGGAAGTGTAAACCTACCCTGTATTAGCGTGCTGTATGCTAAGTATCTGTCTGGCCGCTGCAGCTGCGCACTAATAATTCCCTGGCATTTCTGATCTACCCTGCTTTGAAACAGGGGTAGATCAATGTGCACTAAATTAGGGAACTGTTAGGGCACGGCAGTAGTGGCCAGACGGACAGCATGTGACACTAATGAGAGGTAAATTAACTCCCCAGCTTGCTGTGGACTAAGAGCTAGTCTAAACTTAAAACTTAGGTTGATCTCGATATGTTGCTCAGGGATGTGAAAAATGTCACACAGGGCTGCCAGATGTCCAGATTTGACCAGAACACCTGATTAAAAAGGGCCCCTAGTGTCTCCCGTCAGTGCCATTAACAGTCCAGCTGGCAGGCTCCCTACCCAGCTCCTGGGAAGCTGTGACGTCTTCCTCCAGCTCCTAGGTGTAGGGGCAGCCATAGGGTCTCCACACGCTCTCCTGCCCTGAGCACCGGCTTTGCACTCCCACTGGCCAGGAACCAACCATGGCCAATAGGAACTGCAGGGGCAGCACCCCCGGGTCAAGGACTTTGAAATGAGGAAGGACAGGGAGGTTCTGTCCTCAGAGAGGTGTGACCATACCTGATCATCTCAATGGGATGTTAACTCTCCAACCTAGGGGTGATAATGATAGTTTAAATGTCAGAATTGTTCATTCCTCTGCTGATCATTTTTACTTACCACAGAAAAGATGTCCACAGTTTGTTTCAATGGGAAACGTAGCCTGCTGTAAACAGACTGGACAGGACATGTCAGTATAGAAACGATGTCTATCACTAGCAGATGCATCCTGTTGGGACAAAGAAGCAGTACAAAGTTGTTCAGGTATTAACTTCAGTTTAGAAGACCACTTGAGTTTTAAAAAACCCAGAATATATTCTCCACTTGCTAGAAGTCAGACACAGAGATAGAAAAATTAATTGAGTAAGCCCATGCTTGTGTAACAAGCACATATTTTCTTCCATCTGTTCTATACAGCATACACTTCAATCTAATTAAGGACAATGAAAATAGAACTTTATGATGCTATATTTAACAGAACCCTTTAGTTCAGGTGCACTGAAGTGTGAGTGACACTCAAAAAACTAGCTTCCAATGCACTATCCACAAAAGCCTGTCTATACTAGGCGAGAGGCGATGCATCAGTGTTAGCTATAAAAAGAAATTTTGGCCTCGGGCCCTACTGTAGAAGCAGCCTAGGTACTTCTTGATGACAAGCTCAGATGCTGGATAGTTAACGTTGAACTTTAACAGTTCTAGCTTGGCTAATCCTTGGATTCCTTCCATGGTTTTGTCACAAGCATGTTAGCCTAAAATTTCCTGTCTCCATATGTGCCAGGGAAGGCCTGGGTGGCTCATCACCTCAGCTCACTGGGCCTTGGCTGCTGTGCTATTTTCTAGGAAGCTTAGCTTGTCAGTCTAAATGCTGCTGGTCCCTACTCCATAGCTGCAAATTGGACTCCAGATTTGACTTTCTGACCCCCTACCAGGCTCTATTACTGTGCAAGGACCATGCACTGTAATCTAACTTACATTCCCTTCTGGGGAAACTTGGAACTGTCCTGTGCTTCTTTAAGGCTCTTCTGAAAGAGATTATGGATTCCAGTTTGAGAAACAGGGAGACAGATAATTTTGAAAGGGCCTGTGAGATCTATGACCTAAAATTGTAAGGGGTTATCATGGTGTCCATACAAGAAACTTATCACTTCACCAAAAACTGAAGTTAGTTTTGATAAGTCTATCTGCAGCAAATGGAGTTTATGCAATGGACATGAATGCATTTTCTTTTTCTAGAATGACCTGTTTCAGAATTTCTTTAAACATTTGCAGTAAAGGAGCAACAGATCTACACCACATATTACACAGATGGACATTTCCAACACCTAACACGGTACCTGGTCTGTTTGAAGCTGCTGCCGAAGCGCCCTCACTAGCTCTTGGTTGTCTGGATGAATGTTCTGGTGCTCATTTCTGTGAGAGAGGAAAAAGTGAAATGATGACTGTCAGAACACAAAAAAACAAAGTTTTAAAAACAAAGTGATTTAAAAAGTAAAACCTGAAACTGAGGGGGAAGAAAATCATTCACTCTCAGTGTAATGGATTTTTAAGAAAATTCTGGCGTAATTAAGGAAACTGCACGATCAATGTGTTTCAAAAAGGTTTCACTGATATTCTAAATCATGTGACACTGTGATCTTTTGTCAAAGGACAACACACTTCTGATGACCAATCATCAAGAACAGCTTTGGCTGAAAATGAATAATGATAATAAATGAAAACAAAATAATTATTGTGTAAATAATCAAGTTCCTTGTAAATATATATTGGCTAACTCAAAAATAAGAGTTAATATTTTTTCTCTCCTCTGTTGCTGGAAACTTAATTATGACAATGATTTTTTCCTTTGCTGCATGCATATACTCACTTATTATTGTAAAGTCAAAGTATCTTTTTTTAAAATCTATTTTATTTGCTATCTGAAGGATTATGAAATAAAGCACGAGAAGAAACAGCAGGCTTTTCCTTTGTTTTTGAACACTGATCTTATATATAAAACTTATTCCCAGCTTTAAAAGCATAAAATAAACCATTGAATCCCAGTAGCAACAAGAGAAGAGGTTAGTCATGATAGAAAGACAGATTACTTAAAAGGAGAATTAGAAAAAAGGGTTGCACTGAGAACTGATTAGAGATGGGTGGAGATAAACATTCATCACTTTTTCCCAGACTTGAGCAGGCCTCATGGAAATCTTTCTGTATCAATGTGGTGTCAGTAAGATCAGCTAAAAATCTTATACAAGAGAACAGAATTTTCAGTATTATATTGAGTATTGTTGAAGTTGCAAAAAAGTTCATTTTCATTTTCTCTGTATCTAAAACATTTACCTTTTGGGATGAAACTGCCATGTTTGGTGTTTATTCAAAGGTGAAATTTTTTTTTTTTGGAAAGTTTGAGCAAAATTCTCTCAGTTGTGTGTGCATGCCTGTGTGAATAACATAGCTTAAGTTGACACACTCAGATCTAGTCACTGCAGTGTCTTCACTGCGGTGAGTCGACAGCTGATGCTCCCCTGTTGATTCCGCCTGCGCCCCTCGCGCTGGTGGAGTGCTGGAGTCGACGGGAGAGCACTTGGCGGTCAATTTACCGTGTCTAGACTAGACATGATAAATCAACCCCCACCCGGAATGATCGCTGCCTGTCGAACCTGCGGGTAATGTAGACAAGCCCCCAGTATGACTTGATAAAAGAGCTAACGTTCTGGGACATATAAACAGGGCAAACTTGAGTGGGAGAAGAGATTACTTTACCTCTATATTTGTTATTGGTGTGACTGCTGCTGTAATACTGTGTCCAGTTCTGATGCCAACAATTCAAGAAGGATGCTGATAAATTGGAGAAGATTCACAGAAGAGCCAAGAGAATGAATGATTAAAGGATTAGAGAATCCGGCCCTTAGCATGATAGACTCAAAGACCTCGGTCTAGTCAGGTTAACAAAGAGAAGGTTGACAGTGACATGATTAATATCTATAAACATCTACACAAGGAACAAATATTTAATAATGGGCTCTTCAACCTAGCAGAGAACCTATGGCTGGAAGCTGAAGCTAGACAAATTCAGATTGGAAATAAGGCATACATTTTTAACAGCGAGGGTAATTAACCATTCAATCAGTTTGCTAAGGGTTGTGGTGGATTCTCCATCACTGACCATTTTTAAATCAAGATTGGCTGTTTTTCCTAAATATATGCCGTAGGAATTATTTTGAGGAAGTCCTATGGCCTGTGTTACGTAGGAGATCAGACTAGACAATCACAATGGTCCCTTCTGGGCTTGGAATCTACAAATTGTTTACAACATAATTATACATGTAATTTTTTTTCCCAAACAAATACTCATTCTGGAACTATAATTTTTCTTTATATTTCTTTAAAGTGGCCATTTCCCCAATGGCTCTATGAACTTTGGCAGTTTTGCATACCTGAATTTGCAATTTTAGCATCTTATTAGTGTCGTTTTTAGCATTTAACATCATACATATTCTTTCAGAAATAAATGAATATGGTTTGCAGAGTACTTGCATGCTTGGCAATATACAATAATGCAATATACAAGATGCGGTGTATAAGGACATTCACTGTGCAATGTCCACAGAAAATAAATCAAGAGCTCCTGAAGAGCCCTGCTTTGTTCACAGCATGCCTTATAAGAGGACACGAAAAACAGTCTATTATATTGGAATAGAAAAGAAATTATATGTGACTATGTAATTCAAGCCTGCTATAATGCATGCATACAAGGAAGCAGAATGAAGATTAGATGTGCAATCTGTACTTTAAAATTTCTTGAATTTTGAGTGCTTGATTGCACAGCTTTAATCTTATTTTATTTGTTTAAACTCCCCCCCCCCCACATAATCTGGAATGATTTAATTCCAGGGGGGAGGGATAGTTCAGTGGTTTGAGCATTAGTCTCCTAAACCCAGCGTTGTGAGTTCAATCCTTAAGGGGGCCATTTAGGGATATGGGGCAAGAACAGGGATTAGCCCTGCTTTGAGCAAGGAGTTGGACTAGATCAAGCCTGCATCACATGCGGCCCGCATGGGCTCACTGTGTGGCCCACAGCAGGTGAGTAGGGGTGGGGCAAGCCAAGTGATGGGGTGGGGGCAAGCGGATGGGGCTAGATGATCTCCTGAGGGCCCTTCCAACTCTGAGATTCTATGAATTGCCAATACCAAATGTCATGACTTACAAAATAAAGTGTGGATCTAAATGAAGTAAGAGCTCTTGCTTCATTCAACATGCATTTTCCTCCAATGAAAATGAGACAATGCTCATATGGAATCTAATTTACCTACATGGTAACACTGTAATTTCCCCTGTTAAAAAGTTAGTCTCCTTGTAGGTTTCACCTCTTTTGGAAACACTGAAGTACTACTTATAAGAGTGAAAAGTGTGCGATAGACTACTAGATTACTGATGTGCAATAACCAGATAATGAAGATACTGGAAAGCAGGTTAGATAAGTCATGAAAGACAATTAAGTAGCTTCTGATACAATATTCTAGATTGTTTGGCTCCTTTTAACTTGTTAGATGAGCTAAGATTTCACCTCCTCAGCTCTGTCTATTGTGACAACTAACTCTCAGCTTTTAGAGAGGATGGCAGCAAGCTGACTAATTTGTCAAGATTTAGTTACTTATAAAGGCAAACTGACTTAACAAAAGTGTCATTATAATGATTGAATTAAATAGCTGGAACTCATGGAAGATTTTAATTTTTTTTATCTTTTACTGTTAATAACTTCTTCTTCACCAGCTGAGACTTTGAATTCATGCATTGATTCTGAACTGTGATTTTTCTTTAATAAAAACCAGGGATATCGCCACAGCCCTTAAGTTCAATAGACCCTCCCCTTCATATTCCACTTCTGTCCTCAAGGCCCCACTCAAACACACTGTTGCTCCCTATCCTGTACTGCTTCCTACTGTCTGTTGTCCTTCCCTGGCACCCCGCTGTAACAGTCATGAACCCCACTCTAGGATTCCCAGTCTCCTCTTTCCCACTTTACACTTGCCATCTGCCCATACCCAGTTTTAAATATTTTAAAATAAAATGTCTAAAACTGGACAGGTGCATGAGATGAATGGATGGGAAGGAGACTGGACGGAGGGGAACAGATGGAAGGTATGGCAACTC
The DNA here is from genome assembly GCA_007922305.1 of Dermatemys mawii. Lineage (NCBI taxonomy): Eukaryota > Metazoa > Chordata > Testudines > Dermatemydidae > Dermatemys > Dermatemys mawii. The sequence continues at coordinate 6,643,219 of ML677392.1, read as the reverse complement.
GGAGAGGTATGGTGTTGAGACACACATGAAAGAATATGACTCTCATGCTCCTCCTCCCCTCCAGTGTTCGGAGGGTCAGGAGAGAGGTACCCAAGAGGTTTACAGATTTAGTTGGGGACAATATTGGAGCCTAGGTAAGGGAGTCAGGGTGCCTACTATCCTTCAAGCTCAGGAGCTGAATCAGCCAAGGATGCTGCTTAATGAAATGCATCCCAGAAAACTCAAGGAGCTGACTGGGATGTCTGAGCCATTAGCAATTATCTTTGAAAAGTCAAGGAAAATGGGAGAGATTCCAGAAAACTGGAAAAGGGCAAATGTATCTATAAAAATGGAAATAAGGGCAAGCTGGGAAATTACAGACTAGTCATCTTAATTTCTGTACCCAGAAAGGTAATGGAGCAAATAATGAAACCATTAATTTGCAAACATCTAGAACAGTGGTTTGCAAACTGGGGTGCGTGGCACCCTGGCCCCAGGAGCAGAGCGCCGCGGCGGAGACCAGTCCTGGGAGCCGGGCGCCGCAACGGAGACCCGGCCCCGCCTCAGAAGCCGCACTGCGGTGGAGACCCAGCCCAGCCCCAGAAGCTGCGCTGCGGCGAAGACCTGCAGTGTGGCGGAAACCTGGCCCGGCCCCGAGAGCCACAGCGCGGCGAAGACCCAGCCGGGTGCCATGCTGTGGCAGAGACCAGGCCCGGCCCCGGGAGCCAGGCGCCGTACTGCAACTGAGATCCATCCCCGGGAGCCGGGCGCTGCAGCTGGAGACCCAGCTCTGGGAGACAGGGGCATCGGCTGCAGCCCCGCTGGAAGAGCCGAATGCAGCGGGACCAACCCCAGGGGAACAGTTAAGGGACAAGGAGGGGAGATTTTGAGAGGGGCAGTTGGGTGGGAAGTGGGAGGGAGTAGATGGGAGCAGGGCTAAGGCAGGGCTAAGGTGGGGCATCCACTGCTCAATACTTTTTTTCTACTAGGGGTGTGCAGTCAAAAAAATTTGGAGACCCCTGATCTAGAAAATAATAAGAGAGGTAACAGAGAAGCATGGATTTGTCAAGAACAAATCGTGTCAAATTAACTTGATAGCTTTTTTTGACAGGGTAACAAAGCTTGTCGATGGGGGGAAGTGGTAGACATGGTACATCTTGACTTTAGTAAAGCTTTTGATAGACTCGCATGACCTTCTCATAAACAAACTAAGGAAATGCAACCTAAATGGAGCTGCGATGATGTGGGTACAGAAGGGCTGGAAAACCATTCCCAGAGAGTAGTTATCAGTGGTTCAGAATCATGCTGGAAGGGCATAATGAGTGGGATCCCGCAGGGATTAATTCTGTTCAATATCTTCATCAATGATTTATATGATTTATAATTTTATAATTTATTTATAAAGTTTGCAGATGATATCAAGGTGGGAGAGGTTGCAAGTGCTTTGGAGGATAGGATAATAATTCAAAATGATCTGGACAAACTAGAGAAATGGTCTGAAGTCAATCAGAGGAAACTCAATAAGGACAAATGCAAAGTACTCCACTTAGGAAGGAACAATCAGTTGCACACATACAAAATGAGAAATGACTGCCTAAAAAGGAGCACTGCGGAAAGGGATCTGGGGGTCACAGTGGACCACAAGCTAAATATGAGTCAACAGTGTAATGCTGTTGCAAAAAAACCCAAACATCACGCTGGGACAGAGATTCCCAAAGTGGGGTTCATGAACACCTGGGGTTCACAAAATGTTACAGGGGATTCTTGAAAAAAAATTACCTAATCATAGAATATCAGGATTGGAAGTGACCTCAGGAGGTCATCTAGTCCAATCCCCAATTAAATCATCCCAGCCAGGGCTTTGTCAAGCCTGACCTTAAAAACCTCTAAGGAAGAAGATTCTACCACCTCCCTAGGTAACCCATTCCAATGCTTCACCACCCTCCTATTGAAAAAGTTTTTCCTAATATCCAACCTAAACCTTCCACACTGCAACTTGAGACCATTACTCTTTGTTCTGTCATCTGCTACCACTGAGAACAGTCTAGATCCATCATCTTTAGAACCCGCTTTCAGGTAGTTGAAAGCAGCTCTCAAATCCCCACCCTCAGTCTTCTCTTCTGTAGACTAAACAATCCCAGTTCTCTCAGCCTCTCCTCATAAGTCATGTGCTCCAGGCTCCTAATCATTTTTATTGCCCTTCTCTGGACTCTTTCCAATTTTTCCACATCCTTCTTGTAGTGTGGGCTCCAAAACTGGATACAGTACTCCAGATGAGGCCTCACCAATGTTGAATAGAGGGGAACAATCACATCCCTCGATCTGCTAGCAATACCCTTACTTATACAGCCCAAAATGCCGTTAGCCTTCTTGGCAACAAGAGCACACTGTTGACTCATATCCAGCTTCTCATCCACTGTAACCCCTAGGTCCTTTTCTGCAGAACTGCTGCCTAGCCACTCGGTCCCTAGTCTGTAGCAGTGCATGGGATTCTTCCATCCTAAGTGCAGGACTCTGCACTTGTCCTTGTTGAGTCTCATCAAATTTCTTTTGGTCCAGTCCTCTAATTTGCCTAGGTCCCTCTGTATCCTATCCCTACCCTCCAGCGTATCTACCACTCCTCCCAGTTTAGTGTCATCTGCATAATGGCGAACAGAGCTGACGATAGGGACCCTGGGCAGCATGGGGCCAGCAGCCTGGAGCCTTGGCGACTTCCAAGAGCAAAGTAGATCAAAGCAAGCATATCTATCACACCGAGGAGATTTAAACTTCAAGACTTCTTTTACGAAATAGCAAGAGAGGTGGATATTTTTTGCTGTTTTTAAAATGAAATAGGCTGCTAGTGTTGCTTTTTAAATTATTATGAAGAACAAGTTTAAACTTTGTTTATTTGCCTAGATTGCTCAAAACCTGAATGCTTGGGTAGGAAGAACTCTTTGAGTTGGCTTCTTAAATACTTTCATTCAGTTTCACATCTGATACTCCTTGATGAAACTTAGGAGCCAGAGGCGCCAGTATGGGGGGTCACGAGGGTCACATGCCATCCCCGCATCGGTGCACCCCTGCTGGGTCCCTCCCCTTTTTTTCTGTGGCCCCTCTTTTCTGGCCCCTTTTTTTCTACTGGCATCTCTGAAAGGAGCATTGTCTTACAACAGGCTTAATCAAAAGTGATATAAGCTACAAAAGTGAGTTCTTGGAAGAGTGTTGCCATTTTCATAATGTAATAAAAATACTGTAATTATAAAGAATAATTAATAGTGTGTAATAAGCATTTCATAAAAAAATTTTATATTTCCAAGATCACTGTTTTTATAATTTATACTGAGGTAAGGGAGAAAATCCCTGGAAATATTCATTTTTAGGAGGGGGTTCACAGGACTTGACATTTTAGTGAAATGGGTTGTTAAAGTTTGGGAACCATTGCTGTGGGATGTATTAGCAGGAGTGTTGTAAGCAAGACACGAGAAGTAATTCTTCCACTCTACTCCACGTTGGAAAGCTGAGGCCTAATTTCAGGAAAGATGTGGACAAATTGGAGAAAGTCCAGAGAAGAGCAACAAAAATGATTAAAAGTCTAGAAAACATGACCTATGAGGGAAGACTGAAAAAATTAGGTTCGTATAGTCTGGAAAAGAGAAGAAGAGGGGACATGATAACAGTTTTTAAGTACATAAAAGGTTGTTACAAGGAGGAGGGAGAAAAAGTGTTTTTCTTGTTTAACCTCTGAGGGTAGGAAAAGAAGCAATGAGTTTAAATTGCAGCAACAGAGGTTTAGGTTGCACATTAGGAAAAACTTCCTAACTGTCAGGGTGGTTAAGCACTGGAATAAATTGCCTAAGGAGGTTGTGGAATCTCCATCATTGGGGATTTTTAAAAGCAGGTTGGGTCAACACCTGTCAGGGATGGTCTAAGATAATACTCAGTCTTGCCATGAGTCCCTTCCAGTTCTATGATTAACCCATTAAAGTGTTATGTTGGCTTAAAGATAACCTTACACACAGAAGCACTTAACTGCTCTGTATTTCAATCCAGTTTGCTTCTCCAGCAAATAACCATTTAGGACATAAAGGCGAATCCAGTGTGTGCATTCTGTAGGTAGCCCATTGCATTGTACAAGGTATCAGGCTGACCAGCTCCCTTACCCAGGCCATCAGCAACCCTCATCGTAGCCATGTACTCCTGAAGTTCCAACTCCAAGCAAACTCTGCCTGCTCCAATATTGCTCATCAAAATCCCTTACTCTATGTATGCCTCCTTACGCTTCTGTTCTTCTTTCCTCCTTCATACTTCTATTACCTTCCTTTTTAAAGTTAAAAATATTTCCAAATTAAAGTTAGCAAAATGTTTAATTTAATATAAACCTTTTAGATGTTAAACATTTAAATATTTGTTTATATGTAGGACTTCTGATTTTAGGTTTTAACCAACACACACTGAAAACACACCCAGTAAACACAAAATAAATAAATAAATAAAAATGGTGTTTATCCAATAAATACAGGAAACATTTACTTGACTCTAAGGGCTTATCCCCAATGAAGCAGCGATGAGGACTACGGGGGTGAGACTTTTAAAATGCACTAACGAACTGCACATGAACTGGCCCATGTAGACCATGCTGGTGCACACTAAACATTCCCTAGTGCGCTTTAATGTAGTGGAGTTTGAAACAGTAGTACGTGAAAGCGCACTAAGGAATATTACAAAGAGATTACTCATTGCAGTAGTATATACTGCAATGAGTAATGTATATACTGTAATATACATTACTCATTACAGTATACATAAAGACAAATCCCAGAATCCCCCTCCTCCCAATTTTGGACATCTACATAAAACTCAAAAATTGCTAAAACTAAACCCTGAAAAACGAAATTAAAAAATCCCCAAAACAGAAGCCTTATTTATATGCTTATACATTTGATTTATAAAACTAAAAAATTAAATGAGGCAAGTGACAGAAGAGGCCAGAGGGACTGGGAAAAAGGAGACTGAGAAGACACAGGATGAAGACAAGGAGGAGTCTTTCAAGGGTCTGAGGAGCAAGAGCTAGCTTTTGCAGGAGGGATGCAGAGTTAAAATTCACTCCTCTTCTAGGATTCCTTTGATATAGGAGACTGTAGAGCAGGGGTGGGCAAACGTTTTGGCCTGAGGGCCGCATCGGGGTTCCAAAATTGTATGGAGGGCTGGGTAGGG